>JAEAOA010002259.1:2615000-3117500 GCA_016746295.1 Potamilus streckersoni | reverse complement strand
GCATCAGGGACGTTAAGAGGATTGTTGTTTACACATCCTACAGAACTTTTCTTAATTGTGCAAAATTTCATCATTTATTTTCTCTCTCTCACAGACACACATACACAAACACACGCACATAAACACACACACACACACACACATATATATATATATATATATATATATATATATATATATATATATATATATATATATATATATATATATATATATATATATATATAATGTTCAGATTTGAAACGGACAAATTTTGTTCTTACTTAAACAATTTTAACATAAACAATTTCACATAGGCTCAAAGACAAGAGATACACTTTTTAGGTACCGTTTTTGTTGTAACAGAGTTTTGTTTGTTTGAGGGTGAGGTGGGTGGGGAGTGAAGTGTTGAAAACTTTTGGAATAATTTCAAGTGTGCGTGTGTTGGAAAATGACAGTGTGCGTGGGATTAAATATAATTAAGATCGTATGGAAATTTTCTCGTGAAATATGTGAAGTGAAAAGTTTGTGCAGGTTTCAAAACTAAAGTTGCATAGCGTTATATTGGCTGTAGACTTTGGAAAATGCTAATTATATCAAGTCATTATCACAAGAAGGGGAATGGATAGGAGTGTAAATTTTATTGTTTACGAAAATCAAGTTAATTTTGCAGCGCAGCTCCTCTGTCTTTTCACTTGCATCGACAGTGCCAGACACTTTATACATTTCATAGATGTTTAATGGTGATCACAAATTCAATTTTTAGCATAGACTATTAAAGAAAGAAATTAAATCTCACAAACATACTAAGTAACAATTCATACACACTATCCAAAATGTATTGTGTTAGTTATAGTTTAAGACAAGCAGATTACATCCAACAAAATTACTCTCACATACCACCTATGGCATCCAACACATCATACACACGCTATCCAAGAAGTCATGTGTTCGCTTAGAGCTGAACAAAATGAGTTAAAATCCAACAAAGCCAATATCCATTACAAAATCTTTATCATATCATGCAATACCTCATACAACCACTATCCAAGCAATATTAGCTCCATCTTTAATAAAGGAGATGAAACCTGATAAATATCGTTTCACATACCACCTGTACTATCCAAAACCACACACACACTAAGTATGACGTCTTGACTTAGCTTTCAGTTTAAGAGGAAAATAAATCCAGCAAACATGCTGCCCATCACACCATCTATACATACCAACACACACACACACAATACAAGCCATCGCTTGGGCCAACGACTATTCTCTTTTCTAGAAATCAGATTATCGCTGACATGGAGAGTTTGGGGCAAGCTAACCAGAAACAGTTAACATACGTCGCTTCTTATTGCTCTTCTTTTCCTCAAACTTCTCACATCATAGGATACTCTCACTCCCATTAAACCATTTTGTCCCAATAAATTATTATATCCTCAAGTTCCATTCCCGTGTTAAATTTCTATTTTTATGTTGCTTCTCTGCCATGTTCAATTCTCGTTGTCCACGTAACGTCTCTTGTTTGTTAAATTTCCTTTGTCCCCTTAGGATCTCTTCGTTCCCTATTGTCTCTTACATTACTGCTCGCAAGGTGAAGAAACATTAACAAGGCCGATCTGAGACAAGAAAGTTGAGGTGCTTACATCAGTGAAACACAGGAAGACAGGTTTCTTTTTATGGGATAATTATGTAGAAAACAAGAAACACTACGAAATGGTCTGATCTCTGATGACGTCTTCAGAAACAAAATGCAATCTGAAAAACAGCTTTTACAACATGTAATTGTCAGATATATTCAAAAGAAGACTGCATGATTTTTAATGGATTTGACTGCACCTTCTCCGCTTCCAGTTTCTGAGCTTACATGTCAATTTGTATGTATAATTTAGTTTTATCAGCACCTAACTGTCGTGTGCAATTAGCTTCCTTGATAAATTGTGACATTTATCTCCATGCTTAAAGTAGTGTGCTGAAGATCAATGAGGAAAGTCGATTTGTCATTTTGCGAAGTAGGAAGCTGACGGAAAATGGGTTTGGTAGATTGAGTAATCATTAATTTTATGCATCATAAGCATCAATGCATCATGTGTTGAGTTCTCTCTCTCTCTCCCTCTCTCTCCCTCTCTCTCTCTCTCTCTCTCTCTCTCTCTCTCTCTCTCTCTCTCTCTCTCTCTCTCTCTCTCTCTCTCTCTCTGATCAAAGAGAAGTTATTAAATTCAACGTCCCTGCTCTGATATACGTTTGTCTTTATTTATTCTAATAAGGGAATTCATTGTTAAAATGGTATTCATCTTAATACGAAAAACATGATACATTTTCATCTAATATATTAGCATAAGAGACATTCTTTATCATTTTATAGTTACAAAAACAAGACAATCTTCGTTTTCTGTACTGACAAAAGCAAGACAATCTTCGCTTTCTGTACTGACAAAAATAAGACAATCTTCGCTTTCTGTACTGACAAAATCAAGACAATCTTCGTTTTCTGTACTGACAAAAACAAGACAATCTTCGTTTTCTGTACTGACAAAAGCAAGATAATCTTCGTTTTCTGCACTGACAAAAACAAAACAATCTTCGTTTTCGGTACTGACAAAAGCAAGATGATCTTCGCTTTCTCTACTGACATAAGCAAGACAATCTTCGTTTTCTGTACTGATAAAAGCAAGATAATCTTCGTTTTATGTACTGACAAAAGCATGACTCAGTCTTCGTCCTTATTTGTACCATAGAAGAGACTATCGTTCATAAGGACGACTGTCACACTCGCTTTGAGTATGTGCTCATATAAGTGCAAATGTATCAATCGTGTAAGTGCCCATCTGAATTTCACATCTTTAACATGGCAGTTTCTGTAGGCTATTTTTGGTTGACCGTTTGATATAATCTGGACCAGACATTTCTTAAATATTAGATAGTCGACTTTTTAAATAAAATAAAAAACAACATTCTTTAATTT
The DNA here is from genome assembly GCA_016746295.1 of Potamilus streckersoni. Taxonomy (NCBI): domain Eukaryota; kingdom Metazoa; phylum Mollusca; class Bivalvia; order Unionida; family Unionidae; genus Potamilus; species Potamilus streckersoni. Next base: position 3,114,553 of record JAEAOA010002259.1, on the reverse strand, counting down.
TTTGCTTTAATACAAACTAAAATTAGCAGTTTGCCAGTCTATCGCCTGGAATTAGCTTACATATTGGAATTGAAATTCAAAGCCGTTATGCATAGACAAGCTACATTTCCAAATCACGTAACATTACCTTAAACATTATCGTTCTTTTCTTTCTTTATATTGCATGCTTTCAGACAAATGGAAATAATTTTATGTAGCCCATGAAATTGGAGTGGAAAAATCGCCCACATTTCGTGCACATTTTATCAAGTAAGAATGCGAATTACACGTACATTAGGTTTTGCTAGAATTTTAAATGCACATCTTCAATTGCTGCTTAAAATGCTGGAAGTCCTCAACTTCAATAACATATAATCAAGCTGGTGAAACTAATGTATTCAGAAATTAAACATTGTGTTCAATATCAATAGTAATATATTTATACAACGACTTCTAATGCAAACAGGACTGCTATACCAGATCAGCGACTGTTTCTGACAATCAGAAAATAATTATTTTATTGTACGACGAAAAGTTTCAGCTTCAGAAAATGGACAATATTTTGCGGCATTATCTTTAAATGCCATTTCTGGTACATGTATCCTTTTTTAATAATTTTGAAATTCTGCCGAGAATGAAAACTTTCTCATTCACAGCTGTTAACTCCGCCTTAAAGTTCATAATGCATGTCTTGATCCAAAGCTGACATCAAGCACTATATTCTTTGGTGTACTTCAGTCTAACTAATACTCTTTGATGTCAGTCGTGATTGCAATCAGTTATTATAGCTTTATGTAGCCATCTTTGTAACAGTCAGATAGGTTAAAGATTGCATCATATGTCGCAGAAACATAGGCTAAATGTACTGAATATACTCAGCTATGATGCGATTATATGCCATTTATACAGACCCCAATCGGATATTGAATGATGCGCCGGTAGTTATCGGTCATTGTGGTCTGTTACGGGTAATCATTAGAACGAACAACATATACCCTGATCTGCTGCCGAATTATGGGGTACTAGGTAACCTGAGGAATTTTGTGTCAACCAATATCAAAACACTAATAGCTTTCTTGAGATCCTCTCCTCTGCCAAAAATGTTTAAAACTACGTTCTAAATATTTTTATACTACGGGTAACAACAATATTTTGATGGATTGTTACTTTTTCTTCTTCTTCTGGTATAACCGTTATTCGAAGCCCAAGTAGGATGTTGATGGTCGAACCATATCGTTATTCGAAGCCCCAGTAGGATGTTGAAGATCGAACCATATCGTTATTCGAAGCCCAAGTAGGATGTTGAAGGTCGAACGATATGGGTTTCATCACGCCAAAAGGATTTGGCGAATTTTTTAACACTAAAAAAGAAACAATATCGCAAAAGCATGTGTGCCATCTGTTCTTGACAATATTCTTTTTTTAAATTTTCATTCTCACGTTAAGGTTTGCTTAGCGATTTCACCGGTCTCATTTGTTGACTTTATTTTCAATGGTTATTTAAATATTCGGGTTACTATGCGTTAACATTTTTATTTTGAATTTATCAGTAAATGTCATGTCACTTGATAAATGAACTCATTTCAGTGTTAAACGTTGTATTTTATTATGGTATAAACTTTCAGTTGGCTAAGGACGTTATTTGCTTTGTGAGTCGGCAACTGAGAGTTTACAGCAGAATAACCTCAGAAGAATAAAACGTTAAACTCTTATAGTTGCAATTATTTAAAATTTTATTTATTTATTTTAGTTTGGTTTTTTTAATCAGTATTGATCCTGTTCCATTGCATAAATAGACATTGTGTTCTTCACTATACATACATCCCTTACAACCGACATCAATTTGACAAGATGTACACTACACCGCACACACGTATACGGAAAAATATTATTGGTTCGAAAGGTTATTCTTAAATTAACATCAATGCACCCTCTCCGTTTCAAAAGGAAAATATTTTATATCCCTGCAAAATTGGGTATTAACATTTTCTAATTGTGTTATAAATCATTTAAATGTATTAAAATAATGACATTATACAATAAAGTATGATTGAACTATATCAATGCAAAAGTTCTAGAAATACTTTAGATAATTACTGAAAATATTTATCTGATGCACGGATGTTTTTAAGTATGGTATATGTAGCTCTTTTCACCGATTCTCATTTGAGCGTAAAGTGTCCACTCAGACAAATTACGCTAAATTCGCGCATTTTTGAGCTCATAACCTCAGTCTGGTACAACGCAGAATAGTCCGATGCTGCTTGATGGATAGAAATATATATCAGGAAAAATATATCAGGAATAAAACAAGCCATAGAATATGATCGTATGTCATTAGAGACGGAAATAGTAGAAGGAAATCGAGGGTCATGTGTGTAACGAAGTGTTGGGACGTTACTTACCTTGTCTCTCATGCGATATTATAGTGAGGGTCCAATGTCAGAACGGGTCATGTGGGTAATCTGAGGTATTTTTGTCACTCTGCATGACTTTGTACCTTCAGATTATATTGTTTTGTTTTCTTAAAATCAAGCTCGCGTCGAGCACCTGTGCGTCAATATCAAACACATTTTTCTTCCAATTGTGGGCTATCAAAAGTTTTGAACATTCCACAGCAGGTTCCTAATCTTTTATCTCAGCTGGCATATATGATCTAAGTAGAAGATCATTATTCAAAGCTGGCATATATGCTCAGAGTAGAAGTTCACTATTCAAAGCTGGCATATATGATCTGAGTAGAAGTTTATTATTCAAAGCAAGGGATATTTTGTTTTGCTTGACATACGAATGACTCTTGTATTTGATGCTACCAAGAGTTTATTGTGACTTGTGAATTGTTAGTATCCTGACACGTAACTAATTTTCACGTCGTTAGGTATATCTTAGTGTGGATTGCAGTTTAGGTTACCAAATGGGTTACTTATAAATGAATAAATAAATGATCATCTGTAAAAGATTATAGAGAAGGGGGGGCAGTAGTCATACAGAGCAAGACATCAACACTAACAGTTGCGATGGAGAGTGTTGCGGATCTCCCACCCACCCCACATCATAACTATCCAAGACTGATTTAATTTCTGATTGACCTGATTTAACTTTGTTATATTGTTTTATTACATTTTATGTCAACAACTAATACATAACTAACGTATTATGTATGTTTACGAGCTTAATATCAGAATTATTATTAATAGAAGAAATAAATGTGTTTATTTGGGTGTAGGTTTTAGACTGTCCTAAATGAATTTTACAACATATGGTTTTGATTTTGTAAACATTAGGATAATTCTAGAAGGTTAATGTCCGTTAGGTAGTGTTTTAGTTAGATTAATGTTTTTTAGATTATGCTAATTGTGGCCTTAGGACAAGTAGAGAAATACAAAATCTTGTAATTGTGACGACGTTGTCATTTGTGCTTCAACATCTAGTATTTTCAAACTGTATTATATTGTGATAAGTTTGGGCTCATTTCTAATTCTTAAAATTAGTAAATTCAAGTCAATTTTTTTCTCTGGATATACAAAAGTGCTCTGACAAAAAATATTGGACAAATTCGCTGAATTTATACTGAATTAAACCAGGAATTTGCACTCTATAGGTTATAACAGACACACAATCGTCTTCAGTTTTGGATTTCTTCCAGACTTGTTTTGAGTTTTATTCAGGATTTTGAATTATTATAACTTGTGTCTGTAATTTTTTAATTAGTTTTGGATTTAATTTGCAATACCGTAAGTTAGTTATTCTCGAATGTACTTTAGTTAAATGGCAGAGCATTTGAAATTGATTTTGGTTTAAAATATATTGTGAAATATCTACTGCATAATTTTACAATTATTACCTGCAGGGCAGGATTGGGTCAAATGTTGGGCTGGGTCAAAAAATTAAAATATGCACCAAAATAAAAGTGTATATGTCTATTTACTTAAAATGTGCATAATACCCACATTTATGCAAGTAACAAATGACTGAGCTTTTGTGTGTGCATGTTTTGTAGTTTCTTTTCAGCCGAGGTTGGTCCGGAAACCCTAAAATCCTTTCCGCTCTTCTCCACCGATCCGGCCGTAGAATGAGTGAAAAATCTTTTTTTAATTTTGACGCTGCCAATACATATATACCAACACACTATAAAATCGCACGGTCGAAAATGGTGGGATGTGATTTGACAGTAACAGGTCAATAAATGCAGCAAATGACCTACGACAAAGAAACATGTTTTATATCATATTATACTGGAAGAAAGCTTTTTCTTTTGAGTAAAACAAACGTTTGATAAAAGGCGAATTGCATATGGCAACATATGCATTAGTAATGTGCATTAACATTTAATAAACGAAAACAAAATTATGAAAAGTATTCTTCTTTTATAGAAAACAAATGAACCAAGAAAACCCCTGACAAGTATCCGTAAGTTGGTCCATCTATTTAACCTGCCTTACGTAGACGCATATGGATGCTAATACTCCTTCATGTATTGATTGTATATCATCCACCCAAAACGATAGGGAGTAATTTAATTAATCGTTGGCATACTTTATATAATGGCGATATATATTTACTAGTATTGTTCTTACGAAGAAGATCTCTTCCGCAAAACCATTTGATACCAACATAAATCTAATACACTTTAGGTTTCATTATAGTAATGAATGCATGTATGTTTTTCATAAGCTTTTCTCAGTAAAGAAACTCATCACAATTTTAAAGAAAGGATAAGAAAATAATATTTTTTCAAAGAGTATCAATTTCAGTTACGCCAACTAATAAACACATTATTACTTTAAAGAAGAGCAAAGTAGTTTTATTTGCTGCACAAGTTCCAGATGAGACTTTAGGCAAATGATTCAAAATTAGTTAAACAAAATTGGTAGTTCCTTTATGTGGTTGACAGTTGCATATAAAATCAATATGTTAGCAGACCATTTCGTTCTAACATTGTCAGCAACGACATTCTATGCAAACTAGTTGTAGTTGAAAGAAAGGTTTAACATTTGTACATGGAAATAAAATTGGTCATTTGTAATTGTTATCCAGGCTGTTGAAATAGATTGTCGACAAACTTGCCTGTACATGTTCCTTCATGCTCGAACACCAAGAGTAATCTGACGAATAATAAAAGCACTACCACCAAGAACAAAATTAACAAAACTATGTATCCAGTGAGCAATAATCAAATGCTGCAACGTCATTGGAATTCATTACAGGTCATGAGTCAGGTGTCATACAAAATCAAGTCACTAACTTCTAAACTCTGTGAAGGTAAGTTAAAGAACAAATACCTCTAATATTATTTGATACTTTTACATATAATTCAGGTTTAAACCGGAAGTTTTATACAATGACTGAGGATTTCTGTTTTCTGCATTAATTTGATGGAGATGTTTAATTTGATCAAAACCATGTTCCTATACAAGTCAGCTAATACAAATGTTTTAAGTAAAAATGGCGCTATGTTTAATTATAAATCTATCAGTAAATATAACAGCAGAAAGTGTTTGGTTGGAATTTAACTTTGCAAGACCTCCATATCTGTTTGAGATAACGAATGATACAAAAATGACACCTTGTATCAAAAGAGAACCACGTGACTACATAAATTAGAGTCACATCATCCTATCTAAATTCTGACAATGTCATTTCACAATCACATGAAGGATTCTCTACTGTGGATAAAACCCAAACACCTTTTCCTGATCAAGTTCAACCACATCCATGCTAGATGAGTGTGTACTTTTTCAGAAAGTGTAAATACAGTGGAGGCTACTCAACGTAGAGCCAGTCGAAACACTATGTCAAAGTTCACTGTTTCATTTCAGAAATCGACTCATTCTCCCAAACAACATTAACACGTGTAGACCACTGAAATAAACAAAACTCCAACTCGCCTTTACTAACAAATGGCGAAAACAAAGCCTTTTACTTGGAGTGGAAACAAAGGATAGCGTTAACACAGTAATTAAACAATTCAAATCCATTATAATGAATCCAATGATTTATTTTGCAATGATTAGCATTGTTGGTTGGTTTCCATTTTCAAAAGTAGATAGGCGATGAGATGCAAAGAGTTCGTGAAAAAATATGTTCATTAGTTTAAAAATTAGAAGACGGTAATATTGTATTATCTAATAGCAATTAAAATGTAAGGATACAAGCCGAGTTTTATTATTAAAATTAAAATAAGAGCAACATATCTAAAAATTAGACGCGTTAAAGGATATTTAAAGTCCTGTTCAAATTATCTCGCTGATGCATTTTTTCTTATATTCAAAAGATTATAGAGAGAATATTTTTAAGAGTACCATACATATTTAACCTGCATTGTTTGTTTGTTAGTTTTGATTTTTGAAAAAAAATATTATATGGTATTGCAATGTACAATTGTATGTTTGACTTGACCTTGCCCAAACATTAACAACTCCGGTGGCCTAGTAGATAGAGCTTCCGTCTCGGATGAGTGAGAAAGCGGATTGGAACTCAAAATAGTGCTAGCATCTGCCTCGCTTGGCAATCTGCATTAAGAGGTTGGTGTAAGTAATGGTCGGCCTGGTGTCAGGATAATGTGCTTGGGTGATATATCATGCTAGTATTGGGGTTCTGGACCACGTTTACAAGATAAGAGTGGTCGAATGTTCCCATGGACCTGTACTACTGTGTTATGTGGGTTTCTGGACCATCCATGGCATTTTGGTCCCAGAATGGGTTATCGTGTTCAAATTCTGATTTTCTAGAATGTCTCTTCCGAGTGTAGATATGTTGGAGCTGAGTGACGAGAGCTATGATTCAGTGTTGAATTAACGGAGGAGTCTCAGCAATGGTTGGGATGTGCAAAGGATTTTATAGAGTATGCCAATATGGATGTGAAGAGAGTGAAGAAGAGAATAAGCAAAGGGTGAAACTTAGTCATATTTATCAGCTTCCGGTGCAATCAGCAATACTAAATCAAGAACATATTGAAGCGTTTTCATCTGTCAGAACCTCATTAAAATGAGATTTATTATTGGTAGAAAATGACTCGAGTTCGTCTGGTAGCTTGTGCGAAATTCGTAAAATCTGAGTATGTGTTTAAGCGCATTTTTGAGAAGATGGGTTTTCCCGATAATGCAGAGAAATATATTTTTTGTTTCGGGAAAGAACCTAAGTGATTCGTTTGATTATATTATTTCAGAGGTGATGGCTTATACACACTAGTCAAAGAGGATCTGGGAATCTACATTTTGAATCTTTCAGGATAGCGAAACCACTTTAGCGAATTTTTCTCTTTGGTAATGATGACATTTTCGACTATGATGGCCTGTTGTTTTTAGTCTGCAATTAGTCTGCAATTCCTGATCATAAAAAGGATCTTGTATAGGTTTTCCTAAGAAGAAGACTTTTAGCATGTAGGTGACCGAAACGGTTGTTTGAATAGTATACACGATGAAAACTTCTTCAGTTCTATTTGGAGTTAATCCCTTTTCGAGATTGTTGTCTGCTGATTCTGACATGGTCACCTGCTTTGTATTTAGATCTAAAGAATAAGGTGTATGTGATCCCGTTGTATTTTTTCACCAGAAGAGACTGATGTGGGTCTCATTTTATGCTGACGTCTGGCATGATTGTATTTGTCAGCAATTTCTCGCAAAAAATCTAAGTATCAGTTGGTTTTATCGCTGGAAAATCTATTCCACGTGCAATTTTTGAGAGTTATCTTAAACCGCCCTATGACGGTAGCTTTGATCTGATTGCCTGTGTTGTGCAAGATAATATTTTTTTTGAACCTAACTTGTTATAAAATTCACGACTTCCTTAGCAGAAGGCAACCTAAATAAATCGAAATACACTACATCGTTCAGATGAGGATGGTTGATTAATGCCACCCAGTACGTACCCTGTCCACCGTAACAATTTCAGTACGTACCCTGTCCACCGTAACAATTTTGCAGGTTAATGGCCCAGCTCTCGTCCGATTTGATCTATTCAACTGGCTTGAGATTATCAACAATCTAATTCTTCCATTGTCTGATTGCTCATTTGATATTTCGTACACTTGAATAACGACTACCCGTTATTTTTCCGCAGTCCGCTGGTGGGCTGGTGATAGTTTGTAATTTACAACGGATTTACAGAAAGGACGTATGGAGAAGAAGGTACACATCTTCGTCAAGGATCTATATTGTTAAATGGATACTTGCATTTATTTTAGTAAAATTTGTGAGCAGTAGAGAGGGTGGACATACCATTAACCTGGAGACCTTATTTATGAAATATAAATTTTCCTATGAAAAATAAAAAATAAGGTCAACAACGCTAAACCGCAAAATTTAACTGACCATGAAATTTATTTTATTGGGTTAGCTCACTTTGATACTTTATATGGGGTGTTTTTGTTTACTCTTCAGTCAGACAGTTTTGGTTGTTCATCGTCTCTGTTGCTGTAGTATCAACCGAATATTTGATCGATACATATACAGTACCTAGATCTGGCGTCATGTAAATTTATTGCTAAAATTCCGTGTGGGAAAACGTTGATTTTGGAAAGAAAATTTTAACTTTAATGATATCCATATCTCCTGAATACATATGATAATAAGTATTTTGCAAAGTATAAATATCAACGCCATTAAACACAATAGAGATATTAAAATTGTCCCTAATCAGTTTATTGTTTGCCTATATGGCTGCTTATTAATATACAATATAACTGTTGTTTAATGTCTTCCTCTGGAAAATATCCGAACTGGATTTGATTGCTTGTCCAGCTTTACATCATCATATACTACGAGATTTTTAATTCGTCCATCAAGTTTATCTGCAAATGGGGTCCTTATCTATATCGGTAACAAAATTAATAATATCATTATTCTCATCAATTTCACTTAACGATTTTGCATTTAGGTAAGAGTTTTTAAGTACTTGCACCTGAGATGCCTGCGAAGCAATCTGCGTATTCAGTAGCAAGACAAATTACTCAACACAGAGGTTTTCGAACGAACCAGCATGAACATTATATTCGCTGGCACGGTCTCGTTAAGAGAATAGCACCAGCCGCAATCCAAAGGACCTGATATAAGGCGAGCTATCAAAAGGCGCACGACAATCCGGACGACCACACCTGCGTTACAAAGATTTCAGCAAAAAAGAAATGAAGATGGCCAACATCAGCGTCAAGATCTTGGATAGCTGTGCTGAGGTCCGCTCCACCAGGCGCCTTGCTGTCAGACAGGCCGTTCGGGAAGCTTAGGAAGTGAGAATCACAAATCTTGCTCCAAACCGAGCCAGGAGAAATGCAAAACAAAAGCCTAAGCAAGCATAAATATTCACCTGCTGCAAGTTCAACAGAGACTGTCACTATAGGGTCGGACTTTTCAGGCACTCGCAAAGGTGTAGATAGGACACCCAATCGGAAGTTATACCATCGTCTCCCGAATGCTAACGACGACCAACGAATTCATAACAAATGGGATAATCTACAGACGGTGCTAGGAAGCATAATCTATCCAATCTGAGCAATATAATTGTCAGATTAAGTACTAATTGTGTTTGCCAGATAAATATAGACATATTTTTATCATCCTGTTTTATTTGGTAGCGCTATATGACGTTTCATTGGCGCCTGCTTTCGTATGTCTGAGAAGTCAATTATATCCATACCAGGGGATTGACAACAATAATACAAAATAAACAAGCGAGCACTTACACACAAGTGTGTGAAATATATTACACAAAATATTAATTTGTTTCATTTCATATGAAGACTGGTGGATATAACGCTGCTTCACTAGGGAAAATTACAAGGAACTCCGAGTTCCGTTGGCTATATACCCAGGAAAAAGAAACATCTACCAGGAGATAATTGTTGTGGTCCTGAAACTTGACTTGATATCAGGTTTGACGAACGGGATCAACTAACACATGAAGAGTATCCAGTAAATGTCGTTGATCTACCGTGTCACGTTCATGATGTTGCGTATTGTTACTTATATGTGATTCAATTCCTTTTGTGTAAGGTTTAAAAAATTTTTATTTCATTTTTGTTTCATTGCATTTAATTGCAATCAATATTTGTTTCTTATTCGGGATTGTATTGTTAGTAGTGAGATATAATTTTATCACAAGCTTTGTTTATTTAAGGCGAAATAGTAAAAAAGTTGCTATCTTGCTAGTAAAATCAGACATGAAAGGTAAACTAGTCCTAGTGACTGATAATAATCAACTTATTATTATCATAATAATGGAATTGATTTATTATAACCCAAGAGGATATTGCAGGGGCAAAACAGCGATTAGTAAATTTGCTAATGCATAAAATGTCTCACTGTCTGTTGCTGAAAATTTAGTTAATAATCTCCTCTTACTCGCTCATCAGTCATTATAGTATCAACAGCATTCATGATTCTGAATGTTGCCATTTGCTACGAAATTCCATCTTGGATAAAATATACAAGCCAGCATATTCAAGAACATATGATCAGCTAATAACATTCCAGGATGATACTTATGAAGTGATAAAATTGTTCTCGCTGATAAAGTAATTAAACATTTGTTCTGTCTGTTATGGTGCAATGTTTAATGACTACAATGATTGTTTTTTTCTGTCATCAAAACAATTATAGTCAGAAATTTAATTCTTGTCTGTAAGCAATTAGCTGTCAGTGGAGCAACGTACTTTGTAACACAAGGATATTTAGACATCTTGACTTGACAAATTTGGAAAAATTTTAAGTCACTCCCGCTTGCAAGTACATAATATTATAAATGTAACTTATCCTTAGCCCTTATATTTAATATAAACAAACACAATTGCATCACGTATTTTAACTTCGCAAACGACATTATGCAGAAAATGTTTATGCAATTATTTGATACAGCATACTCTATTACAGTGTTTGGAAATTAAAGTAAATTATCGCTAAATTTAAGACAATTGATTTTATTCACTATGTAGTTTACAGTAACTGTGATTTATTATTTAGCAGTTTATTGCTCGCTTATCTAGCGTAGAGAACATCATAACTATTTTTGACAAATATACTTGTAACAAAGAAATTGTGGCACAGTGTTAATACTTGGAATTATCATAATAATTCATCGGAATATAAGCCCGTGACAGATGTCTCGTCGATGGTGGGCATTCTGCCAGTTTTTGTATACAAGTGTGGGTTCCAAAACCAAAGAACTTTCAAGTACACTTCCTCACCACGTCAAACACGTGGTAGATGCTGTTTTACACTCACCGCAGGGTTTCATATTGAGAGAGTGTACATTGAAATAAAAAAATAATTATAATTTCAGTATGAAAACTGTAAGCTCTCAAAATTAAACAGAATGGTAATGTGAGCTGTTAACCCTGTGAACTTTGAAGGACATATTCCACAAAAGGATATTCAAAAAGAATGACACCAAAAGAAAAAATGTCGTGGGTTCCCAGTGGGCCATAAGAAATACCTTTACAAAAAACTAAAGTAGACACTAAAAACTAGGGTCACCAACAAATATATCATACAAATAGGATCTAGAGAACTCTGGAGAGACCCCCTGGAATCGTAAAATGTTGTGGATGATGACCGAGTGTCATTGATTGTTCTTATTTTTGCATTTTAAGAAATAATTTTACTTCTTATTCAGAAGTGCTTTATTTTTATTTTGATTTAGCAATATTTTTTTCACTATAATTCAGAAATGCTTTGTTTTTATTCAGATTCAGTAATAATTCTTACCTTTTTTACTCGGTTTCAGTAAAATTTGTATTATTATCATTTTCACTCTTATTTACTAATAGTTTTATTCTGATTCAAAAATGTGGTATTAATACATTCAGAAATATTTTTGTTTTAAACACATTTATTGTATAATGAGTCAAGAAAATATTAATGTTATTAGTTCTGCGATTAGCAAACTAAAACATGACGTTATGAAGATATATGATAATCTTAATTCTGAATGACATTTATGATTTTGAATCATTAAAATAAAGGACATAAATGTACATTACAATCTAATTATAGATTCATGTAGTTGATTCAACAAGCAAAGCTACAATCCTTTGTAATTGATACAGATAATCAGGTTAAATTAATTGGTTCCCTGTCACACGGATTTGAAACTATTAGACCATAGTTATCTCAAAATTAAAAAGATTGTAAATACTTGCTTGAAGCAGTTGGGAAAGATTATATTCTTCGATTATGTCAAGGGTGAAACGATCCGTTGTCAAAGTTACAGTGACTGTGGTGATTGTGATAAAAGATGTGGTAACAACAAAAGAAAGTGAAAGTGGCACACGTTGTAAAAGTGAATATGATTGTCATAGCTAAACAAAGTGAAAGTGATTCTATCAAGGGGAATTATTCATTTCTGACTGTAGTAAAAATATTAATTAATAATTTATTCAGATTATTTAGAATCAAATTTAATTCAAGTATTATACTAACCAATGTAATGAAATTGCTTGATAATCTTAATTCAGGTTATATACCCATTACTCAAAAGGAAATTACTATTAATCTTAATAATTAATACCAGTCAACCTGATGAAACTGTTTGCTATTCTTACTATGTATATTTTTGTCATGAAAATAATTATTTAAGAATAGGATTCATAAAAAGTATTTCAGGATTATACTAGATGCACGTAATATAGTTATCAGTTTGATGTATTTGTTTGTTAATCTGACTAAATTCAAACAATATACACATTAATTTGATAATATTAATAAATTCAGGCAATACACCAATAACAATTACGTGTTATATATGCATCAATCTGATAAAATTGTTTGATATTCTTGATATTTAATTTTTATTATAATAATATTGATTTCAGAATATCAGATTTTTTAGTTTGAGATTTTACGATTTCGAATATCATTTATCCCATTAGATTATGAAATCTGACTGATAATTACGATTTAAAGGTTACCCATGAGATTATGAAATATAAGTTAAAAGTAACTTCTATTATAATAGTTATACTGTTCAGAATCAATTACATAAAATAAATTATGATAATAATTTTTAATCATAGCCAGATTCGGTTAATTTATTTTACATATTTTGTTTTTTTCTGATGTAGAATTAAAATCTCACATACTGATTTACACCCAATGATTAATTTCTCAAATCCAGGTGTCCAAGATAGTTTTTTTAATGTGAAACATATCCTTGATAATAGTGGATTATTACATTGTGCATGAACTGCAGTTCAGAAAACAATTGATTACCCCAGAGGTACTAAAGGCGAAAATGTGTATCAGGTGTATCATTGCAGGACCTGGTAAGATTTTTGAAGCACTACTTGATGGCTTCCATCAATTACATCACATACAATGTTGACTGCGATTGTTGATGTTATAATAACAATCACAGATGAAATATGATAAACTCTGCTGCATGGGCCGTTGTCATGACTGTGAATACCGGCCGATGGGCTATTTTTCGTTCATGATTCAAGTAGTTTTGGTAATTTGGTAATAATCGAGAACTTTAACTTATTGTCTTATTTCACTGTCGAGACTGGGCAAAAGACTTGCTGAATCAACGTCTTATTATACTTATTAAAAGTAATTCAATTAATTCAGTATCGGATATTATATTTTAGTAATAACCTATCTGATAAATTCTAGGTCTAAAGCGATATGAACTAAATCATTAATATTTTCTGTAATCTGTTGTTTTGTATCGCTGCTGTAATGTTGGAATATCGCTGTAAACCGATTTTTCTTATATTATTTATTTAGTTATAATATGGTTTGATTACGTAAATAATTTATTTAATACAATCTAAATTTATTTTATTGTTAACATTTATAAATCTGTTATTTGAGGAATTATTTTTCACCATCAGTTCCAGAAATATATTTATTTCTTTTTAGGGATCTATATATATGGGTGGATATTTCGATAACTTGGAATATTAATAACAAAAAGTGTTTGACTTTTAAAAAATCATCTCTGACTAGTTTTGTAGGACCTATATAGACCAGTGCAACCTCAGCAATTCTAATACCGTAGTTTATTTATCATTGATAAATATATGCAGCGTAATCAGTCGAACTTTCTTAATTGCTGCTGATAATTTTGGTTGGTAAACAGTAATTTATAGTTTAGAATGTACACCTTTAGTAGATTTAATGCATAGAAGGAATTTATTGTTAAAATATTGCATTTGATAACTGTCTGTAGGAATTACAAGACATTAATACAGGGAGTTCCATCTGGTGTTTTGTTTGCAGACCTTTAAATCTTATAATTGAAATTAGAAATATAATCAAGAAGATTACGTTCAGTTTCCTCAGAAAGAGGTTTTGTACCAGCGAATATTTTGGTTGTAATCCAACAAATAACTTTGATGTAATATTTGGCCTACTATAATAAATTCACTGTTGTGCCAGTGGTATTTACTTTGCAAGAATTACAGGTTGAGAGTTAACTATAAATCTAAGATTGGATGTGCCTTTTTGTTGGCGTACTATTAGTGACGTTGACATTATTATTACTGTACTAATTTAAATAGGTAATTTACTGCATTATTTTAAATCTGGGATTTGATGTTATTAATTTTAATCGGGTATATGATCCTCCATTGGATATTGTAATTTTCAACAAATACTTCATTGTAAGTTTTTATAATCGCTGTGAACTCCTCGTCGGATATTTTGTCATCACTGAGATACAACGAGAGATACGATGATAGTTTAAACGGCTGTGTGTAGTTTAATTAGTTACTCATGTAATTTTATGTATGTAGCTATCTTCTTCGCGATAGTACTGAGAAATCCTTATATAGCTGTTGAAGTTGAAACACCAGTTGTTACAACTGCAAGCTCTGTTACTATTGTTGATAACAAAACTCCGTCTCCAGTGATGAGAGCAGAAATTAAGTAAACAATTATATCAATGTCAACCACACATCTGAGATATTTTGTTACTTTTACATTATAATCGTCAACGATATATTTAGTTTAGTTTGGCATGCACATACTTGATTATATATGTATTTAAGAACGTAGATTGGATTTTGATTCATTATACTTTACACCAGTGGTTCTCGCGTTATGTTTGATATTGTTATTTTTCAGTGACCATGCTAATGATTCTCATGCAACTGTGTATACCACATTGATGATAATGTTGTGAGGAAGTTTAATCAGAGTAGTCTTTTAACGATGTACAGAATGCCACTAACAATATCGTTGAGCTTTGTCTTAATATCAGCGAGTTTAATATCAATAACCGCTGGATTAGCAAACAATTCATGAACGGTAATATTTATGTTTGAACGAAAATTCAGAACCGTATGCGCGTGAGGTGAGTTGTTGCGTGTATGTGAATAAATTGTTTGTGTGAAAAGTTTAAAAATTTTCATTTATTTTTTGGTTCATTTTAATTAATTGCATTGAATATTTTTTTCGGATTCGGGACTCTATTTAAGTAGTGGGATATATATTTTTATCACAAAGTTTGTTTACTGAAGTCGAAATAGTAATAAGTGAGAATTGACATTGACATCGTCTTACTTTTAAAAAAAAATCAACTGGAAGCTAAAATGATTGGCTAGCGTCACGGACATACTTTCTTCACATGATTACTCTTTGCAAACAACTTTTGTATGATTTTTTGTGTGAGTGACATTAGCCTACGTATGAATTTTAGCGTAAGACATTACACGACCAACCTCGCGAGATTTGAAGTGATGTTTCGAGTTAAATGCGCATTCTAAATATTTGTTTACACAGACATTTAAAACTTTGATCCTGGATTTGTTTAAGACTTTTTAGTGATAGAACTTGTGTTTTTATTCTTAGAATCATAATTGGATTATATTCACCAATTCTGAGTTATATTTACTAATTTTTACATTGATTTCTAAGGAAATAACTTACTTTGTTAATGTTTACAAGGCCTGTTGGCTTTCCCTCTTTTCTCTGTTACTGAGTACAAGCCCTTAGTTTAACGTCCTAAGATTTATGAATTTTGGTTAAGTACTACAGAAGTTTCTATTTGAAATTTAAATTTTCCTTAGTTTCTAAATTCCAAATATTATTTTATATTTGTATTTGAAATCTTAAGTGAATACAACAGTCTTTCATTTACAATGTTATCAAAACTTTTCTTCATAATGCAAGTTAAAAGCAGTTGGACAGTCTTAAGAAAGATGAGTAGGTTAAACTTGCCAAATCAAACTCTTCCTAAACGTAACGAGAAAATAAAAATATTTTTGTCCAATATTTGGTTGTGAAAAGTGGTTTTGATAAAACATCAGTCAGTAAGACTATGACAGACACTAACATTAAAGAAATGGAAATGAAAACGAAAATGGAAGTAGAGTTAAAGATGCTTGAACTTCGGGAAAAAGGGAAACAAACGCAGGTGCAATAGAAGCAATTGCAATCTCAATTTGAAAAAGACGAGAGAGACAGAATAGGGAGAAAGAGAAAGATGCAAAAAGATGAAAGGAAATTTCAACTTAGACTGAATGAAATTGAGCTGGCAAGTGGCAAGCACCATTCCACTTCACATACAAGTTTTGACATTGCAAAAAATATTCGGGGGTCCCCCTTTTAGAGAAAAGGAATAAGGCAAATATTTTTATCGTTTTGAAAAACTGCAGAGAATTTGAAATGGCCAAGTGAGTATTGAACTCAGTTATTACAGTTTGTAAGCTAGTGATATTTAATATTCCATGTCAGTACAACAGTGTTCGGATTATGATTTGATTAAGGAGTACATATCAAGGAGTTATGCGATAGTCCATGAGGCTTATCGGAAAAATTCAGAAGCTATATAAAAGAAGCTGGGTAGACTTATGTTGAATTAGCTAGAGAAAAAGAACAGTTTATTTAAGAGATGGTGCTTAGCCAAGAAAGTTGAACATGCTTATGAAAGTCTTGATCAACTTAAGTTGCTTGAAAAATTTTAAAACCGTGTTTCTAATGCTATTAGGATTCGTCTTGAAGACCACAAGATTGGAACCTTTGACAAATGCTGCTTTTGCTGCCGATGACTTCTTAACTCATAAAGTTCCCGTTGAAAGCAAAACATTTTCTCAGCAGACTACTATAAGAAAGGTATTAATAATATTAATACGACTTTCAGTAAAACTCAATACGGCACAAATTTTAATAATCAAGCCCATGAGAGACGTAATTAAAAATCCTTGTCTCTGACTAGGTGTGCCTATTGCAAGAGAAAAGGACTCGTCATTTCTGATTGCTTCGTTTTGGATTATAGGCATCATAATAAAGATAGGCCTATCCCAAATGATCTTAAGAGGTCAAGGTCACGGTCATGTATTGAAAGCAATACAGTTGTTGAGTCTAATAAATCCCAGTCTGATTTTATTATAGAGAATTATGAACCATTCATGTCGAATCGTTCTATATCACTCTTTGGTGATTTGGCCTATCATATCCCTCTTAAAATGGTAAGGGATACAAGGTCTTAGAGTCCTTGAGACTCGGGTGTTTTGCCGTCTTCTGAAACGTCCTGTTCTAATGAGAGTGTTCTCATTCAGGGAGTGGAGTGCGGCTTTGCTAATATTCCTCTCCATTCTGTAAATTTGTCATCAGACTTAATTTCAGGACCTGTAACAGTCGGTATAGTTTCTAACCTAACGGTTGAAGGCATTCATTTGTTGCTAGCAATGACATAACTAGAGACAAGGTTGTGATTAATCCACTTGTAACTGACAAGCCTTTCTTGGATCAGAAACTTGATCCAATGGACAATGAATACCTTTGAGCTATTCCCAGCTTGTGCAGCTAATAGAGCCTTGTCATAGAAAGCATTTGATAATGATTTTCATAAGGAAGATAAGTTTGTTAGCTGACACGTGTATTGGTCAGGCTTTTGATGTCACTTTCACTTCCAATGTTAATCAATTGGGTGGTATTGATAATAGTTAGCCTTTATTAAATACTCATTTTTTGTATCTGATCAGGGTGATAAACGACAATCACTTGTCGTCGAAAAGGACAAATATCCTGAGATTTCCTGTTTTCCTGTTTATTTCAAAGGGCTGCTAGTGAAACTAAAGCATGTGAATTATCTGTCTGATACTTCATTAAAACTGGAATTATTATGAGAACATGGAAACTTCTCAAAGTTCCTGCTAATGATGAATGGTCAGTGAGCTATCAGATTGTAATTCCAAAATCTTACAAACAAGGCATACTTAGTTTGGCCGATGAATCTCTTATGGCTGGTCATTTAGGAATAAATGAAACTTATAAAAAGATATTACATCACTTCTATTGGGCAAAAATCAAAAATGATGTTTGCAAATTATGTAGATCTTACCATACTTGTCAAATGGTAGGAAAATCAAATCAGAGGATATACAAGGCTAATCTACAACCAAATCATGCATTTGACGAATCATTTAGCAGAAATATGGCAGAATGTGTTGGTCCTTTACCTAAGGCCAAGTCAGGCAACCAGTATTTCTTGACCATTATGTGTGTGTCAACAATATTCCCAGAGGCAATGCCTTTGAGGATTTTTATAGTGATAGCTTTGATAAAGCTTTTTATTCAATTTGGCTTTCCGATATCTGTCCAATCAGGTCAAAGGTCAAATGTTATGTCTGGACGTTTCCAGCATATTATTTTTCAATGTGGCTCTGCGCAATTCAAGTCGAAAGTGAAACTATGGTTTCAAAAATCTTTACTTCGGGGAATATTTGAGTCTTGTTATAGAATTCATTCTCTCTGCTCATTCTTCAAATGTTTCTGCAATTGAAATTAATAGTTCATATTATAATTATTGTACTCAGGTCGAGATAAATTAATGTAGTACTAGTGTATTGAAAGAGGTTGCCAAGTCAATTATTATAATAAATTTAGTGGATCCTGTCCCATAAACTGAGGTTTTATGTGAACAAAATCAATTAGACACCGTTGAACTTGGAATAAAAAAAAATCTTCTAAATTCGGAAATTATGAAAGATCTGGACCGGAAACTTTTACATTTGCTGCAAGAAGAAAGAAACAAACTTAAACAGTTATTATTAAAATATGAGCACTTGTTTCCGAATATTACAAGAACGAACACATTTTTTCATGACGTTAATATTTTTGATTCAAGACCCGTAAAACAATACCCATACACGATGAACACTCAAACAGGAATACTTTAAAAATGAAAAATAAATTTAGTGTTTTCTGGAGAATGGTATCATAGAGCCAGTAGAAGTGATTGTAGTTTACCATATGTACATGCACTGAGTATAGGAAGGTGAACAGTGTGACAAAAACAGATTTGTTTCCGTTACCAAATATCGATGATTGCATTGATAAAATAGGAAATCCCAAGTACTTCACTAAATTTGACCTTCTGAAAGGAGTTTGGCAAATTCCACTTACGGAAAGAGCGAAAGAAATTTAGGCCTTTGTGACACAAGATCGACTCTACTAGTACAATGTAATATCATTTAAGGTGAAGGGCTCTCCAAGTGCGTTTCAATGTTTGATGAATAATGATTACTTCCGGTCTAGATAATAGTGACGCTTATATTGATGACGTCATTATTTACAACGACATCTGGAAAGAACATCTAGCCACGATTCAGAAATTCTTTGGAAGAATCACTGATGCTAATTTGACAATCAATTTATCTAAATGTGAGTTATGTCGTCTTGTGTGACTTTCGTAGGACATAATGTAGGACATGGTCAAGTAAATCCTCTTGATGTTAATGTGAAAGCTATCTCTGATTTTCTTGTGCCTGTCAGAAAAAAAAACAATTAATGCCATTTTGGGGTATGGCCGGATATATCGAAAGTTTTGTTCAAAATGTTCCAATATTGCTGACCCTCTGACAATTTGTTTTTAAGCAAGATAAATATGTTTCTCTTGACCGAATAATGTCAGGAGGCGTTCTATAGATAGAAATCAATACTCAAAAGTGCGCAGTTCTAACAGCTTCAAATTTCAATCGGTCATTTAAATTGTCTGTGGATGCAAGTGATGCTGGGGATGGAGCAGTACTAATTCAAGAAGACAGTAATGGTATAGATCACCCAGTGTGCTATTTATCCAAGAAATTAAATATGCACCAAAGAAATTACTCAGCAATCGAGAAGGAATGTTTAGCTTTAATTTTGTCATTACAACATTTTGAGGTTTACATTAACTCGACATGTTCTCCAGTTGTTGAGTATAGTGATCAATACCCCCTTATTTTCATCGACAAGATAAAAAGTAAAAATCAAAGATTATTAAGGTGGAGTTTGTTTCTGCAAGAGTATAATCTGAACATCAGGCACATCAAAGTAAAAGACAATTTGAATTGCACTTTCAATTGTATTGAAATATTATTTCATATACACTTTATTTGTTGTATATTCTTTACTGCATGTATAAATTACAGATGGTAATAAGAATGCTTTATTATATAAATCTTTCTTGTTTCTTTATGGGGGGAATTGTTACATATATGTGATTAAATAACTTGTGTGAAAGATTAAAAATTATTTTCGTTTCATTTTTATCTCATTGTTGTTAATTGCAATGAATATTTGTTCCTTATTCGGGATTATATTGTTAGTAGAGAGAAATATATTTTTATCACAAAGTTTGTTTGTTTGAAACAAAATAGTAATAAGTGAGAATTTATATTGAGTTTGTCTTATCATGGTATTAAAATCAAAAAGGAAGTTAAAATGATTGGTCAGAATCGCGGGCATACTTTCTTCACGTGATCACTGCTTGTAAAAAACTTTTTATAATTTGTTTGTGAGTGACATTAGCCTACATGTGAATTGTAGAGTACTAAGAGACCACATGACCAACTTCGCGAGCTTTGACGTGATGTTTCGAGGTTAAATACCCCTTCTTAGAATTTGTTTACACAGTCATTCAAAACCTTGAAGGTACCAGGTATATGTAATTTTTTAATTTGTTGCCATAATATTGTATACTTCCTCTGATTTTTGGATTCAATAATTTTTTCTCTTGGACTCTCAACAAGATGACTTTCTTATAAAAATAGTTGAAATATATTGAACGAAATTAATTATGGAATTATTTGGAAAAAAGACTGTGATTCAAGTAAGGAATTATTGTTATTCATCCATTGGACTATACCTGACGTCATCGATCTCCATATTCGTACGTCTAACTCGAACCTAAATTCTCATAAGGCTTTTTAGTGATAGGACTTGTGTTTGAATTCTTAGAATCATATTTGGATTATATTCACCAACTGTAGGTCATATTTATTCATTTTTACATTAGCATTTAGAAAAATAAATGGTTTTGTTCAAATGTACAATGCTTGGTGGCTTTAACTTTTTTTCTTTTTACAGAGTACGAGTCCTTGTCACGTCACAGAGTATTATAATCAAGTTTGCATATGTACATTCCATCATTGATTGTCGTTAATGATATCGTTATCGCAATGTTGCTTTCATTGACATATTTGTTAGTTGCAGCGTGAAAATTGAATTCTAGTGTTCTGAGGTTATTAATTCCATTCATATTGATATCAGGAAATGCACAAATTATGCCACCATTAATTGATATTAAATTAGAATCTTGATCATCGAAGTATTTTATGTTATTGCGTCATTTGGTTCGATTGTTATTTTTGAGGTCGGAAATTTTGTTTTGTTTCTTGAAGATATTACCAGTATAAATATTACTGATTGTTTAACATAAATGTTGACTGAATCTCCAGTCTTGTAATTTACCTTGAAGTCAAATAGCATCAATTATATAAGCAAGCATGAAATAGCTAATGTACTTGCTGATTGTTTCTCCAAACAGTCCTCATCGTCTAGTTATTCCAAAGCTTTCCAAAGACTTAAAACTCAAAAAGAAAGAATACGGCTGAAATTCACATCAAATAACTTAGAGAGTTATAACCAACCGTTTTCATTGTCGGAACTTATGGAATCCTTGAATAAGGCCAATTATACTTCCGCTGTGCCTGACGATATACATTACCAGTTTTTAAAACACCTTCCAGAACCATCATTGACAGTTCTTCTGGAAATCTTCAATGATTTATGGATCACTGGTAATGTACCAAAAATTTGAAAAGAAGCAATAATAATACCAATTCCCAAACCAAGCAAAGATAACGCAGATCCTACCAACTACAGACCTATATCATTAACTAGCTGTGTATGTAAAACAATGGAACGAATGATCAATTCTCGGCTTGTATGGTATTTGGAAAGAAACAATCTAATTTCTCCTTTCCAAAGTGGCTTTCGTCATGATCGTAGTACCAACGATCATCTGGTTAGACTCGAAACATTTATTCGCGATGCTTTCATAAAGAGGGAACATTTAGTAGCGGTTTTCTTTGATTTGGAAAAGGCCTATGACACAACATGGAAGTACGGAATACTAAATGACCTGCACGATTTAGGTCTAAAAGGCCGACTGCCCTTGTTCATTTCAAACTGCCTCTCAGACAGGAAATTCAATGTACGAGTGGGCTCCACCCTCTCTGATATACACGATCAAGAGACGGGTGTAAAGCAAGGGCAGTATTTTAACGGTGACGCTTTTCAACATAAAAATTAATAGCATCACCAAGTGTCTCACACCAGGTATGGATTGCTCACTATATGTTGATGACTTTTTAATATGTTACCGATCCAAGCACATGCATACAATTGAAATACAATTACAAGAAAATATAAATTAAATTCAAAATTGGTCCACTGCTAAAGGTTTCAAATTCTCGAAATCAAAAACTGTCTGTATGCATTTCTGTCAGTTACGGAGACATCACGATGGACCTAAACTCACGATGGAAGGAACACTTATTCCAGTTGTTGAGGAAACAATCATTTTAGGCATTATCTTCGATAGAAAACTGACTTTTATTCCACAGCTGAAACATTTGAAAACCAAATGTTTGAAATCTCTTAATTTACTTAAATAGCGCACACGGACTGGGGTGCTGATAGGAGAGTCATACTCAGTTTATACAGAACATTTATCCGCTCCAAATTAGACTATGGTTACCTTGTTTATGGTTCAGCAAGGAAATCCTATTTGAAGATGCTTGACCAAATCCATCATCAGGGAATGAGACTTGCCCTGGGAGCATTTGAAACATCCCCGTGTGAAAGTCTGCTCGTTGAAGCTGATGAACCACCCTTATCACAACGTAGAGAAATGCTTTCCGCACAATATGCTGCCAAATTAAGATCTAGCCCTCTGAACCCAGCTTTTTCGGCAGTTTTTGAACAAAATATAAAACCTTATATGACAGTAAACCGAATGCCATACCTACATTGGGCATTAGAATACCACAATATCTCGAAAGTACCCATATCGATCTTTCAAAAATTCTGAAAGCAAACATCTCCGAAATACCCCCGTGACTACTTCAGCAACCAAGGGTACTATTCACGTTGCACGATGGAAACAAATCAGACAAACCCTTCCATTTTCCACAACTCTTACCATGAACTCCTCTCACAATTTGAAAATTATACAAAAATATATACCGATGGATCAAAAGATGAGGAAAAGGCTGCTGCAGCCTTTGTAAGTGGAAAACACACAACCAAAAATCGCTTGCCACATGGTACGTCAATTTTTTTCAGCTGAAATTAGAACAATAGACCATGCTTTGAATGCACTGCAAGTAAGCGTATTTCAAATAGCATAATCTTCTCCGACTCACTATCAGCATTTATCTACATCACTAGATAATATAAAACTGGAGAATCCCCCATTTGCTAATATTCTTAATAAGCATACTGAGTTGAGTAACTAACATAATATAGTATACTGTTGGTTACCCAGTCATGTTGGAATTAAAGGTAACGATAAAACAGACAGCGCTGATGAAATGGCCCTATCATTAGAACCATCTGATTTTAAAACACCATATGCTGATTTTAAACCTTGTATCAAAGACTGTTTAAATCAGAAATGGCAGGCATCATGGAATGATGCCGTGAATAATAAACTTCATACCATCAAGCAAATTCTAGGAGAATGGATTCCTTCCTACAGAGCCGACCAGAGGGATGAGGTAGTCATTGCTAGACTTCGAATCAGCCGTACTTATTTAACCCACTCCTACATACTAAATGGAGAAGACCAACCAAAATGCATATCTTGCAATGAACCATTCACAGTTAAGCGCTTTATGCTGGAGTGTTTCGACCTCCAATCTACATGTAAACAATATTACAGTGTGCAAGACATGAGGGAGCTTTTTGATACAGTTAGTATTTCTTATGTTATAGACTTCCTTAAAGAAGTAAACCTATATCATATGTTATAACTTCTGTTTTATCATCTTAAACATTTTTATGTGCTTTATATATACGGTCGCTAGATTTTAATTACCTTTCATATGTTTTCGTTGTCATATATTATTTGCAATCCTCGTTGATTGGGAAACTATTTTTTATCACCGTTACCATTCTTATCGTTTTACCTTTAGCTATTTGGTTTCGTATCACTGGCTGATATAGATCCTTTTTACCATTTATATATAATGAAGAATATAACCTTTTGTATGGCGCTAAATGGCCTCTTTGTGCTGGTGCGCAGTAAAATTCAACCAACCAACCTACCCTGAATAGTAAACGTAACAATATTGTTAACAACCGCTGTTAAAATTCCTATGAGGACGTCAGACAGATGTATGTCACTTAATTTCAATCGTCCTTTCTTCTCCTGAAATATATTTACCTCATTTTGATCCACTCTTCCTGTGTTCATTGATTTCATTTCTGAGTTCGTCAATAGTTTGATATTTAGATAAATTGCCTTGCTTAATTTTACTGCGAGAGGATCTCCAGCAAATATCGACCATTCATTTACTAATGTCTGTTTCAAACAGTGGTGGAAGACTGTGTCGTCTGATGATATGCTCAGGTACTACTTTATTAGGTGGTTTCCCAGGTGGTGCCAGGGATATAGCGTCAAATACAGCGAGAGTTTCACGGCCAGATATTGGCGGATAAGTTATTGTATGTGTTAGTAATGGTGAACACCAGATTGAAATATTTCCTGTTCCTAACATACTTTAAAGCTTTTATTGATGGTGTCAGTCTATTCGAATCGAAATAAATAATTCCACATGGACCAATCGCGTATACTGCCCAATGTTTATATGGACTAGAGTTTTCATCGAGATTAATGATACAAGTTTTAACATTGTTTGATTTATTTGGTAATTTATCATGCATAGAAACACATGTGAAGTTTCTGATATTTTCTTTTTTAATAGCATTAAATAAAAAAATTGACTCAGGAAGAATCCACGAGGTACCGTTCCTGGCACTCTTAGATCGGGAATTTTAGACGGTCGGGCGGCAGCATGTTTAGTGCTTTTAGACATCATCCGTGTTGCTATTTTGTAAGCATTCCGCGTTAATGATTCATTGTGCAGTTGCTTTCTTAAGTGCCATCCCAGCAGCAGTTCCAGCAGCACCAAGTGCTGCTGTGTTTTCAACAGCTGAGGCTGCAGCGGCTGTCACCGTTGCATAGCTGTAATAAGTGGAAATATGCCATCCGTCTTAGCGATTTCTTTAATGGCAGACAAAGAAAGATTATGTCGTGTACTACCGATCTTTGATTGTTTGGCTTTGCCTTAGTTGATGTTCTGATAATGATTATTCGGACCACCTGCGATCTGTTCTTTTTGAGTGATATATTTACTCCTTAATTATCTTTTAATGCTGATTGTAGCTTTATAATCTGACCAGGAGTCAGAGTAACACTCACAAGATAATATGACATATATTCATCATAAGTCATCTAATTATATGTTTTATACTGGGTCATCAATAACTCTCATTTGACCACCAACACCTTCATGTAACATTGATTTATCTGCGAATATAAGAGCGATTGTTTGGCAACGACGAGGAATAACTAGAGAAACATACTATTCTTGGTGGTGACCATGCTACACGAACTCGGAAGTGTATATCAATAACAGATTGCCTGAATATATCTAAATGTTCCAACGAAAACTAATACATTGGATAGAATGGTAAAATCTGCAAATCAGAGCCAAGTTATTCATATATTCTCATGATTGTCATTAACTGATATTACGCACGTGCTACACAATTGCTATCACAACAAGCAATTTCTCCAGGGCTGGTTCTTGATGCCCATGTTTCCTTAAAGAAACTTAACTAACTTCAAGCGTGTTAAATTTCATCGGATTTCGTGATTTTGTTTCCTCGTGCATTTTCCTGAACATATGTCGCGGTGCAGAAACACCTTACTTTGACGATATCTGCCATGTAAATAAAACAACTGCTTCATTTGAAATACTATCTATCTTCAAACATTATAGCAGTGATTTCCCACCTTGACTCATAAAAACGAGTAGACATTCTTCTTCAGGTATTGTTGGAGTCATTACTGACATCTACAACGAAAGTTGTGTTAGTCTTACTATACCTATAGCAATGTCAGCATCATGCCAGATTGCATAATTGTCGTTGTCTTTTCTAGCAATTACAACTTGATGCTTGGCTACGATAATAACATTTCTAACATTTTTGCAGAATCCTAAAGTGAGTAGGAAACCTCCGCTTCTTCATTTAAAATTGATCGACGTGATGCAAATCCTAAGAAAATTTCATTCATTGATAATACGGCTGGTGGGTTCTCCTGCAGCTCTTTCATTGCCTCTAGTTACCTTATTGTATTCTGGATGGTTAGAAGTATCCTTTGCAAATATCACTGACGGACTAACATATCTCGCAAAATCATCTTGTAAGGCCAAGTATTGTAGAGGCAAGATTTGCATCATTCTGATTTGATTCAATATTTCTTCCGTCAATCATGTATACCACGCTTCTAAATAACGCCATAATAACATCAATTCGGTATGTTATACCACATGAAAAATTGTCTCTTCTACTTCAATGAATACCTCAGGAGGTAAGAAATAATTACTTGTGTCCAGAACTGGCAACTCAATTTGCCCTGATTTGGCTCTCGTGCTTCACAAGAATAATGCTCATAATCGCGCAACGACTAATCTTGAGAGCTAGTGCATCCATGTCGAATGTGATATCAGATATACATTTGAATATCTTCATTAGATATGCTACCGAGCAACATGAAAACCAGTTACAGCTATCAAACTAACAGTTATACGTTTTCTTTCTCTGACATGGGTACAACAGACAACTCTCCTAATATTGGATTCGCAGCTTGATTTATTATTATACTAAAATTTGTATGCATTACTTCAGTGGTGGGTAATTTTACTGACTGAGGTTTTCATCGTATTAATAATGGTAGTCTATCCTTAACTGCCGAGAATGTTTTACTAGCAACATTACAAACAGCTCCAACGCCTTTTAACGAATGTCCGCAGCTTTCATTCCAAGTTGGAATTGCTTTTGTGGATATCATTATAAATAGACCACGAACAACATCACCTAGTCCATCATAGTATATCGTTTTGTTTACTTGTAATCGTGAATTTATCACCCTGACCATAGTCGGTCTGTGTTGAGCATTATGGTCAACTTTTTTCTGATATAATTGCATGCAATCAATAACTGTGGTAATTATAGATAATCTCATAAATGAGGGACCTATATACATTAATATCCATGACACTCTCTGAAAATATTATTTGAAAACTATTAAGTGCTACAGTAATGATTTATGAGGACTTTTTTACCGGCTCGCTTTCCTCCAATAAAGCGTTCCAGTCTTTCAAAATCTACAAGGATATTTTTGGGATAAGGACTAATAAGAACACTTCCTCATGTACCTGAAACAATTCCACTTCCTGCTGTCTTCTTCCTTAATATAAGGTTGTCTTAATAGTGGTTTGTTCTGTCGAATATATATATATATATATATATATATATATATATATATATATATATATATATATATATATATATATATATATATATACATATATATATATATATATATATATATATATATATATATATATATATATATATATATATATATATATATATATATATATATATATATATATATATATATATCCAGGTAAGGGAAATCTGGTATCTTCTTTGACTTGCCTCTCAAGTTCTGCAAATGTATCCTTTTATTCACCAATGTTTGTGGGTATATTTCTAGACTTTCTAAAGGAACCCATTTTTTTAAACACTGTTGACTTCTGAGTTTTATAATCTTATGCGATGTGGAATAGATTTCTTTCGAAGTTGTATTTGACTTTGTTTGGTGAATCAGGCTCGTGGATTTTGGTTTTAGGTTTTGATGAAACAAGGTCCCTTATATCACCGTCCTCCAAACGAACTTTGTCAACACTCCCAAGTACTTGTACTTCTTGTAATTGTGGCTCTTCAGCAGCTGTTGCAGCCGAACTTTCTCGTAATTTTATTTTTGTTTTCTTAGTTTGCTCGGCTATTTTTCCAGTTGCTTCAGCGATTTTTTCAAAGTCGGGAACAAGACCTTTAGTACCATTCGTAACAGGTGTAAACAATTCTTCTGCACCTTCTTGCTTGACGGAATCACGGACGGCTAAATATATTTTAATTGCATCTAGTCGCTCTCGAGCTAATCTAGATATATGAGATTGCATTATTGATATGATAATAATTTAATTATGGCAGTAGAGAGGGTGGGCGACGATCATTAATTGACCAAATATGAACGAAAGACACCATAAAAAGAGAGGCGTCAATGATAAAAAACAAAATGAGCAAACCAGTTAGAGAAATCTCATAGTAAGTTAGAGGCTTCGATTTAGCGTTTTTGACCTTACTTTTTATTTTTTATATTAGGCTTTATTTTTCATAAATATTGTCTCCAGCAAAATGGTCCGTGCAACTCTCTTTTGTTTGGTGTCGTGTTACTCGACGTGCTTGTACTCGGTGGTGGACGCATTCACGAGAGAATCATTGTTGAGATGAAGACATTGCTATGCTATGTTACAGTTTATAAAAATGTCCATATTTCTTTTAAGCCATTCCTGGATACGATGACACCAACCTTTGCGTCTTGCTCTGCACACCCATTTTTCAATTTGGGTCCTGTTAAATTCTTCGGATCGATCACTGGGTATCCTGTCAGTTTCTCAAGAGTCTGTTTAGCCTCCCGAAACAGATTTGTAATTAATCCTTACCGCGGTCGGTGCCTCAGTGGTCACCGACATGATTTTACTGGCTACTGTTGTTCTACCAAAGTTAACCCAGCATAATGCTTCTGTGGCTTTAGAGGAATCGGGCGCAGAGCCTGGAAGAAAACAATGTGGATACAAGTCCACCCAATAATTTATGTCGATGTAAGCGTTTAGGTCTCATTGTTGCTTTATTTTGTCGAGGAACATATTTTAAATTTCACTCTGTGACTAACCTATAGGTAATATGTGATTATTTCATTTTACCGACGGCATTTTCGAATTGATATTTCAACCACATGGTCATTTCCGAGGTCGAGTAAGAGTTAGTGATGGGATAGTAAATTAATGTATTATTAAGAATTTGCACGAGTGAGACTAGAGGCCAGCTAATCGAGGTGGAATAAATCACGTTGGGGGCTGCACCTCCTGAGGATTTTGATCCCTATGTATTCAATCAGCTGACGAGGAGGCTTTTAAAGTCGGTGATACTGGTTGAGTTTCTGCTTACGTGATGCTCTTGAGTATTTTGTAAGCTGCAAGAGCGCTGAAGTAATATTTACCGTAGGACGACGTAAGTTTAACTCGAGCTTAAATTGGATACTGTTTTCAAGAATGGAAGTTTTCTTCCTCATGGATATTTTGCCCGTGTCCCAAAGGCATCTCAGGAACTTTTGGATAAGATGAGCGACCGAGAAAAATATCGAAAACAATTCTAGAGTCTGTGGGCTCACAGAGATAGAGATTTTATATTTTCAGCGAAAATAGTCTTTGCAAAAGGTAGATCTCAATGTAGAAATACCCCCCTCTCTGGTGTATTATTTCCTCTAGAAGCATCATCGAAATATTCCTCATTTCCCAGACGAGATTTTACAGGCCATAAAATCACAACCATGTATGTACCATGTGAAACTGGAAGCGAATTTGATAAGCTGTCCGTTCTTGTGAGGCTAAACCAATGAAAGAACATCACAAAAGGCTTAAACATGTATCACTGTGGTTATTTGGAGGAAATGTGTGTGAGATCGATGACGTTAAAGTTAACGTGCACATGCAATTCGTGAAGGAAAACGTGCAACAACTGAAAATCCGATGGTCTTGATTTTTCCAGAGCTAGATTGGCTATACAGACCCTAACGAAGCGCCTCATTCCACGAATGCAGACCAAATATATTACTTGCTAAGCAGGCCATGCTGTCCTACCAGAAAATGTCCAATAAAATCCTATCGTATCTGAATTGTCATGGCTCATGCAACAAATGAGGACTGTTAACGATTTCATCGTATAAATTATGGTCAAAATGCATTGGCTAATCCAACGTAGCCTATTCTAAAAGTAGTATAATTATAAATATTTAACCTAATTCTATAAAATATGTCTCACGATGACAAGGTCTTTGTGACATATTATTTTGCATCACCAGAATCGCTCTGTGAAGATATCTCAATGGTATTACGAAATAATGTTTTTGTGACGCTCGAAGTGACACTGGGAAAAACACAAGGGGCACCACGTGACAGGCATTATTCACGTGAGATCAACGTACGCAGTTATCTCGAGGCAGCGTCGTCAAGATCTAAGAAAAACATCCGATCGTGCAGAACTGCATGCCATGCGATGTTTGAGTTAAAATGTCTTCAAAAGATCTTAATATTATCGTAGCATAGATGGAGGATATAAAGGTGACTATTGGCGATAGCTCATATATGTCCCTGTGGAAAATCGAAATATCTATAGGAAGCCATTGTGAATGTGTTCCATATCCACATAGACATCAACATGTCTTTCTTAATCACCAAAGTCGTTGGAGTAGAAAAAGGTTTGCATTGCTCAGGGTGACATAGCAAAAAGATCTCTACGTAAATGGAAATTTCAATATTGTCTACGATAAAAAAACAAACATATTTTTCAGGCATTGCATCTCTTGCATGCATAGAGAAGAAATCCACACGTTGATGTACATATATACCGAAATATCCAAAAATGGTGAAAACAGTTTTCATAAATATATGTTTACTCTCGTCTGGTCTTATCTCTAATTTGCACAGCCGCTTATCATATTGATCTGCGTTAAGATGAATGAAGGAATATATGATGGGAACAACTTTCCGATGAACTTCAAACACAATACTATGACAGCACGTTGTAACCCTCGCTCCATGGACAAAAACATGAACGATGGAGCAATCGGTAGTGCTAAACTTCACCACATTCCTAAATGTAGTGCTTAAAGTACGCAACTCTACCTTCTTGTTAGCATTGTAAGGAATAACCACGGAATGCACATTCCACAACACTGTTTCCTGAGTCCTGCTTAATCTTGATCAGAGGCGCCCTAAAACAAAATGAATGGTTTTGGTGTCTCTGGGTAGTTTTTGTTTTAATCATAATAATATTTAATCGCCCTGATGTTGCGTATACCGCAGCGCTAACATACTTTGAGCTGAACTCGAACACATTCCTGGCAACCTAAGCAGGGTCTCATTTATGAACTTCCACGATATGAGCATGCTGCAGATAGCAGTACTCTCTCATGCATGACTTGTTGCATTTTTTCCGTGTTGCCCTGAAGTAACTAAACACTTATGCGCAAGGTTAGACTATAATCTTGCCCGAGAGATCATCACCACGCTTTGGATTCGTTGACGAGCTTGCGACCTGCAGAATGGTTTTTTTTCTTACATCAAATTGAGGTCTCCTTTGACTCATTCGAGTATGTCGTGCTGAGCGGCATTCGATCTTGGATAGAGTAGGTGGACACACTGAATGATCGAGCTCATGCATCTGAGTTGACAAGCAATATCATGCTACATAATAAAGTCTTTTACTGGATCTGCCATATGTCGATCCTGTGCTAGATTCTAGCCTAACCTTTGTTGAAAATGGGCGACTTTAATTACTATATTTGTATTCCTAGAAAGTAACCACATGAAAGAAGTACAAATATGATGTATCCATATTAATCATGGAATCAGTTTATTTGTGCCTATGCCATGCATTTAATATGCGCTTTTGCTGGTATCTTCCTATTACATTGGGAAAATCGGATTTAAAATAATGATAGAAACGTAAAAGTGAAAAATAAGTTAAATGGTATGACAAATGGTATGACAAATATGATAAAAGATAATAAAAGTGAAGAATATAATACAAATTACAATATATACCATTTACAATCTTACGTCAACAAGCGACAGATACGCAATGGGTACAGGTGTATTTTCCTACAAAAATCAAATCTCGAATAATTTGTTCTTCAACGCATATTTGTCCATTAGTGTGACCTGTACAAATTTATAAAAACATATAAATTTGTTTGTATTATTTGTTTGGGTTTATCCGCTTCATCACTTTGATCTACACCTTTGATAGCTATCTCTACCAGTGATTTACCGTCTATTTTTAAGATGTGGGGTGAGGTGGAGAAAGATAAAATGCGACTTGGTTCACCCAAATTGATTTTCAATTAACCAGCAGATGCTTCATACTCAATTTCCAGCCATTTTTACTCAAAAACGTATGCCAGTTAGCCGATATTGGTTCACGCTTTTCTTCTTATTATTTCGCCTCGATGGTTAATAAGAGGCATTACATGCATCACTGAAGAATCTAATACATCGTATGAGACATTGAATAGATTAATTGAATCCACGGCTGTTTATATTATTTTTCGTGCGATTTTGTTTCTCATTATTTTCATAAACTATTGTCACATAGTCATAAGTTTTCCGTCTGTAAATGAGATTCAATAAAATCTAAATGAAAATTGTCTTGCTGAGTTTAAATTTAGTTAGGGATGTCAACAAGCACATTAATTAAATATTACCAGAAAGACAAGCAAAGAAGTCTTTTGCAACAAAAGTTATAGATATATCATTAGGCAAAATAGTTCAAGTTAATCAAGTGCAATTTTTAGTTTCTGCTTATGGCTGACAGCTAGATGTACAATCAATACTTTAGCAGACAATTTCTTTTCGAAATTGTCAGCAGAAGTGTTTCCATGCAAACTATTTTCTAAATCAAATAAAGGCTTTATTATATTTACCAAAGAAATAATATCTAGACTTCGAGGCTGTCGAAATTGATTGGTGTCAAATTATTCTATAATTACTCTCTCTCTCTCTTTTACAATGCGAATTAAATGCTACTAATAATTAGATGATTAATAATAAAAACACCTACACCAACAGTAGCAAGTCTTTTGAAAGAGTCATTACTAAAAGCTGCAACATCATCAAAGTTCGTTACATATTGTGAGACAAGTGTCATTAAACGTCACTAACTGCTGAAGGTGCGTTTTATATCGATTGTCTCTAGTACTATTTGAGACCGGACATTCATTTTATACGTTTATCAATAATTTAGATTTAAATCGACAGTTGGATGATAATGGCATAATTTAATTTAAATGCTCTTTACTAATTTTATGGAAAAGTTCTACTAAAGTCTGGGAAAACGTTTTCTCTAGACGACAAATAATATGCAAGATAGAAGTTAAATGTGATCCTATTTTAAATGATAACTTTAATACATAAATACACTGGAGCGAATGTTTTAGACTGGAATTTTACAATGAACAGCCTCCGTGACTGTTTGAGTGAATTTTTTGAACATAATATCATATTTAATAAAAACTGCATACGTCAAAAATTTTTAAAGGCTGATAAAAGCATAAAATCCTTGTCTGTGTCAGTCCAGTGCTTAGAAAACAACATAACATATCAATACAGTATGCAGAAAACCCAAACCTAAAATTACTTAGTTACTCAATGAATTAGATTAAAGCAACCTACATTCAAATCTTAATGATAATAATGTACTATCCATTTCTAAATGAAATGAACGACTGAGTTGATGATAATACAGCGTCATGATTTTGGAACCCAAAATACCTCTTGGCGATCCATTTACATGCTAGAGGAGTGTGGAATTCGTTTTCAAAAAGGGTAAACACCATGGTAATTAATCATTCACCTGACCTTAAGAGCATATACATAAGCAAACAAACTCCTTAAATTTTTAAATTCTTTCATACTCCCAAAGACTGTGATACGTGGGAACCAATGCAAGAAAGAACACTTCAAGTTGCCTGTACTAATAGTCAGCATTATTCAGTGATAAAAAGTGATGTGCATCCCTATTTAAAATCATTTTATAGAAAGTAACTTTTTTCACCATGACAATATAGGTGTATTATCGACATTAACGTCAAATGAGTATATATCAAGCAGCTGTATGTGGGACTGTTGTATTATTGTAATAAATTTAAACAACACGTTAGATTTATATTACTATGTTGTTTATTACAATTTTAGAAAAGGTCAAGTTTCTCCAAACATAACCAGTTTACCATATTTTAGGGTGACCATAATACTGCTTGAACGTGATGGTAGATAAAATATCATGTGATCTCCATATTGTAAGAGGATACTAATGGAAACTGGAGCCGCAATGTCTCAGTGGTTAGTGTGTTGGTCTAGAGCCAAGGCCTGTGCGGTTTCATAAGATCAGCTTGGGCCAAACAGTTTGATCTTATTGTCTCAGCATGAACCAGATCGGTAGTAGTGCTTGCTTGAGGACAGGCTCAGAGCTCGCTAAGGTATTGTTCATCACGATTTGTTTATAAATTGTGTATGCCTAGTTTGGATTGAAAAATCAACAGCATACTGTCCACGTTAGATATAGAGCACGCTTGGATGGAATAATAAACATTGATTTTAATTTATTGCGTTATTTATATGTTACGGAGAAATAAATTAACCAAAACATTATGTTAGAAAACTGACAATCGACCCATTAGTTTTAAAATACGCTACATGGTCAAATATAGATATCGATATAATTGCTTTGGTATATTGAATTGTATATCATCCGGATAGAAGGACTATAGGGCGTAATGTAGTTAAGCAGTGTCACGTTTTACCAATATGACGTCATCAATTTGCAAATATTGTCATTAAGATGAAGACGTATTATGTGAAATCTTCATTCAAGCACATAACTTTATACACCGTAGACGTTACACCAGTTACTGCATCTTCAGATGTGTATATTATTTATCGTAAAATTTTTATAATTTTGTTTCTCATTATTTAAATTTTTTTAAAAAGTATTCAAGTCCAATTGTCATAAACTCTACCAAACACAAATTAAAAGAAACGAAAAGAACGATCTCTCAGCGAATATAAATTTCAGTTAATCCAACAACTATATGTAGACATTATTACTACAAATTAAAGCAAAGTAGATTTTTGCACAAAAAGTGCCAGACGTATCATTAGGCGAACTATTCAAGCTAATAAAGGGAAATTGGTAGTTCCTATCTGTGGTTGACAGTTACATGTAAAATCAATAAGTCAGCAAAAGCACAAAACTGCATTCTGAAATAGTCCGCAATGGCAATTCCATGCAAACTATTTGCAAATCAAAGTAAGGTTTAATAATATTTCCACATGGAAATAAGATCTTGTATTTTTATTATCTTTACATGCTATCGAGACAGACTGGAGTCATATTCGGCTGTGGTCATTCCTATTCTCGATCCCTTTTAAATAGCACGAATAATCGGACGTTTAATATCGTAACTACCACCACCACAAATAACACCGACAACAGTTTGTATCCAGAGTCATAATTAGAATCTGCATCAGCATGAGAATGATTAACATGTTATTGTGGGATAGGTGTCATAAAGACAACAAATCCGTCATGTTTGCAATTTTAATGCAATCTGAATTTGTCTATCAATCTTTATCTCAAACATGTATCGAAACCATGCAATGTAAGATTTTAGCCTAACATTTGTTTGCATTGCATTTATTGATCAATTATATCATTTCAAACGTTTTCTCTTAATTTCCTGCTTACGCATTATTTGTTTTGTGAAGAAAAATCGTCTCATTCTAACTCAAGTTAAAGATATTGATAAAAGTATTGTAGAGAATTGAAAAACTGAGCCAATGTAATCCAATTTATTATCTAAATTTAAATTATATATAAAGTTATAAAAATAAATTTTCGCTCTCAAATATTTGATCATCATTGGCAAGCCGATTCAGCCGATGTATCTCATTTGGCTACCTACAGTTGTTGTTAAAAATATTTGTTTTGTGTCATCGACGTCTTTTCCTAATTTGCCTGTGTTGTGCCATTGAAGTCCAAATCGAACACTGAGTTCGTGCGAGCCCTAAAACTTTCGTTGAATCTAAACTGTCGTCACCCTCTTCGATAGAAAACCGACAAAGGCACCGAATGTCTGAATAAAGCTTTCCAAATGAACTAAAGAAACGAGACATTCATTGCTTCACCAGCAAGAATCCAGAAACTAAAGCCACCATCGCGGAATGTTTCCATCGCACTTTGAAAGAACACATGTGGAAATATTTTACGCATCAACACAATCTCAAGTACATCAACATTTTGAAGCACCTGGTCGAAAGGTACGACCAATCTTACCATCCAAGCATTATAATTGAGAAGACATGACTCCGGACAACAAAATGACCGTATTTTTACTCATGTTTTGTTCGTCCTCGACTGTGTCTTTCACCTAGACAACGGGAGACTAGTTGCGCATTGGCAAAACCAAACGCACATTCGACAAAGGCAACTTACCCAAATGGGCAACCAAACTGTTTCGTGTTTACTGAATGAGTGCTTGACCGACATCCTACCATCAATAACTTGGAAGACATGAAAGGGGAGGAATCAAAAGGAACTTTTTACTTGCCCAAATTACAAGTGACCAAAAATAAAGACGAAGTGTACGACATCGAAATCGTTCTAGATCAAAGGATCGGTAAAGTGGGAATAATTCAAGGTGTGTTGGAAAGGATATCCTCCCAGTTTTGATTCATTTATCGACTATAAAATAACGTTTGTCATTCTCCCATTCACACCAGTGACTAATCCTTTCCCCAGTTTACCTGTGCGAGATCTAAAAGCTATCTCTTGCGGGTGTGGTAAGGAGAACGTGTGCCTAACAGGCAAATCGTGGTTTATTGACAATCTTTGTAATGTATTGTGTCATCCGTACTACCATCGCTAATTTGAGTTTGTAACAAGGAGACGAGCAATTTTGTCCATCTTTAAAATACTCTACCAGTAACAACGGCAACCTTGCTTCCACCATCAGTAACCTTTCCAACAGACACCACAACAACTACAACTCTGTTTTCAACTCTCCTTTGCCCTCAAATGACCACTCGTAAAGCAAAATATACGGCATTATGAATTAGCAATTTTACTTAACTTTACTCATTGACCTCTATATAGATCTCTTTCCACACAAGACTGTGTTTATTCATGGCCAAACTATCTCACGCCATCACATTGGGTCAATAATCACATTGGGAAGTGGTTTTGATCACAATCATGCAACCCACACAAATCCTAAACCTAACCACAAATCAAACGAAGGTTTTGGTCAACATTTGGAACACTCAAAAACCAATACAAAAAAATATCACAAGCCAATTCTGGCCTGTTCATCTATGAGATGAAATATTACTGCAAGCAATTATCTCAATGGTCAACATTAGTTTTACACAATTACCAACATTTGCGACACTCAGTTTGCAAAACTCTGACCAAAAGGAACAAAATTGTCAAGATCGAATATCATAAAGTGGCTCTTCGCTTACTGTTGAAATGTACGTATGCTCAAAGGTGGTCCATCACTTTTAATCCCAGTTTGTTTTGTTGGAGGAGAGTAAATCACATTATGTAATGGCCATGTTTCCCTGACATTATCATCTTCAGCAACATCCGCTCTTTACAGTTCTTGCGTCACTTGGTAGAATCGAACGTGGTGCGTCATATATCCACACCATTACTGCGAGTCATCCCTTTCAAAGTGGATTCTGCCATGACCGTTAACGAGGAAAGTAGAAACAACTATCACATTCACCGCGAAGTACATTCTCATTATTTATCCGTCAGTAGCACGTCTTTCCGCACTATCATCATTGCTATGGAAAATGACCTGGGACAAAATATTTCATTCTCGTAAGGTAAAGTCACGGTGAAATTCCATTTTCAAAAAACATAATCTAATGATTTGTAAATCATGCATCCTGTGTACAAAGGATTCAATCGACAGCGAGCACATGTTTAGGACATATGCTGAAATCTGTATTTTCAGTAGCCTGTGTTTTGAAACCGATGGTTGCACAAAGATTTCATGCCTGAAAGATGCCACTTTGACACAAGGCAAAGAATTTCTCCAATATGTAATCATTGATAAACAAAGCCACATACATGCCTTCTGAAGACCTGGCAAAATTATCTTACTTCAAACTAGAAAAGACATTTGGAGCAAATGAGAAACTCCCATAAATGACCTGGACGATGCGCAGTCGGTCATTCCTGCTTTTTTATCCGAGCACCAAGGACAAGACAGAAAGTGACGACGAAAACACCCCTCCAGAGAACTTCACAAACACAGAGCTAAAAAGACCAATAAAAGGAAACCCTCTGCTAATCAGACGTTTTTAATTATTAAACAGAACAAAGATGCATCGAAGGTCTTCCGAATGTTCCAAGTTGGAACTTTATTTGTTCGCCTTGTCACCCACTATGACGACGATGGAAGAATCCCGATGGGTAGAATTAAGTTCCATCTACTCCTTGACAACCTGAACCCCTATTGAATTTGACATCAAAGGACAGTCAGAAAATTACATCGTCCTGAATAGCAGTTACATGTGATTAAATCGGACGACATCGCTCTGGGAGCTGATGTTAGAGTAGCTACAGTTACCAATGTCATGCATTCCATGTTCAGCAATTTGGATTTGTACTTGAATAACAAACTAGTCAGCAGTAGCATGGATACATATCATGCCAAGCTAAATCTCGAAAATCTATTGAAGTACGAGACAGAAGCCAAGAATACTCATCTGAATTATTGCAGTGTATGGAAACGTGAAACAGAGGGAAAGAACAAGATTGACGACACAGTATTGACATGAACTGACCATTCACACACGGTAAGCTTTAACGACTGTTGGAAGAACATCCTTTATGGACGTAATGTAGCCCTTGATAAATCGTTTTCATGTTTTCATTTGGACATGTGGTTGCTAGAAAGTATTTGTATAATGGGGTGGATATCCACTAAGGGTGAATAGAATTAGTATTTTTTCCATTGGGTAACCCATGTCAACGAGTAAGAAACGATCATCCAAGATGCCAGGAACGACATATGTAACGGTTAAAAGAAGTGGGAAACGACATCAGTCTGACTTTGAGCAGAACGACCACCAAGTATCCGATACGACGCGTAAAAGTGCAAGCCTTTATCTTTGCCTCTGGACATATATCCAAGAACAAAGATCATCTGTTCGAAAGACAGTACCAAAACGTTTCATAGTTTGTATCGTCAGCAACGAAGCATTAAATGTGGCCGTCAGTGCCAATCCTTTCATGTTTAAGCACTACATATACCAGACCTATTGAGCATATGTTAGCCGAGAAGAATTACATAAGATCGTACTTATTTCTGTACTAAACCACTGGTCAGTTAGGGACCAGACCCGGTATTAGTGCAAGGCAAACGAGGCAAAAACTTTGGGCTGTGAGCTTTACCGCAAGGGCATTTTGTATGACTATTATATAGGAGGTACGCTTTGTGAGCTTTTAATTTCATTCTAGTCCAAGAAAGCGACATGGGACATTTCCACCCTGTAACATCCCGTTAACAGCGTATGGAAATTCAGTCTGTAGAAGCTGTAATCTAATTTTCTGTCATTTTGCATGCCAAATTCAACAACACTATAGAAGTCAACAGTTTAATATTGTCATTAGACAATTAGAAGCTATGGAAAACTTTTAATTCTCTTTATTTTGAAGGGTGGAAACTCTTTGGAAATGGAAGGAAAGGATGTCTTAGAAGCAAAAGCAAAAGACAAAGACGAAGAGGACATGATGATGACAAATGGCCAAAACAAGAACAACATTTAGTCTGATGTTTTTCTAAACACCTTGCTGGAACAAGTAGAGGGATGATCAAAACACACTTCCACGGATGTCATCCAAATCAAATTTAACACCATCGATGTCTGTTGATGAGTCAAGAAGAACAATTGGACGAGTAATTTAAATGACGCTTGAGGGTCTCATCTCGGAAGAAGCAGTGTTGCTTCATTGGCAGAGACGTGCATGACCATTCATCCCTTCCAGTGACTACTGTATATAATCTCTATAATCTCTTAGTACAGAGAACAGACAGGAATCGAAAAGTGGTTTACCTGAAGGAGATTTTTGATAACAAAATCAGAATGGAATTGATGAATTATCAATATATGTGAAATATAACAAAACAAAACAAAACGGAAATAGTTCGCACACCGCTTCTTAAAATCCTGCGCTAAAGATGAACTTCTTTATCAGAAACTTAAGATCATCAAGCTTATGGCATCAACACGGACCATAGACATTTTTCAGGACCCTCTGGGTGGCCGTCTACCGTCGTCACGATAACGGTAATAGTGTGAAGCATTTTGATTCAGATGGATAGCCGCTTCTGGAAGACGACATCATATGTTTTATCTGAAGCAATGCCCTCGCTACATGATGCAATAGCAAGAAATTAAAAGGTCAATATTCCATGTTGTTTGGACAATATTAAGTATATTTACTTCTTCAATGCAGTATTGGATATCCTTCATAACATTTTGTGACTTATTTTGAGTGTGACTCTTCAAGTAACGATCATAAACTAGACATATGGTTTTTGACCATTATGTATATTTCTTACCTTTTGCCCGTAAACTTAGTGTACATTCAATGGTCTCATAACTTCCATCTGTGGAAGTCCAAATTGACTTCACAACGTTGTCAACCCTGTCAACAAGTTAATGTTTGAAACAAATTATGTTATTATATGGATTGCCATTTATTTATTGGTTGTTTGTTCTTTGAATAAAATCTTGTATTTTAAAAAGAGGGGGTCTGTGGTTTGTTTTAAATATTTTTATCAGAATATATATGCTCTTTCATTTCTCTTTATCCCTTTTCTTTAGATGAGCTATAGTGTTTCTATAAGAAGCAGTAGGATAATATTTTCGTCTGAGCTGGAGAATAAGAAACAGGGCAAACAGTAGATAGAGCAATATCAGCAGCACTCATAGGTCTGTAAAATGTGTAACTTTTATCTTGCCTAATAAAATACCCGCAAGATTTTGTTATATAACGTATATGGTAGTTAATAGTAAGCAAATTTGTCTCTAGGTAAAAAAATAGCTATATAAGAAAAAAAGATGCATTAAAGAGACACACTTAGGTAAATGTAAGATACACACACTAGATATACCACACTTAGGTAAATGCAAGATACACACACTAGATATACCACACTTAGGCAAATGCAAGATACACACACTAGATATAACACACTTAGGCAAATGCAAGATACACACACTAGATATACCGTACAATTACATAAGGTAACATGATAAATACAGTACGGTTAACGGAAGAATTTAATTTTCCATAGCTATCCGGTAGCTTAACCCATCGCTATAACACGTAGCTATAAATATGTACTAGCATTTTCCAAAAGGAATTTCCAAACGTTGCAACTAGAAATAGATACTGACCTTTTTTCCTATTTCTGACTTGCCTATTGTGAGATTCTAATTCTACACTAACATTAAGGCGCATTGGATAGTGTTTTGGGGTATTAAGTTGTATAATTAATATAATGCATAGTACTTTTGTGGCATTTCATCTTCATTTATATCCTAAGCAAACATAAGGTTCGAATGTGTATGTGTGTGTTTGTGTGTGTATATGTGTGTGTGTGTGTTGGTCATTGTTTGTTCCTATAAACCTCCTTTTGCGTCTATCCAATTTATTTCATCTACCTTCCTACCTATCTTCAGTAGAAAGTATTCAGGTCAGTGACTTCCAAAACGGTTGCCATTTTCCCCCCTAGTGACCTAACTAGTGACGTCATTGAAGCAGCATCATTCAGGATATAAATATAGACTGGTTTTTAACATGCATTTTCACAGGTTGTAGCTATAAATATATGCAAGAGTTTTTAAACAGGATTGTAAAACATATTGAAGATATAAGTTGTTACTAAGAATTTCTATTTTAATCTAAACCGATGTTACCTAATTCTAAATGATATGATTTAGTCTCCGATAAAGTCTTGGACAATTTCGTAACTTATGCTTTACTTTTAGTCACATACATTTTAAACGTTTGTCTTTTCCGTGATTATAGCTCTCTAAAGCATCATTGTTAATATGCAAATATATTGAACAACGTCACCATTATTTCAGGTCTAGGTAATGCTTTATATATGTTTCAGGTTTTATATATATATATATATATATATATATATATATATATATATATATATATATATATATAAAGAATACAAATCATATGGCGAATAACAACCCTCTCAAGCGTACTGGATCCACCAAGGGATCACGTGTGTCAGGGATTAATTAAAATAGATGCAATAAACTGACGACGAACAGTACGAAACTAGTAACTAACTAGCCTAAGCGCTTTCGACTCTTAATGAGTCTTTTTCAAAGGCAAATACAATTTAACCTGGGTGGTCTTTGTATTTGCCTTTGAAAAAGACTCATTAAGAGTCGAAAGCGCTTAGGCTAGTTAGTTACTAGTTTCGTACTGTTCGTCGTCAGTTTATTGCATCGATATATATATATATATATATATATATATATATATATATATATATATATATATATATATGTCGCCGTTTTTGTTGTGTTTGGCCCTCTACCACCCCTGTAATTAGACAGACTGAATGCGATTACCAATTGTCTATAGAAAAACACATCCGTGATCAATGCCGCATTGTCCAATGTTCAATTCCGGTTGCATCTAAACCATCAACTCCATTTTAAATTTCCATTTATCAGTATATTAGCCCACCCATGTTAAATTTCCCTTTGTAACTATATTAGCCCACCCATGCTAAATTTACCTTTGTACGTTTATTAGCCCACCCATGTTAAATTTTCCCTTTGTAAGTACCTTAGCCCATCCAAGTTAAACTTCCCTTTGTAAGTATATTAGGCCACCCATGTTAAATGTCCCTTTGTAAGTATATTAGCCCACCCATGTTAAATTTCCCTTTGTAAGAATATTAGCCCACCCATCTTAAATTTCCCTTTGTAAGTATATTAGCCCACGCAAGTTAAATTTCCCTTTGCAAGTATATTAGCCCACACGTATTTAATTCCTTTTGTAAGTATATGAGACCACCCATGTTAAATTTCCCTTTGTAAGTATCTTAGCTCACCCATGCTAAATGTCCCTTTGTAAGTATATTAGCCCACCCATGTTAAATTTCCCTTTGTAAGTATATTAGCCCACCCATGTTAAATTTCCCTTTGTAAGTATATTAGCCGACCCAAGTTAAATTTCTCTTTGTAAGTATATTAGCCCAGACGTATTAAATTTCCTTTGTAAGTATATTAGCCTACCCATGTTAAATTTCCCTTTGTAAGTATATTAGCTCACCCATGTTAAATTTCCCTTTGTAAGTATATTAGCCCATCCAAGTTAAATTTCCCTTTGTAAGTATATTAGCCCAGAGGAATTAAATTCCCTTTGTAAGTATATTAGCCCACCCAAGTTAAATTTCCCTTTGTAAGTATATTAGCCCACCCATGTTAAATTTCCCTTTGTAAGTATATTAGCCGACCCAAGTTAAATTTCTCTTTGTAAGTATATTAGCCCAGACGTATTAAATTTCCTTTGTAAGTATATTAGCCTACCCATGTTAAATTTCCCTTTGTAAGTATATTAGCTCACCCATGTTAAATTTCCCTTTGTAAGTATATTAGCCCATCCAAGTTAAATTTCCCTTTGTAAGTATATTAGCCCAGAGGAATTAAATTCCCTTTGTAAGTATATTAGCCCACCCAAGTTAAATTTCCCTTTGTAAGTATATTAGCCCACCCATGTTAAATTTCCCTTTGTAAGTATCTTAGCCCACAGACGTTAAACTTCCCTTTGTAAATATATTAGCGCACGCATGTTAAATTTCCCTTTGAAAGTATATTAGCCCACCCAAATTAAATTTCTCTTTGTAAGTATATTAGCCAACCAATGTTAAATTTCCCTTTGAAAGTATATTAGCCCACACAAGTTAAATTTCCCTTTGTAAGTATATTAGCCCACCCATGTTAAATTTCCCTTTCTAAGTATATTAGCCCACCCATGATAAATTTCCCTTTGAAAGTATATTAGCCCACCCAAGTTAAATTTCCCTTTGTAAGTGTTTTAGCCCACACATGCTAAATTTCCCTTTGTAAGTATATTAGCCGACCCATGTTAAATTTCCCTTATTTAGGTTTATTAGCCCACCCATGTTAAATATTTCTTTGTAGGTATATTAGCCAACCTATGTTAAATTTCCCCTTTGTAAGTATATTAGCCCACCCAAGTTAAATTTCCCTTTCTAAGTATACTTGCCCACAAATATTAAATTTCCCCTTTGGAAGTATATTAGCCCACCCATGTTAAATTTCCCTTTGTATGTTTATTAACCCACTCATGTTAAATTTCCCTTTGTAAGTATATTAGCCAACCCATGTTAAATTTCCACTTTGTAAGTATATCAGCACACCCATATCAGATTTCCATTTGTTAGTATATTAGCCAACCCATGTTAAATTTCCCTTTGTAAGTATATTATCTCACCAAT
The DNA here is from genome assembly GCA_016746295.1 of Potamilus streckersoni. NCBI lineage: Eukaryota > Metazoa > Mollusca > Bivalvia > Unionida > Unionidae > Potamilus > Potamilus streckersoni. The sequence goes on along the minus strand of JAEAOA010002259.1, from coordinate 3,069,814 downwards.
ATTCAGTTTCCCTTTGTAAGTATATTAGCCCACACATGTTAACTTTTTCTTTGTAAGTATATTAACCCACCTATGTTAAATTTCCCTTTGTAAGTATATTATCCCACCCATGTTAAATTTGCCTTTCTAGGTATATTAGCCCACCCATGTTAAATTTCCCTTTGTTAGAATATTAGCTCACCTATGTTAAATTTCCCTTTCTACGTATATTAGCCCACTAATACTAAATTTTCTTTTGTAAGTATGTTAGGCCACCTATGTTAAATTTCCCCTTTGTAAGTATATTAGAAAACCCATATTAATTTTCCCTTTGTTAATATATTAGCCCACCCATGTTAAATTTCCCTTTGTAAGTATATTAGCCCATCCATGTTAAATTTCCCCTTTGTAATTATATCAGCCCAGCCATGTTAAATTTCCCTTCGCCATTATCATAGTCTATCCATGGAAAAGTTCGCTTGTCCATATAGTAGTACAGCCATGCTAAATTTCCACAGTATGTTTGTGTGATAGCTTATATCGATAACTGTTTGTATGTTGATTGTTCTAACCTTGTTTTTAAATTTTAGTATAAATAATCATATCAGCCATATATAACACTGTTCCTGACTACTCCGCTCGATTGAGGTCAGCCACTTGCATGATTGCTGCCATTGTTTTCCCAGTTTATATTACCGTGACTACCTAATTCCCTTTGTCCCTATATAGTTGCATCCATGTTCCATTCTTCTTTAGTGCCCCAGAGAGTCTCAACATGTTCGATGCCCATTGTCTCTAGCTAGTCCCAATCCCTTATTGTTATGTTATAATTCACTTGTCGCTATACAGTTACTTAGGTTAAATTCCCATTGACCCTAGACAGTCCCACCCATATTAAATTCCCATTGTCCTTAGCAATCAATCTCCATTTTTAACACTAAAGTCCTCTTGTACATAGGGTACCTCACTCTACTGCTTAAAGGGGACAAAAACCCTAACCTGCAAAATTTTATTGTAAATAAAAGGATATGTACTAGTTTGTGTATATAATCTATCCTGACTCTTTTTTCTTTGCATTTATTGTATTTGCACAAACATTTAATAATAAAAATGCGTTGAATTCCGAGATCAAATGGAAAGAACCTACCCCTCAAGTTGTTATCTCCCTTTCATGCAAGCAGGATGTGACGTTATTTGAGACGATTTCCGTACAACAGTCATATAAATACTCAGTGTCAAGTAGAAACGATGTTTCAATACGCAGCTCTGAATTGTGTGAATAAAAGTAGTTCCCGACAAATATTTTTCTTTTCGCATTTCTATAGGACCCTAAAGGGTGATTTGTATGGGCGATCAAATTAAAGAGAGAAGGGATTTATGGCCGATACATTTTGAGCATGGAAGTTTTATATAGCTCAAGGTATTCTTTTTCAATTGGATAACGTTTTCTGATCCAAAGAAGTCTTCTAAGTTACAATTGGATTAACCACAACCTTGTTTGCAGCTAAGTCCTTGCCTAGCTGAAAATGAATGCCCTCAGTGGGTAGGTTGTACATTACACAGACTTTCACATATCCCGAAACTAAGTTTTATGACAATAGACAAAATGGAGAGGAACATTAACAAAGCCGCACTCTACTCTATGAATGAGAACACTCTCGATAAAACAAGACATCTCAGAAGGCAAAATACCTGACACTAAAAGACTATGAAAAGCTCCTGTCTCCATTAAGAGTTTAATAGGGACATGATTGGCCGAATCACCCATACGTGATATAGAACCCTTTGACACTAATGATTCATAATTATCCATAGTAAATTCAGACTGTGGTTTATTAGACCCAACAAATGTATTGCTCTCAATACATGATCTTAACATTGAACTCTGGAAATAAGGGCGTTTAGGACTGGTCTAATTTGATTGTGATGCCTATAATTCAATTTGAAGCAATTAGAAATGACGCGTCTTATTTTCATGCAATAGGTACACGTAGGCATGGACAAGGTTGTGGAATCAAGCCTTCTCTCGACGGCTTGATTTTTAGAATTTGTGCCAGCTTGACTTTTACTGAGAGTCGTATTAGGTTGAAATACCTTTCTAGCAGAAAACGGCTGAGTAAATGTTTTACCTACAACCGGACTATTATGAGTTAAGGGGTACTCGTCGGCAACAAGAGCAGCATGTCCAAGGATTCAATTTTATCACATGAAGATACATCCTAATGTTACCATAATCACAGTTCCTGAACTCTTCAAGCAATATAAGTTGTCCAATACTTTCGTAATCTTTATTGTCCTTTCTCGAAGAGCACACCAATCAAATGTGTGTGCTTTTCCCATGCAAATTCAACATAGGTCTGCTGAGTTAAATTTCTAAAATGTTTAAATCTTTGCCGATAAACGTCAGGGACCAACGCATAAACCTTCATAATACAATAGTTTATCAAATCTTAGTCACCACTTTCTTCTAATGACAGTGAAAAATAAATATCACTAGCTCTACCAGTAAGTACACACTGTAGTAGCTGAGTCCAATTCTCCTTTAGCCACTTCAAAGTTTCTGCAACGTTTTCAAAACGAGGAAAATATCTATCTGCTTCTTACATAAATGGCGGTTTTACCTTGATACTTTTTATAACATCAAAAGTAGCGAAGCATTTTCCTTTTGCCACCTCTAATTTTTTCATTCTAATTTCAAATTTCTTTTCATTCTTCTCTTTTTGTATCTGTCTCTCTTTCTATTTCTTCAAATTTCCTTAGCATTTCTTCACTTTTTTCTTTAAATTGCAACTCCTTTTGTTTAGTGTTTTCTCTTTCTTTCTTATCTATTTGTATGTGCCTTACTTCCCTTTGTTTATCCATTTGTATCATTTATATCCGATACTTCACCAAGTTTATCTCTAATTCCAACTTATTTAGCTGAATTTCCTTTTTCGAAATTTACAATCACTCCTCGGTAAAATTCAAAATCATTGTCTACTTTTGTGAATGAAAGCCTGTTGTTTTCACTTTCGATTTCAACTAAAAATTAAAATAATACACGGCAATTAGAGGCTAAAGCAATTTAAGTTAAAAAAAAAAATTTCTGATATATTTAATCAAAATCCATAAATCCTGTACAAACCCCAAGTTTTCTGTTTCGCGAAAAGGGCTCCTACTCAGTAACAATGAAAAGAGTGAAAGCCAACAAGCTTTGTATATTTTAAAAAAACAATTTATTTCTTTAGACAACAATGTAAACATTGGTAAATAGGACTTACAGTTTGTGAATATAATCCAAAATTTGAACTTAAGAATGCAAACACAAGTCCGATAACTAAATTGTTCTATTAATATCCAGGTTTGAGTCCCAACAATGTACAAAAATGGAAGGCGATGACGTCAGATGTGATCTAATACACTGATATCAATAATACCTGATTTGAATCGAAGTCTGTGTTTCTGAATAATTCCAGAATAAATGCCTATAAATATCTTTCAGAATTTGTATATAGAAAAGACAACCTGTTTAGTTTCCAGGGTAATAAATTATTAAACCCAAAAAATGAGATGATAAACAAACAATCTGGTAACAAATAATTATTGCAGCTTGTTATTATAAGATGTTAGAACGACACTGGTTGAAGAAGATTAAACTTGCGTATTTATAACCCCAAAACATCATTTTAAATCTAGGGAGAGTGGTCATGTGGCCTCTTACTGCAATACTTTAACACGTATACCAATTTGTCCCCACTTAAGAACCAATCATATGAAACGTTGTTTGCACATAAAGATCACGCAAAAAGGTATGCCTGTGATACTGACCAATCATTTTAACTTCCTGCTGACGTTGTTGCCAGCCCAAGACAAACTAAGGTAACTAAAAAAAATTATTACGTATTACTTCTTCGTCTTAAATAAACATTTGTAAAAAGAAAATATCTCATTATTTAAGAACAATCCCTAACCCGACAAAATTATTCATTACAATAAAATGCAAATAAACAAAAATGAAATAAAAAAGATTTTTAGAACTTACACAAAAGCTATTTAATCACATATACGTAACAATATATAAAAGAAGCAGATGGCATTAATTATCAAAAAATATAGATAGAAAATGTTCATGTCTGCCAACGTTTATTATTAAGATAAAACATTGGAAATATACTTCAAATTCAGATTTGTTTTTTTTCTCCTTCTTCATGTTTCTTTTATTAAAGGAGAAAAAGTAGATGAACTTACCAAGAACTCAAATTTTAGTATTCGGTTAAGTCTGTGTGATAAAATGCATTATTTCTCACATGTACAAACTAGATTTTAATAAAACAAACATATTTTAAAGTACATATGCAGCTAGGTAAAAAACAATTTATATATGTATATCGTATCGCCTTCACTTCTATTTAACTATAATGTCCCAAGAGATATGATCAAATATCACCTTTAATAGTGTCACTAGTAAGAAATTCGAATAGAAAATTAACATAGCTTAGACATTTATTAATTTATATAGCGAGGTTCTACATTCGATACATGCATTTTTTCTGGTTTATTACTTTTGAAATTCCTTTCAATTGAACAAATTTCAGAGGTTCTATAATCACATAACAACAAAAACATTTTCACCTGGTCATTAATATTTAAATAGTGCAAGCGATATTATGATTGATATTATATTTTACACAATTACAAGGAAATGTTTGCTTTCGACAAGTAGTCTACTGCTGAACATTATATCGTGTGTGTGTGTGTACGCTATAATTGAAACAATCAATTAATTTTGGCTAACAACGTTTAAAACTTTTGAACCTTTCTGCGTCTTAATACATTGTCTCAGTTGATACGCAACAAACTTATAATCGTGATAGCTAAATAGCTTTCAAAAACGAACAGGATACAAGTTTAGGTTAAAGGAAAACAGAGCGTAAGTTTTTTTAGGATTAGGTCGAAATATTTTCTTCCTTTCTGGACCCATTAGGTTTAAAATAAAAAAAAATACCGTTGTCAGGGTAACGTACTAAAAGTGTTCTTTCATATATTCTGCCGACTCATGCATTCATTATTTTAAAACAATTTAATAAAGAGAACCACCTTTCACGAAGAAGAGGAAATGGTTAGATGACTTGAATACCCGACACGACACCGAAGAGGCGCGGTTTCGAATCCTATCACTGAATTAGCGGTGGTGGGTTTTTATGCTTGCGCAAAGAATGCAATATGGAGTAATTCATAAAATAATTAAAACAAATGGTCCATTGAAATTTGTGATTTTTATACTTTCATTATTTTAATTGTAAGATGGTATTGTGCTCTAATAAGCATTCATTCTCAGTCACAGATAAAAACATTAGAAATGGATGTCGTTCCTTTGAATGCATCTTAATTGTGCAACAGTCGCTTTACTTCTGACGAGTGACACTTAGAACAATGACATAAATTTGTATTTAAAGGAATCATATTATGAATAGACCTACTGCTCACAAAATGAAAGCAGATCCAGAGGCCCTGTGAATATAAATGAGAGTAGATATTTAAAGATATAACATTTTAAATGAGTGACCTTCTCCGTCCTTATTTAAAATCGGCCAGTCGGACACATACAGGCTTTTGGAGCATTTGTCTTCCAGTTGGCTGTACTGATAACACGTAAATCATCGAAGCCGATTTGGGATGGATATCAATCTGTTCCTTGATCTGCATGACGCCAATATGTTTGTACTTAGGATTGTGTGGATTTGTTGTAGGTGATATAGTTGATATTCTGGAGAATTAAATTACATTTTACACGAACTCAAGGAATGACATTGATATTTTAGATCTTCAAACATTCGATGAATTCATTGTCTCTGATTCCAGTTAAGTCAGGACAGCGAATCATATATTTGGATAAAGTTAGTGACTAGTGTTGAAACAAGTTAGTGGTATACCATGGAATGATTTCAGTAAAGGACTTACCATTCTGCTGAAACACAAAGCCCTGTTCTCCGGCTGGTGAGCATCTTCCTGACCCCCAACCACCACCCCCGAAAAACAATTACGTCTCTGGCTATTTTAACTACTCCTAAATTTCCTGAGTATATATGGCTAACTAACTGTGAGGCCTAACGGATCTACCTCCTTCATGGTCCAAGTAAGAGGCCTTACTACTTAACTAGCACAGGGTCTCATTTGCCCTAAATCCGGCACTAAATGATTTGCATACCTTTTAGTCACTACCATTCGTTTACACTCGACAGGTGTGCTAGCTACCAGCCAATATAAAGTCGTTTCGAGTACAACAATAATGATAGCGCATAAAGCGGTCTGGATACATCTTTCAATTAGACGACAATGACGAATGATAATAAACCCACGTAACATGGTTTATAATCCGAAGCCAATAATAGTGGTTTTGCTCTTTCCAATTAATTTATCTTTTGATTTTCTATTATAACATTTTATATGTATCGTCCTGCTGAAGACACTCACTAAGAGGCCCACTAAGGGGACACTTTTCAAGTACCAGAGATACATGAAGCCCAACAATGGGACGCTTCTCCAGTGCCAGAGATACAAAAAGCCCAACAAGGGAACGCTTCTCAAGTGCCAGGGATACAAGAATCTCAACAAGTGGTCGCTTCTCAAGCGCCAGGGATACAAGAAGCCTAGATACGAGACGCTTCTCAAGTGCCAGAGATAAAGAAGCTCAGCAAGGAGACGCTTCTCAAGTACCAGGGATACAAGAATCCCAACAAGGAGACGCTTCTCAAGTGCCAGGGCTACAAGAGAACGATACTCAACAGGTAAACTAGACCTTCCAACGGACCGGCTCAGCTACTACCTTCTAGTAAGTTATTTGAGAAGGAAGCTAAAAAAGAGTGGCAAGATAAATTCTCCAGCCACCCGTCTAGTAAAACTTAGAGGCCAAAGTAGTATGTTACATCGGGGAGTCATCTACTCATTTCTCATTCGATACACCCACTTGTTACTTCCTCTCAGTCTCCTATTACGACATGCATCGAGAACAACCCGCGCCTTCAATGGACAGAGACATGCATGAGGAACATGCATTGCTTATTTTCAACCTTGTAAATTTAAGGTAAATTGATTTTTCCTTTGAGAAAGATAATAAATAGTAAATATTCTTGTACTGATCATTGTGATTCTCTTTTCAAGGTTATTGTTAACCTATCGTATGAAATCCCAGTCTCACGCGCTGATTTTGGTTCTACAAATATATTTCAATTATATTACTAGAGTTCAGATTAACTGTTTAGGCTTTCATTTCCTCTATTATGAAACTGTGTATCATGACGAAAGTGTTTCTTATAGAAATTGTTGTACCTTCTGTTCATGATTTTATTACCTCTGTTCGAAACAGAAAAATATTTTATTGTTGCCATTATGTGTTGCCAGTTACTATGAAACTACCCGAAATATACTTTATGTCTAAGTATTTTCGATCTTTTGCTTGCAGTAATCTATATTAGGGAATGGATCGGTCTTTGATTAGCATGTGGGGATCCATGTGATATTTATTGACTTGCAAGGTTCAATGATCGACCTACGAAAATAGGTTTTCCATAATGCAGAGATCATAACTTAGATCACCTAATAGACACACATTTTTATACATGGCAAAACTTATATTCAATCTGGTTTATATATCAGATAGAAATAACGTGTAATGATTCAAGATATAGGTTTTTTTCTTGCGTGTTCTCGGCTTTTAATTTAAGTGTGCTGCCAAAATAGTATTAACTTCTCTGGGAAAAGATGACTAAATGAGTAATTATGTATAATCAACTGGTAATTAATTTCCGCCTCTTTATATACGTACGTATTTAAGAACAGAGATAAACAGGTCTAATAGCTCTAACCGTAGACTGTATGCAATGATTAGTTCAGTTACAAGATAATAAATAGCTCTTTCATTACATTAGCTGGATGCGTTTAATGATTGCCATGTTGATAAGTACATTACTAGAATACTTCTCCTCACAAGCCAGTTTATCCTACATAGAACATTATTATCAAATGCGAAAATCTGGCTGTGTGATAGAGGCTCTGTGAGAGCTTATGGTTTGGTTGATATCATAACCAAAAGAACATATAGATATTAAACCATTTTGTTTGAAATAATAATGAAATTAACAGGATAAATTAACAAAGCTTGATTTGCATCAAATCGACAAAATGAAGAAAGAAATAACAACAATGCGTTGCCAGTGAATATCCTCATTCTAATTCGACACAGATTCACCGTGGGTCTTAAATGAACGATAACTGGAATGGTGTAAAAAGCAAAAGCAACGATTCATTCATTTCAATACAATGTTAGCTCATTTCTTTGAAAACTTCATATATACACATACACACACACACACACACACACATATATATATATATATATATATATATATATATATATATATATATATATATATATATATATATATATATATATATATATATATATATATATATATATATATATATATATATATATCAATGTATTTAAAGCAATGTCTTGTAATAAAATAAAAGCAACTTGCGAAAATGATGTGTTACCTGTGCGCTATCCTGGTCAGTGGTGATACAGTTGAAATTGTCAGGTGGAAACTTTCCATTACGAAGTTGTTGGTGGCTGCAACAGCCGCTGCGTGATAATACGTGTAAATATCCGGTCATTGATAGCACAGTGAGGCATAAAAACATTCAGGCATTGTTTTCTATAACGTTAATGATATATTTATGGACATATCCATCCTGGTTTTATTCCCGGCTAATTAGTTTGAACTAACACAAACTCAAGCAAGAAAACAAAAATTTCAACTGATATTCGCGTTGGCGAAGACGGGCACAATCGTGTCAAAACACCAACCAAGGCTGCAATCAGTATTGTTTTATGTGAATTTGGTGTCTTATCCCCAAGTGGTATATTTGCCGTAGATTAAATATTCCACAGGAATATAGTTTTTATTGAATGGTATTTGTGCAAGTGAAAAGGGCAAATGGTTAGAAGTACGTGAACCTGAATAAGACCAGCCTGACTAGCAAGTATGCTAGATGATCATATTCATAGAAGAACGACGATAGACTCTGCACGTTGCCGACGTGAGGTAACAATCAAAACAGAACATCTGCAAAATGAAATAGTGACGCAAACCACGCTATTTGTGAAATACAAGCCCCTATGTAACGTTGTCTATGATATGCATTGACTTACCGCCCCAACTGATGATGTCCATGGTGTTTCTGCTATTGCAACATTACATCTCAATCGGATTTGGTACGGAAGTGTGGCAAGCAGAGCTGGAAATTACTTTCGATCTGATTACATTCACGAAAACTGAACAATTTCAAAATCTTTAGTCTATTTCGACTCTCTGGTCTTAAACTAAGCGGAGGAAAAGAGCGAAAACCTAAATTGTTAAAAATTAACAAATAATGTATTTCCCAAGATGGCATCATGAAAATTTAAAAGAACTTACAGCATTGTAAAGTAAATCCCAAGTAGTCATACAAGTTTTATCCCAAGTCGGAATCTTCAAATTTCCAACTAAATTCCATTGGTAATTCAAATCATTCTAATAGTGATAGCGTCAACGTGTCCTTATTTTCGAATATGCTATTGTAGCAGTGACATTTAAAGTGGAGACGTATCCCAATAATATAATTCAAACTATAATTCAAAATTAATGTTCCTTTTCAAGAATAATATAAATTAACACTGTGCATGTCCCGTGAATAATATTTTGCATTAATAATTTCACTGAAATAGTGTAAACAACAATAAGATTGATTCTGCCTCAACTGTTAAATGCAAAAATGGTTCATTTCTCAGTAAACAGCATTATAAAAGACACAAGAGTAAAACCAGAATGAGTGCAAAAAATGCCCTTTATGCACTGTTCGAAATTGTCAGCATGATACAATCTGTTAAATAATAATGAAACTATACCATCAGGCACAACATCTTCGCGAAATTCCAATGTCCTAGACACAAACACAAAATAAACATATTTACATTCCTTGATAGTGATCCTGATATTTAACCCACATTTATAGAGAAATTTTAACTAGGCATTATTTGCTTACAAAATGACACTTATTATATGCTCATTTGTTTCTCCGTTAACATTACATTGTCAGAATCGTTCAATATCCAGCGATATTGAACACCTTCATATTGCACCCCGACGTGACTGATGCAGGTGAATAAAGAACTACTTTCTATAGTAAACAAAAAATGGACGCTGTATTGCAATTTTCCCTGTTCTACTTTTTTGGGAAAATGTTTGGATTTAGCGGCCTAGATGAACACAGAAAATTAAAGTTTGGAGATGCATCTGTTTTCACCGATTCCACCGGTACCCAATATCTTCAATATGCTGAGAGGGATAGCAAAACCTTTGATGGTACGGGGAAAGATGACAATAGACCAACAATACCTCACATTTGTTTCCACCAGAACATCACCGGAGCGAGACCCTGTTCAACTTTACCATCAAACGAGGGCCCCTGGAAATGATAAATGCCGACAGCCCCTTTTATTTGACACCAATTCCAATGCAACAACTGACAGAAACTTCCCACATATGATAATTATATTTCTAAAGTTTCCGTTAATCTCCTTATTTAAAGTAAAAATGTAAACAAAGAAACAAGGAGGAACAATTTTTTTTAGACAATGCAAAGAATGAATGAAAATAAAATTACATAACATAAAACAAAAATATGGGAAAAATCTGTAATAAATTGTATAATCTGCACATACCAAACCGTTTTCACAATGAAATGCATTAATCAACATTGCCAAATATAAGAAATTTTTTTATGGCAGGTGCATTGGATTATAGAATTAAATATAACATATATTCACGATGCAAATATTAAAAATTGCAGGTATTATCCGAGACCAATGGGGGTTAATCAACTTAGAACTCTGATGAAACCAGCAGCCGAAAGTGCACAAATCCAGGGGAGAATTACCAATAATTTTGTAAGGAAGACTACTGTGACAAACCTGTCAAAAACTGGGGTCCCTCCAACAAAGATAATGCAAGTGACTGGGTATACAAATATGTTATCTATAACTGGTAATGGTAATGAGAATAAATCTACTTGCCTTTTTGCCTCTTTAATCTCCTCAAAATATACTTTGTACTTTGTGGACTCTTTCTGCTAATAAGAATTACGTATTTTCAAATACTGTAACACATCTGTGTACTATAATACGTATGCCTAAAGAATCCAGACTACATTGTTGAATTCGAAATCACATTCCATAGTAGACTGTACGGAACTCCGCAAAAATGAATCTGTTGTTCACAAAAAATAAACAATATTGAAACCAGCTTCTTCTTAAGAATTTATGTTTAAAAACTTTCATATTTTTCCAGCTTACGATTCCAAACTATCCAAGGCAGAAAAGAAACAGTTATGCAAACTGTTGTCATCGCCAGTCCTTGAAGTCACACGTACATCGTGTGGAAAACACACAGAAGGAGATAATCAGAATTTGGCTGTATTGACAGAAAAATAAAATCTCTCAATTCCTGACCAGCCGGGAACTTTGTTCAATGGCGCAGTCATTCATAATATGACTTTAAATTTCTATTTAAGATAGACCAAAATTAAATTTCTTTTTTTAAATGAGTGAGCGCGCGGTACACTATGAAGTCAAAAGGTCGATGGGCGTAGCTATATGCGTATTGTGTATTGAAGGAGAATTTTCGATTGTCAACTTATTTATTTTAATAATAAAATAATAATTTTATTATTAGATATATTTGCTTGTGAATTTTATTAGTAATTCTTTGGTAATTAAGCAAAAATGAGCATATAATAAAAAGATTACTGCATTTGAATAAGAAAATATGAACTCGTTTTTTCGGATGGCTATACTGCACTCACAAGGTCGTGCAGTATAGCCGTCCGAAAAACTCGTTCATATTTTCCCATACAAATGCATTAACCTATAATTACTGGTCAGTTACACAATGGACATGATATTGGACAATGTCAAGCCCAAAAGTACAATTATACAAACATATAAACATCTAACTAAACCAATTTAATAAAGAATATATATATATATATATATATATATATATATATATATATATATATATATATATATATATATATATATAAAGAGAGAGTTGTGTTTATTAGAACTTCAGTATTTGATATTATATCACCATATATATCAAATATCACCAGAAAGCTTGTTTTATTTCAAACGGTTCAAAATGAATACTCATGCAATATGATAAATTATCGAAAACAGTATTATTCTACAGTAGCTTTATATCCTTCAAGACTTAACATATTGGGGCATCTAGCGATGAGTCATGATTACCCCTATATACTCGCTTAAAAGACATGATTGCCCTTTCTACTCGCTTAAAAGTCTTACTTAACAAAATAATGTACTCGCTTATATGTCATGATTACCCTTATATATTCGCTTCTAAGTCATGATTATAATTATATACTAGCTTTTAAGTCATGATTACAATCATATACTCGCTTATAAGTCGTAATTACCCTTATATACTCACTTAAAAGTCATAATTACAATTATATACCAGCTTATAATTCATGATTATCCCTATATACTTTCTAAATATCATAATTGCAATTATATACTCGCTTATAAGTCAAGATTGCCCTTATATAATCGCTTATAAGTCATGATTAAAGTTATGTATTTGCGTATAAGTCATGATTACAAATATGTCATGATTACAATTATATATCCGCTTATAAGTCATGATTACAATTATATACTCGCTTAAAAGTCATAATTACAATTATATACTCGCTAAACAGTCATGATTACAATTATATACTCGCTTACAAGTCATGATTACAATTATATGCTCGCTAATAAGTCATGATTACAATTATATACTCGCTTATACGTCATGATTACAATTATATACTCGCTAATAAGTCATGATTACAATTATATACTCGCTTATAAGTCATGATTACAATTATATACTCGCTTATAAGTCATACTTACAATTATGTCATGATTACAATTATATACTCGCTTATAAGTCATGATTACAATTATATACTCGCCAATAAGTCATGATTACAATTATATACTCGCTTATAAGTCATAAGTCATGATTACAATTATATACTCGCTAATAAGTCATGATTACAATTATATACTCGCTTATAAGTCATGATTACAATTATATACTCGCTAATAAGTCATGATTACAATTATATACTCGCTTATACGTCATGATTACAATTATATACTCGCTAATAAGTCATGATTACAATTATATACTCGCTAATAAGTCATGATTACAATTATATACTCGCTTATAAGTCATAATTACAATTATGTCATGATTACAATTATATACTCGCTTATAAGTCATGATTAAAATTAGGTCATGATTACAATTATATACTCGCTTATAAGTCATGATTACAATTATATACTCGCTTATAAGTCATGATTACAATTATGTCATGATTACAATTATATACTCGCTTATAAGTCATAATTACAATTATATACTCGCTTTTAAGTCATGATTACAATTATGTCATGATTACAATTATATACTCGCTAATAAGTCATGATTATAATTATATACTCGCTTATACGTCATGATTACAATTATATACTCGCTAATAAGTCATAATTACAATTATATACTCGCTTATAAGTCATGATTACAATTATATACTCGCTAGTAAGTCATGATTACAATTATATACTCGCTTATACGTCATGATTACAATTATATACTCGCTAATAAGTCATGATTACAATTATATACTCGCTTATAAGTCATGATTACAATTATATACTCGCTTATAAGTCATGATTACAATTATGTCATGATTACAATTATATACTCGCTTGTAAGTCATGATTAAAATTAGGTCATGATTACAATTATATACTCGCTTATAAGTCATGATTACAATTATATACTCGCATATAAGTCATGATTACAATTATATACTCGCTTATAAGTCATAATTACAATTATGTCATGATTACAATTATATACTCGCTTATAAGTCATGATTAAAATTAGGTCATGATTACAATTATATACTCGCTTATAAGTCATGATTACAATTATATACTCGCTTATAAGTCATGATTACAATTATGTCATGATTACAATTATATACTCGCTTATAAGTCATAATTACAATTATATACTCGCTAATAAGTCATGATTATAATTATATACTCGCTTATAGGTCATGATTACAATTATATTCTCGCTAATAAGTCATAATTACAATTATATACTCGCTTATAAGTCATGATTACAATTATATACTCGCTTATACGTCATGATTACAATTATATACTCGCTAATAAGTCATGATTACAATTATATACTCGCTTATAAGTCATGATTACAATTATATACTCGCTTATAAGTCATGATTACAATTATGTCATGATTACAATTATATACTCGCTTATAAGTCATGATTAAAATTAGGTCATGATTACAATTATATACTCGCTTATAAGTCATGATTACAATTATATACTCGCATATAAGTCATGATTACAATTATGTCATTATTACAATTATATACTCGCTTATAAGTCATAATTACAATATATACTCGCTTATAAGTCATGATTACAATTATGTCATGATTACAATTATATACTCGCTAATAAGTCATGATTATAATTATATACTCGGTTATACGTCATGATTACAATTATATACTCGCTAATAAGTCATAATTACAATTATATACTCGCTTATAAGTCATGATTACAATTATATACTCGCTAGTAAGTCATGATTACAATTATATACTCGCTTATACGTCATGATTACAATTATATACTCGCTAATAAGTCATGATTACAATTATATACTCGCTTATAAGTCATGATTACAATTATATACTCGCTTATAAGTCATGATTACAATTATGTCATGATTACAATTATATACTCGCTTATAAGTCATAATTACAATTATATACTCGCTTAGAAGTCATGATTACAATTATGTCATGATTACAATTATATACTCGCTTATAAGTAGTATCCAATTGCAAACTGCACATAGGCAGGTCTACTGTCTCATAACGCATTGTATGATCAGATTATTGTTGGTGTGTTAAGACAGTAAAACAATTGACATTGACCACGTTCAGCCAGTTCATTTGCTATGTTTATCGCAATTGGGTAATATTTATAGGCTGGTACAAGCAATGCATGCCACATTTCAAACTTGTATTTAAGATTTTGTTTTGCTTCCTTCCAAAATACCAAGTCATGGCAAATATTTGATACCAATTTGTTTAGTTTTGCACGGAACTAAATTGCTGATTTTTTCTTTCCTACTTTTAATCATAATGAACATTCAGATCAACGTTTATATTTCCTTCCACTGAATCATTCTTGCATGGAAGAGTGACATGTTGATAGCTGTACGGCATTTAAAGATGTTATGTAGCAAGTAACGATATAATGATACTGTGCGGCATTTAAAGATGATATGCAGCAAGTAAAGATATGATGACACAGTACGGTATTTATAGATGATATGTAGCAATTAACGAAATAGGCCTAATGCTAACTGTACGTCATTTAAAGATGATATGCAACAAGTAAAGACATAATGATAACTGCATGGCATTTAAAGATGATATGTAGCAAGTAAAGCCATGATGACACAGTACGGCATTTATAGATGATATGTAGCAATTAACAAAACAATGATAACTGTACGTCATTTAAAGATGATATGCTACAAGTAACGACATGATGATAACTGCATGGCATTTAAAGATGAAATGTAGCAAATAACGAAATAATAATAAATGTTTTCTTGGTGGGGTGTGGTAATTTGTTTTTAAATATTTTGTTTAGACTCTTTACTGACTATTTCAAAAGCAACTCTGCACATATAACTTTCTTATCAATTGATGGTGATTTCTTTATTAATTATCTGCTAGTCCACGGATTGAGATACGCTTAATGTATCCTCACGCATGTTACTGGAGGCGACATATGTGGGCATGAACCTCAGTGCATCATGTGTTGACATCTGAAACTCGTGATCGAAATGACAAGATTAAAATCCTACCCCTGGACTGTATTATGGTAAGTTCTTGGGTAATGTATTTTGCTCCGATTGCCTGTTCATTAAAACCACTGCTTGTATTCGTGTGCCGTACGATACCAAACCGAACCAAACAAAATTAATGATGACCCCTAAATGTAATAATGTGGTAGCAGATATAATTGCAGGATTCGAACCCACCCTACATGGAACCCCAAGAGTCTCTTTCTTACCGAGAGACAAAAGGTGCATTGTGACTAGTCTACATCCAAGAGTCCGCATGAGAATCTATAACATTGAACTCTTTGATTAATCAGTACTGACAAAAGAAAGTGTATATAAATTATAATAATAACAATTCACAGTGTTATGAAAGAAACAATAATAACGAGAAGAAAAGATAAAACATGACCATTTATCAGGCGTCAGTAATTTACGACATACCGTAAATCGCCCACGAAGACTTTCTGCAGCCGAAAGCCTCTATATCTCAATAATTGGGCCAGTTCACTAAGAAACATTATCATTTATGTGTGCATTTTATGAGAGGATCTATTATCATTAACCTGTGCAAATCTGGTTAATTTTTAAATTCTCAATCAGCTAATAAGTTATCGGTGATTAGCAGCAAAGTTTTCAATACTTTACAATGTAATGGTCCCTATATGGTTATATGGATTCAATAGTTAAGGGAGTTCATGCGTTCTTGTATTGACGTTCAAGTTTCATTACTTCATGAATCCATAGAGAATGAAGTGTAATTTTTAATTAAACTTGTCTTCTGTTAAATTCCTAACTAATATAAAGTATTAACAGGTTCCTTAATGTATCTAATATATGAACATTGAATATACCCGTGAAGGAGAACGTAATAAGTGTGGGAAAATTACTGATATATTCATTCAAAAAGAAATGTATGATGCAGCTGTAATACTGCCATTGTTATATCCACCTGTCTCCGCCAACTGCCTTTAAAATAAATATTTCTTTCTCAATAAAGGGTAATAACTGTGTTGGGAAATAATTTCAATGTTTCTCTTGACTTTTATTATCATTACAGGTTGAATATGCAAATGGCATGTACCACATGGCAATAAATGGATGGTTTGCAACATGGCTACTGTATGAGACTTTTTAGATAAAAAAACAAGACATACCATTACTTGTCATGTGAATATGACATAAATTTATTATCAGAGCAATGTTCAAACATCTTTCTAATGCATATGTTAATTTTCTACCAAAAAGGCTAACATCAGCTTTTCCGTTTCATCCAAAATCTAATAGTAATCTTTATGCACCCACGTCTTGTGTGTTTAATATCCTTTATGTTGTTATTTTATACCTTTGTATTATATCATAAACAAAATATACGTAAGTCACATGGCAATACAAAAGTTAGTAAAAGCAAATAATAATCTCTTCTTTAAAAGTTTAAATACAAATATGTGATGTATGATCCATATATATATATATATATATATATATATATATATATATATATATATATATATATATATATATATATATATATATTAATTTGTTATATACAAAACTAAGTGTGCTTTACTTAATTAAAACAAAACGAGACAAGACGGTTTTGCATGAACTTTGTCAGTTTTCACACAACTTTATGACTGCTGCAAATAGTGAGAGTTTGTATAGGCAAAATATGTAGAGTTTAAAGAGTCAAAATACACACTATCCAACAGAGTTATCTTCTTGAGATAATAAATTTATTTCAAGTTAGTTACCCGGATGTACATAATGTTATGATCCTTTTTACTATTTGTATAGCCATGTTTGAAGTCATGGATGAACACGCGCTTATTTGTTCATGCCATAATATTTTTACTTTTTTCCTAATATAACCGCAAAGTCTTGAGTACACATTTGCGACGTTATGTCTCACATCATAACAAACTAATCATACAACCAAAGTATCATGCATGTTGTAAAAAAGACGAAAATTAGGTTTAAAAGTGAATGAAATCAATGACATCACATGAAAGGAACTAATAATATTCCTTCCTTACAATGAGGTCGGAGATTTGTTTCTATACGTGCCGACTTTATGTTTCCTTACTATAAAATTTTTTTTTAATATTATTTTTAAAACTTAATTGATTTGCTTCGCCTTGAAATTGTCTTGAGCTGAACAGTTTTATTTGTTAAAGGTAAAAGTAAGCCAGGAGGTGCCAACAATCATAAACAATAAAAATAAGAGCAAACACATTATGTATTTCTTTATAATACAATTTCAGACCAAATGTTATTCTTGGTCACGTTAAGCCGCATTTTACATTTATTTGTCACGTTAAGCCGCGTTTTTAATTTCTTTGTCACATTAAGCCGCATTTTACATTTTTTTTCTGTAATGGATAGAATACAAAACTGAATGTAACTGGGAAATCTTGAGACCAGGTAATACAAATAATTTTGTAAACGTAATTAAGTGTGTACACCTATTTTATGTAAATATTGCTTATCTGCAGTGTGGTTATTTTATATAGCATAAATGCATAATTGGATAAAAGTATCGTGTATATATGAAGTAGTAGGCATGCATAATATAGTCATTTCTCATATTTTATGTCTGTAATATTCGTTAAATTAATATCAAGGACAGAATAAGAGTTGCCAAATTGATTTTTGCGACATAAAATCTTGCAACAATGATTTTAAAGATAATGATAGATAAATAGCAATAAAATTCAAACGATAATCTGCCTTGGCATTTAATTTTGAGGTTATTCGTTCTTTAACAAGATAAAATGATAGAGCATGAAGAAAAGAGCTACCGTATGTACTTGAGTAGTAGGAGAAAGTAAGAATCCGAGCTCAACAACCCCCTCCAGACCACCAAACAAATACAAAATACCTAGGTAACGTAATAGAAAACCTATTGCAATCAATAATTGCGTTAAGAATCCGAGCTCAACAAATACAAAATACCTAGGTAACGTAATAGAACACCTGTTGCAATCAATAATTGCGCTAAGAATCCGAGCTCAACAACCCCCTCTAAACCTCCAAACAAATACAATAGAACACCTGTTGCAAAATACCTAGGTAACAGGTAAAATTTAAATACGTGATCTTCCAGAATAAGCAAAATGATATGTCAGACTCAATTTTCCAAATCATTACGATTTAGCAGAGCGTGGCGATTGTGGACTAAATTACGCATTAGAATTCCAGTAAGGTAAGTGGTATTATATAAAATTTTATGTTATATCATACTTCTTTTGATAATCTTTCTCATATTTGCTGATCCTCATGGGAAGAATATCTGTTAACATGTTGTCAATAATACGAAATTCACGTATTAAATCGTCCATACTATATTTTACTCCTCGTAGGTAAGATCTTATTTGATCAAGTAGTTTTTTGTAAGTTATAATTGATGTTAAGCAGCCGTGCTTTTTTATCGAAATTTTAGGTTCAACTTTTTTACAAGCTGCTGTAAGAGAAACACCAACACCGGATATGATTAACAAAAACGGGTTTAATGATATACCACTTGAAATTATGCCAGAACTAGTCATTAACAAGGGTAGATATGATATTACTCGAAGTATTTTGTTATAATATTTGTAACATTTTTTTACGCACCAAAGTTTTTTATGATAATATTTGTAGTATTGTATTAGTGCGTCAACATCCTGTCCTGGAATATCTTTTGAAATATGATTGAAATCAACTATACTTTTTTTCATTATAATATTTGTTCATATAATCTCAGGCTTGATTAAGTAACTAGTTGAGGTGTTTCAGCCACAAATTCCAGACAATACCAATATGACACAGCAGTTAATTTTTTGTCATCTGCTATTAGCATAAAAGTTTCTTCAACATCTTTGTTTAACACAATAGACACGGTTCCAGAGAAATTATCAGTCGAGTGACGCCATGGAAATAATGTAAATATATTAAACTTTGCACTGCTCAACACGGACAATCTATACACACCAGTGACCTCTGCAGTATGTTTGAGAGTGTTATTTTGCGGCGACCAAGTAGACATTCCAGAAGCAACAGTATAGACAATATTTTTAATCTGCTTGTGAGGAATTTTAATCATACTTGTTTTCTCAACAATACTAGGAATTCCACTAATAATATCGTTGAGTTTTGTGTTAATATTATCGAGTGTAATATCAACAGATGGCGGACTTCCAAAAAATTCGTTATTGGTTTTGTTTATGTTTCTGCGAAAATTTAAAAACGTGGTGATGTGATTAGTAAAATCAGTTTTGAACTTGGTGATTTCATTGTTGATATCATCAACATATTTCTTTGTTACAGCATCAAAATCAGATTCTGGTGTTCTAAGATTATTGATGCCATTATTGTTCATGTTGAGAAATGCACGCATTATACCGCCATGCGCCGACACGTACTTTGATTCCTGATCATCAACATATTTCTTAGTAGCAGCGTCATTATCCTCAGTTGGGTTTCCAAGGTATGTGATCTTGTTCTGGTTCATAACAATGTTTCCCGTAAATAAATCACCTGCTTTTCTAACATAATCGTTAACTGACCTACCCGAATCTTCTATCTTACCTTGATTGTTAAAAGTAACAATATTATTAGCAACTGCAGTAGGATTTCGTACTAGTACATCTGATAGTTGTACATTACTCGTCTTTAATCGTCCTTGTTTGTCCTGGAAAACTACAACTTCATTTGGATCTACACTTGCAACGTTTAACAAATTGTTGATTTCATTTTTGAGCTTATCAAGAGTCGCATACTTGGATAAGTCACCCTGGTAACCTTCTGTTAATAAATCTACTGCTAATGTTCCAAATTTTGTATAGTAGCTCATTATACATACCGTTCTACACAAAATTGTTGGATTAATATAACATAAAATTATACGATGGCGAAGATAATAAACTTTGACACCGAGCGATTGGTGAAGCATAAACATAACAATGAACTTCCAGACTGTCATTATCTTATTGTTGGGCGAACTGGATCTGGTAAAACAAATTTGTTATTAAATCTTTTACTCAATAATAACTTTAACTATGATAAGGTGTATATTTACACCATCAACCCCCAACAAGACAAATACAAATTATTAAACGAGTATAATGATAAACTTCGTGATGAACTTGGCATTGGTGATGATATATTTTTGATAAAACAACCAGAAGAACTCGTTCCAGTGAATGAACTCGATTCGTCAGAGCATAAGATAATCGTCTTTGATGATATTCCGCTAAACAATGAGGAAATGAACAAGATTAGATCATATTTTTCACTATCACGTAATAAAAGATGTAATTCTGTTTATCTTGCCCAAGGTTTTTATAATGTTGATAGGTTTATTAGGCGAAATACGGGTTGTTTCGTATTATTTCCCGGACTAGATAATGTGGATGTGAGAAATATTGCAAACGAACAATGTGGTGATGTTACAAAAGATAAATTTATCGAATTATATCATCGAGCAACTAAAGATAGATATAGTTTCTTTTTATTTGACAAGCTAGCGCGTGATCCAACCAAGATGTTTCGTTGTTGCCTTGAGACGTTTCTATGATATAATTTTGTAAAGCGTATAAAAATAATGGACAAACATCAACAGAAAATCGAATTACTAAAAAAGTTTCTCGAAACTCGAGCGGCTTTTAAGAAAAAGGTGGAAGAAGCTCGACGTGGACAAGTTCAAGCAGAAGAAGAAAGAACCAAATTTTTCAAACCTGTTACTGAGGCGATGCTTGGCAAGCAGCCAGAAATACAAACATCATCTCCAGAAGAACTAGCAAAAATGAAAGAAAAGGGTTTGTTTGGTTTACTTGGAGAAAGATCAAAAGAAGAAACTGTAAAAATTGTAAACGAACTTGTAAGAAACATTGCTGATCCTGCTGCACGACAAGCTGAGTTTGACAGGCTAATGAACAATCCTCTTGAACTTCAACACGCAATAACAAGATTGACGGTTAATCCAGATGAGATAAGAAGTATGATGGAAAAATTATCAGAACAAACTGAAGAATTAACTGAGAAACAAAAAATATTACAAGAAAGTGTGATAAAAATGATACCTTTTGAAGAATCTATAAAATTTTACAGAAGACAAGCTAGGTCTAAAATAGAATATGGTGAGTATGAAGAGTTTATGGAAAAATATGATATCATTGATATTAATAGTATTCGAGATTGGCCAAAAGAAAACTATGATAATTTGATGGAAAAATTAGAAAGAATTGTAGAATTTGGTGAAAATGCTGATGATGATATTAAAGATATTAAAGATGAAAAAGATGAAGGAAATATTTTAGTATTAGTTGATCGTATTAGAGATGGAATTATGGCTGAAATTTTACTAAAAACATCAATACAATATCGAAATAAACAAGGAGGTTATAGTAAAGGTTGGGATTTTAAAAGACTACTCAAACAATATGAAAACATGCGAGATAAAAAAATTACCAGAGGAAAAGAATGGAGGTGGAGTTAAAGTTTTTACATCAAACGCAGACATAGTCGATCGGCTAATGCTGTTGATATCCTCTAAAGAAGCTGGTAATGAAAGTGTAGAGATTGATAACGAAATTATTGACATACTTGATCATCTAAGATCGAGTGGATTACTAACATCATCCGAGTACGAAATTTTACACCGCGATCTTATCTAAAATATTAGTATAATGCAAACAACATTATTGCTTGATTCGTCACAAATAACAGGAAACAGCGCGAATTTTACAGTAAATTACAACCCACCAATAGAACTAGATCCTGCAAAACAGTATGAGATTGGATTAATTTCTTGTACTTGTTGGAACGCCATGCCGAATATTAAAACTGGGATTAATGATGAAATTTTAATCGTTAATGTTAAACAATCTCCAACATCACAAAAAGAGTTTATTGATATACAATACAAACTACAGATTCCACAAGGAGCTTATAACATTACTGATCTAAACAGAACAATAAAAGAGCTTCTAACAAAAGCTGGTGGGAATGCTGATAATTTCGAATTAGCGGCGAATTATAACACCTTACGAGCTAGGATAACAGTGAAAAGAAATATGAAAGTCATCTTTGAAGAAAGAAGTTTTGGAAAGATGTTAGGTTTTACTAGAGTTTTATACTATACCACCGGTGAAGATAAATCTTTGACATTTGATGGAGAACTACCAGTAGATATTACAGAAGTAAATACAATACTCATCAATTGCTCTATCGCATCTGGATCTTATACGTCAAAAGGCAACCGCGGGCAAACGATCTACAGTTTCTCACCAGAAGTCCCACCAGGTTCTCTCATGCAAATCAATCCGCGACAGATTATCTACTATCCAATAACACCTGAGAATCAAATTACAAGCATTACAATGCAACTCACAGACCAATCTGGACGACAAATAGACGTGAACAACGAGATAGTCACGTATTACTTACACCTACGCACTGCCTAGGAATGTGATTTTGTGTACATAATTTTATAAAATGAGACGAAGAAAAGTTTATCGAAGAAAAATCGTAGGTGGATTTTTTGGAAATATATTTACAACAATTGCAGAGAATATTCCAGGAATCGCGCGTAAAGTAGCGCCCATTGCACTTGACGCTGGTAAAGCTTTCGCTACAGGGGCGGCATCTTCAGCAGGCACTGCAGTAGGGCAAAAGATTGCTGATAAGATTAAAGGACCTTCAACAACACCTACGGTGTCTGAAATAAAACGAGTAATATCAGATATTGCGCCAACAGAAGAAACAAAACGAGCTATGATAGCTACAACAAAAAAATTATTGTCGCCGAGTGGTGAAGAAATAGTACGTAAACTTGTAAAGAAAACAGCGCCGATGACCCCTGCTGCCTTTTAATTTTGTGTAACGATTATAAAATAAATGTCAGCTAAAAACTATCTCGACTTTGCAGAAGAAATTGATACTGACGATGCTGTAACAGAATTAGAGTATGTCGAGTATCTCGATGAGAACTCGAACGAACCGAATAAAACTGGGGTTAGAACTTTTAACACAAGAGACGAGGACGTGTTTCTACTACCCCATAAGGCAATGTTAGAAGTGCGTGGCCGAATATTAGATGCAGCAGGTGCTGATATTGCAGCTAATGTAGAAATCGCTCTCGTCAATAATGGTTGGAGTTTGTTTAAGAGTGCACGATACCAACTGGCCAATCAAACCGTAGAAGATATTTCGATGCACTTACCCATAGCGAGTACAATACTAAACATCGTTTCGTTTAGCGATGACTATTCCAGATCAATAGCCACAAATATGATGTGGTTCAAAGATACCTCATTAGGTACAGCTGTTTCGAACGAGTTTAAAACTGGAGAGCTAGCTGATGCTGATGTTACAAACAGACTTATTCTAAACCCAGCTGGAGCTAATGCAGCTGCACGACATACTGTTCCAGCATTAACCGCAGATGCAGCTGGTGGTGCTATAGTAGCGGATGCAATAAGAAACGCAATTAAAAATCTACGACGATTAAATTTTAACGAGGGATTTGCTAAACGAAAAGCGTTTGCCGCAGAATCTCGCCAAATAACGATGATGCTTCCGTTAAGTACAATCTTTGGATTTTGCCGTGATTATAACAAAGTGTTTCGAGGAATAAAACATACGCTTATATTAGATCGAGCTGATCAAAACGATTGTATAATACACGCCGATGGAGTGGCTGAGGGACAGTTTTCTATTACAAGATTAGCACTGTGGATGCCTCGGGTTGTCCCTTCATTAGCTAAAATGATGGAGCTCGAATCTTTACTAGCCACCTTTACAAAAAAGATACACTTCCAACAGAACAGGATTTATCAAACAGCCATTCCCAACGCGACTGATTACACGTGGCGTGTAACGACCACGCCCAGCGAACAACTACCGCGACACTTGTTCGTCGTATTTCAACGACAAGCACGTCGTAACAATCAGGAAATAAACAACTCCATATTCGATAACCCAGACGTTAGACGAATATTTGTGAGAGTAAATTCCAAACAATATCCCGAACGTGCAATCGAATGTAATTTTGCCATAGACGCCACCAGAAACATCTCTCGGCCGTACATGTATCTTATGGAAGCAATGCAAAAATATCAGAACGCGGACAGTGGATCTCAAATATCAATAGATGAGTTTCGAACGCTCTATCCCATCTTTTATTTTGACGTATCAAAACATTTGGAGCGTGTTGTGGGATCGACTGCAGATATTGAGGTCACGTGGACACTGGGCGATGTGCCAGCTGAACAGTATAACGTATACGCGCTATTGGTTAGTGATCGATTTCTGACCATCGATTCAATCAAAGGAAGAATGACAGTACAAGTTTAATCTAACAACTTGGATATAACATTATGAAAACCAAATACACAACTCGAGAAATATACCTAACATCTGGTCAAGTTGAAAAATTATCAGCAGCTGTTGCTAAACGCAGCTCTGTTTCTTTGATGATCTCTCCGGAAACTTCAAATAAAATTGCAGTAAAAGTCATGCTAACGCAACAACAAATCAATAAACTCGACAAAGGAAAACCATTTGTGTTGAAATTATCTGTTTCTCAGGTAACTGCAATGTCAAAAGAAGGTGGATTTTTTGGACCAGCGTTATCAATAATAGCTAGCAAAGTTTTACCAGTACTTGGTACACTTGGACTTGCGGCTGCGTCAGGAGCAGTCTCTGGCGCAACAAAGAAAGCAGTCGAAGGTCGTGGTATCAAACAAATCTATCGGCAGTGACATAGTCACTCAGTTTTATGTAATAGTATAAAATAAAATGCCAACGAAAAAGTCGCCGAAAAAAACAAAATCATCGAAAAAAAAGAAAACAACAAAACGCAAACAAACAAAACAAGGAGGAATTATTCCTTTCGCTCCACTTTTGGCGGGACTAGCGGGAAGTCTGCTGCCAAACTTACTAGGAATCGGACGCGGATTAACTCTACCAGGGACCAGACGTTATTGAGCAATTTTGACATCATTGAAAAATTGAAGGACGTTGTTGGATTTCGAGGAGTATTTTCCAAGGATGAACTCGATGACGTACCAACAGGCGGTTCTTGTGTTGTAAATATTGAAAACTTCAATGATGGCTCTGGCACCCACTGGGTTGCTGTCCACGATAACAATTATTTTGATTCGTTCGGACTTCCTCCAAGCGATCTCATAAAAAAATATATTTTTAAAAAATTTGATAAAATAAATTATTTCGTCTAATCAAACTACAGCCGATTGGAACATCAGCTTGTGGTTATTATTGTATCATGTTTGTCAGACAAATGCACCAGAGTAAAAAAGTAAAAACTCTGGAAGTAAAAACTTTTTAAAGTTTATTTTACAATTTGATGAGCATCCTTCTCATGCGAATGATAATATTGCAATCAATTTTATCTAAACTCCTTGATATAATAATGTCAACATACTGTCTCAAATGCAAAACTAAAACAGAGAACAAGGATGAGATGACGGAAAAAAACGAAAAATAATAGAACGATGTTAAAAAGTATTTGTGCAATCTGTGGTAGAAAGAAAAGTATGTTTTTGAAAAAACAAGTAGGATCTAGCGTTGATAGAGTTATCTTGATCGACGATTAATCTTATGAAACAAAATAAAATAAAATGAAATGCAATTGTGATTGTGACAAAGATCTTTGCATAGAACAAGATAAAATCATTACGTACTGTCAACGTTGTAACAACAGAGAAATAATAGGGTTAGGTATAGATATACATAAACATTATTGGTAAATTACCAAAACCAAAAGGCGGTTGGACTTTGCCAGGTCATCGGTATACTGGTCCTTACAATCCGCTAGACCAACAACTAGATGAAAACGACAATCCATTGCCAGGACAAGAGCCTTATAATCAAGTGGATGCAATAGCAATGCGTCATGATATCTGTTATCGTGATCATGAAAACTCGAAAGCAGATTGTGATAAAGTAATGTTAGACGAATTACATGATATGGAGCCAACAAATCTACGAGAACGTTTTGATAGAAGATTTGTTCAAGGAATGATAGGAGCAAAATATAAACTCGGACTCGGAAAAGAATTATACGATGATCTTGCAGTCGAACTACACAGACCTAAAAAAAAAAGTTTCCGAGACGTAAAGTTGTTGCAAACGCTGTAGATGATATCTGGGCAATAGATTTGGTAGATGTATCCAATCTGGCTCAGTTTAACGATAATAAGAAGTATTTGTTTAACGTTATAGATGTTTTCAGCAAATACGCTTTTAGTGTGCCAGTTTCAGATAAAACAGGAACGTCAATCACTGATGCGCTAAAACAGATAATAACGAGTACCGAAAGAAAACCAAACAAAATCTGGACTGATCACGGAGCCGAGTTTTTTAACAAAAAGTTTGAGCAGTTTCTAGAACAAAATATTAAAAAATACGTTACAGGAAACGAAGGCAAAAGCGTTGTTGTCGAGAGATTTAATCGCACGCTAAACGAAAAATTACATAAACATATGACAGCTAAAAACACCAACAGGTACATCGATGACCTTTCTCAAATCGTAGGCGAATATAATAACACGAAACATCGAACCATCAAAATGTCACCCAATGACGCTATCAAAAATCCAATATTAGCAAACGAAAACATGTACCGCAGACATAAATTTAAGGTCGGTGATAAAGTTAGAATCTCTTTGACTAAAAAGATATTTGAAAAAGGATTTACTCCAAACTGGAGCGAAGAAGTATTTGTTGTTGATAAAGTACTCTTAACAGTACCTGTAACGTACGCTTTAAAAGATCTGGCAGGGAACCTATAGTAGGTAGTTTTTACGAACAAGAACTACAAAAAACTGAACAAGATGTTTTCGTTATCGAAAAAGTGATTAGGAAAAAAGGAGATAAAAGTTTAGTCAAATGGCGGGGTATAGTGATAAATTTAACAGCTGGATTCCAACCCGGTCGATTTTATCGACTGTGAAATAATGCTATTATAAATTTCCTCATACTTTCGTTTGATAGATTTGCATTTTACTGGTTTACATAATGATATTAGATATTGTCTGCGATCGTCAGAGATCGTCATAAGATTAAAAATCTTGACAAATATGAAATCGAATTTGATATTTTTCTGTCGGTCTGGAATTTTAATGTTTAAAAAAGGTCTGATTAACTGCAAAAATACCTGCTGTTCGGTAACGGTAAAATTAAATTTTATAATTTTTTTAGCAATGTGATACTTGACATTATATTTTCCAGTGGTTGGTCTGCTATAATTATATCTGTTAACGACGGTGACTATTTCACCATCATCAGACTCGTTGTTATATAAAATATCATCTTCGTTATAACCAACAGATTTGTCTATCATATCATTAGAGATTGTGGAGACCTTATCGCTAGCAAGTCGTTTCATCATATCCATGAACGATTATATATCCATAATTATAACTTTTTATCTAATTTGTTGTTATAAGATGACTGACAAGGTAAAATATCACCAAAAAGTTAATATAATAAACTACCACGAACTGACCGAAGCGGTAAGAAAATGCTTGTCAGGTTATAGTTCATATTCCGTTGAGATTTTTGTAATGCAAGGTGATTCTCATAAAATATTACTAACAGAAGCAGAAAAAAATAAAATTAATGAAAGTGCAGTAACGACGCTAAAATTTGATTGCGATGATATTATAGCATTTGCTCATCATTGTTTGACTAAAACCGAATTACAAAATATTATTAATCATCATATCTAAAAATAATACTAGCATCATATTTGTTTGAAAAAGCTGATTTTGTTGCTCCATCAGCTACAAATTTTACTGCTCTGGGATTTGATATTATAATATTTCGCCGCAGCTGTAATTGATTTGAATTTGATCTCCTCATCCGTTTCAAGGTTTAACGAAATAACAGGTTTTATTGGGCATCTAAAATTAATACCACCACCTCGTCCTTTTCTCACATTTTCCTGTTGGGTCACTAGCTCCAGATTTTCCAATCGATTGTCTGTTTTTACATTATTGATATGATTAATAACCAGACCATTGGGTATAGATCCGTTGAACACCTCGTAAACAAACCTATGACCAGTATAACAAACTCGATCTGTCGATGTTCCTCTAACAGTCACACTGATATATCCCATATTGCTCATATTATTAAGAACTTTTTTAGTTTTTCTGTTTCTAATAATACCGCGATCGTTAGCCTCGTATAAATCAAAGACCGGATGCGGCTGAAACTCGTCTTGTAAGGATAAATTTTCAATATTATCATCAGTGACTTTACCGTTATAATGATATACTCGTTCCCCTCTGGAATGTCATCGCAAAATAACGTGTAAATAAAATCTTTTCTAAACATCGTAATTCTTTCAGTATTATCTCCCTTTACACTAATTGTATACCCGCTGGCGTTGCTTTACCAACAGATATTCCAGTAATGATATTAATAACCGAACCAAGTGCATTTCCAGCGTACAGGTTGTACTTCGGATAAACATGATATACCTCTTGCTCACGTGCGCTTGTCAGATTTACTGTCATTATATTATAGGTGATATTTTTTATCTCTAATTGTTTTTCTAGCGCATGCGCAGTGTGCGGTAAATTATCAATTAGATATTAGACTATAGTATAGCGATGTTGAAATTGCGTGATATAGCCAAGAAGAGACTTATTGGAGAACCTGTTAAAATAGCGACTGCTTTTGCAGGTTTTGATAATAGTTATCAGTTTGATAATCAAAACGTTTTAGTAAATTTTTCTGAAACAAATCTCTTTCATCTGCTACAGACGACTGTAAAACGTGAGCTTGAAAAAACACAAGGGTCTAAGATTGTTAGTGCAATATCACGTTATATTTTCAAAACTACTTGTGACGGAAGAATCTACTAACAAGGAAATTGCAGACCCTTACATCAACGCAAAATCTAGACGTGTTTTACTTGGTAGTGATCTTTTGTCACTATCTAATGAAATACACCAAGAAATTTGGAAAAAAATAGAAGAATTTACCGAATTAGGTTCGGGTTGGAAGTTTGAAATGATCAAGGAAATTTTGTTTCACACGATGAAATATGACGCATTACGCGGTAGTTCGTATATCGACCTGCCACCAAAAAATAAAAAATAAACAGTGCTGTATAAACATAAAAAACGTCGATAGCAAATGTTTCCAATGGGCTGTTCTTTCCGCGCTATTTCCAGCAGAAAAAAATGCTGATCGTGTTGAGAAGTATATCAGTCACGTGTCAAGATTAAATTGTGCTGGTATTGACTTTCCAGTGGCAGAAAATCAAATACCAAAGTTTGAAAAGCAAAATAATGTTTCGATTAACGTTTTCGGATTAGATGAAAAAGAAAATGTCTATCCGAGGTATATTTCAGAAAAAGCTTCACAATCGACTATCAATTTACTGTTTTATAAAAATCATTACGTTTGGATCAAAAACTTTAACAGACTAGTTGGAAGACAGTATAATAAAAATAACAACAAAAGAACTTTTTGTTATCGCTGCTTGCACGGTTGTAGAGACAATGAAACATTACAAAAGCATTTGCAGTACTGTAGTGACGTACAAAGAATAACAATGCCATCTAAAAAAGATAGCGTGTTACAGTTTGTCCATCATAATCATAAACTAAAAATTCCTTTCGTCATATACGTCGATTTCGAATGCTTACTTCAACCTGTACTTGGCGTAGAAAATGATCCTAACCAATCGAGTACAAGAAAAATTCAAAATCATGTTCCATGCGGAGTAGCGTACAAGGTAGTTTGTTGCGCTGATTCGAGATTATCTAAACCAATCAAATTATATCGAGGTAAAAATCCAGCTGTTTGGCTTCTCAAGCAGTTGATTAACGAAGTTGATAATATTACTTATCGTTTGAAAAGAGTAACTCCAATGTTAAAATTAACACCTCAACAAGAATCTGATCACGAGCAAGCGAAAATTTGTTATATTTGTGAAAAAGCTTTTGATGATAACAAAAAAGTACGTGACCATTGCCATTTGACCGGACAGTATCGTGGAGCGGCTCATGATCAGTGTAATTTAAAATTTCACGCTCCAGATTTTATTCCAGTTATTCTTCACATTTTCGAGCATATGATAGTCATATTATAGTAGAAGCTTTTGGTGATCCTGATATAAAATCTCGTCTAAACTCGATAGCGTCATCAAATGCATCCAAATAATTTTGAAAAGTACATGTCAGTTACGCTAGGTAAATTACGTTTTATTGACAGCCTGCAGTTTATGGCAGCATCGTTAGATGAGCTAGTAAAAGGTTGTAGTAAATTTAATAACCTAAGAGACTGTTTTGGAGATTAAATTTAATCTATTTAGCTAAAAAAGGAGTTTTTCCATACGAATATCTCGACGATTGGAGTAAATTTGATGAAACATCTTTACCTGCAAAGACAAATTTTTTACTCACAACTTAAAAATGAAACTATCACTGATGAAGAGTACAGGTATGCACAAGATATTTGGAAAGAGTTTGATTGTGAGACTTTTGGTGATTATCACGATTTGTATTTGAAAACTGACGTGTTATTATTAGCAGATGTTTTTGAAAGTTTTCGAGAAGTGAGTTATAATAATTACGGACTAGATCCTTGCTGGTATTATTCTGCCCCCGGACTGTCATGGGATGCTCTGTTAAAGTTTAGTAAGGTAAGGTTGGAATTACTGACTGATGTTGATATGTTCAATTTTATTGAAAAAGGTATCCGAGGCGTATTAGCGTGATAACGAAGAAATATGCTGAAGCAAACAACAAATATTTGAAAGAGTATAATCCTGACCTTCCTTCGAAGTATATAGTTTATCTAGATTGCAATAACTTGTACGGGTATTCGATGGCAGACCAATGCCGTTTGGTGGATTTCATTGGATCACGGCTGATCA
This sequence comes from Potamilus streckersoni, assembly GCA_016746295.1. Lineage (NCBI taxonomy): Eukaryota > Metazoa > Mollusca > Bivalvia > Unionida > Unionidae > Potamilus > Potamilus streckersoni. The sequence goes on along the minus strand of JAEAOA010002259.1, from coordinate 3,037,876 downwards.
ATTTCTATCAGAGACAGAAAAAAAGATACCCGACGATGTTTCGTATTTCGTTGAAGTTGATCTCGATTATCCAACTTCGCTACACAAATTGCATAACGATTACCCTTTCTGCGCGGAATCGATGGTTATAGAATATAGTTTGTTATCAGAAGAACAACAAGCGTCAGCATTACCAAGACAACAATATATTGTAAAGAAACAAGTACCAAATTTTATTAAAAAACGTAATTATGTTTTTGATTACAAAGCTTTAAAAAAAGCAGTCGATGCTGGTCTGTGTTGAGAAAAGTTCATCGTGTACTAAAATTTAATCAGTCGCCGTGGATGAGAGGTTATATAACTCGAACACTACAAGAAGAGCTGCGCAAAAACTGATTTTGAGAAAAACTTTTTCAAACTGATGAACAATTCTGTTTTTGGTAAGACGATGGAGAATATTAGGAAACGCGTAAATATCGAACTAGTCAATGATGTCAATCGCAGAAACAAACTTGTGTCAGACGATGATTTTGTGAGCATGAAAATTTTTAATGAGAATCTTGTTCGCGGATACAAAGCGACGAAAGACAAATCTAAAACTCCACAAGCCGATCTACGTTGGAGCTTCAGTGTTAGATTTATCAAAGTGGCTGATGTATGTACGATTTTCATTATAATTTTGTTAAAAATCATGGCCGGCTAGTAGATTATTATTTACTGATACTGATTCGCTCGTATATGAAATCGAATGTGAGGACATCTATCAGGACATGCATGATAATAGATATCTGTTTGATCTTTCTGATACCCACGTGACAGTAAATTTCATGACGACACAAATAAAAAGGTTATTGGTAAGTTCAAAGATGAAATGAACTCGAGCGCTATCAAATACTTTATCGGATTACGTAGTAAAATGTATGCCGTATTGTTAGACAATAATAAAATAACAAAAAAAGCAAAAGGTCTGCCTCGTGATTTTGTTAAAAAGTTTATAAAATTTGATGACTACAAGTATGCGCTTGATGGCGGTGTTTAGTTTTATAAGAGCTATGTCAATTCGGACAAATCATCATAAGCTCGAAACAGATGTCCTTATCAAACGCGGTTTGAGCAATTTTGATGATAAACGTTATTGCGAAAATGGGGTAGATACATTTGCACTTGGGTATTGTCATGATGATAGAGATATATTTGACATTATCTTTGCAAACTAAAATTTTATCTAAACTTTAAAAATAATGTTTGAAAATTTGACAGTAACAAATAGCTACAGTAGCAAAATCAAATATCTAATGATGGACGGCAAACCATTGACAGTTGAAATTAATAATGAAACATCAGGCATATGCTTTAGTGGTACCCGTGACAAGTTAAAACTTTCGCTCATCAGATCTGATGACAGCGAGTATTTTAATTATCTCGAACAATTGTATCAAAAGTTGCTAGCGGAATTTAACAACTTTCACTGTCCGATTAGTCAGCAAAAATACACCAAACTTACAATTGATCTTGATCGGTCAAAGGTGTATTTTATCGACAAAAATTACCCTCTTAACAAATCACAAATAAAAGATTTGTTTGAGTCCCGTCGTTATGTGAGCGGTAAAATAAAGTTTAGCCTCTATCACCATGATAATGAAATATTTTTGATATCTACAGTTGAGACATTAACAGTTGGTAATGAGGTATAATACCACTTACCTTATTGGAATTCTAATGCGTAATTTAGTCCACAATCGCCACGCTCTGCTAAATCGTAATGATTTGGAAAATTGAGTCTGACATATCATTCTGCTTATTCTGGAAGATCACGTAATTAAATTTTACCTGTTACCTAGGTATTTTGCAACAGGTGTTCTATTGTATTTGTTTGGAGGTCTAGAGAGGTTGTTGAGCTCGGATTCTTACACAATTATTGATTGCAACAGGTGTTTTTATTACGTTACCTAGGTATTTTGTATTTGTTGAGCTCGGATTCTTAACGCAATTATTGATTGCAATAGGTTTTCTATTACGTTACCTAGGTATTTTGTATTTGTTTGGAGGTCTGGAGGGGGTTGTTGAGCTCGGATTCTTAATTACATCAAATACTATAACGATAGAATTAAGTTGAAAGCTTCTTTTAAAAAGTTCAAGCTATCCCACTTTGATTTATACAGATAAATTTACATGTACTAGGTCTATGTATCACTATTGTCTTGATAAAAATTTTTGTTTATAATTAACATTAATTATGACTACGAGTAATTGTCACTACACACAGACGAACGCGCGTGTCCAAAAAAAAAAAAATGAAACGTGCACGTCAGCGAAGGAGTAACTACATGAAATATTTATATAGAGATATTCTAGGTCGGTTTAGAGGCTTTGATTGGGAGTTATTGACGCGCGTGTTTCATTTTCTCAAACCTTTATTTTGAGAAAAATAACGGACAGCCAATATTAGAATCAGTTTAGCCTCTCTGCTGCTAATGATCATAGAAATATAAAAGGATCATGGTCGTTCCGTACCCAAGTCCTTTCGTACCCAGTAATTGATCGTTTCGTACCAAGGTGCTAGTCGTCATCGTCCCAATGTGCTAGTCTTTCGTATCGAGGTCCTGGTACCCATTAATTTACAAGTCAGGTTGACATCAGTTTCATATTTACCGCCACACTCTATTAGCCAAAATTTTTTCCTACCTTTAAAATTGCAGGAGCAAAGCATTATCCGGGCAATAAATTTTAACACTATTAATTACAATAATTATCTTGTTTTTTACTGTAGTGTATATACAGATATATGTACGAAAAGGAGTTACCAAAAAATTCCGTTGACATAAAAAATTAAAAAAAAACGATGGCCAGGCTTAAAAATAAATAAATCCATCATTTTTTTCTATCGTTCAAATTAACAAACATTATCACTACTTCTTGGTATTATTTAGTAATGTCTAATGTGACTGAAAAAAAACAAACAAAATCCTCTCAAGGCAGCTAGAAATTCTGCGATCTTTTAACAATGGGGTTGTGAGGGTTGAATGCAGATAATGTTCACTTTTGCTTGATTAAGATTCTGTTCTCCAAGGACCAATATGGAATTGGTGTTAATTTCAATTTTTGTCGACTGCTTTTAAAGGTGTTAAACGTGATATATACTATACAACCGCAAAAGCCATTTTTGGTAATATCGGCTGCATAAGCATACTTGTGCAAAGTTTTGGACATCTTCACCAACATACAAGACACTATCAAATAAGGGGCATAATGAAATTCTCTGTTTTCAAGTAAGTATCAAAATATTAATAATTTTTTCATGGCAAGCCTTGAAAATTGGTTTTCATTGTTTGGCATAATCTGGTTTTTTTTTGTTACCATTCTAAATATAACGCAAAAAATAAATAATCGTGCAATAAAAGACAAGAGAGAGAGAGAGATGAGAGAGGAGAGAGAGAGAGAGAGAGAGAGAAGAGAGAGACTTGGAGAGAGAATGAGAGAGGAGAGAGAGAGAGATGATTTAATTGGTGCTGTATTTTAGAATATTTACTTCTGCGTTTTAAAATGATGTATTTAATATTTAATTAATTGAAGATTTACATGCACGTTTTGATTCTGCCAATATTGAAAACGTTATAATACATCATCCCATGTACTATGGCACATATTTTCCAGAATAGAACAGTTAAAATTACAATCAGTGAATGAAGGAGACTTATCAGAAAGCAAAAAGATTAGCTCAAAAGGTTTCCTTAAAATTACAAATGGCTAAGAACATTATTCCGAATTGTAACAGTCCTGAGTTTCATTACATACATGTAGAAAACATAATTACTATATTCATTTTTTTCTGGGATCTTCTCATCTTTTTTCTGCTTGAACTTCAACTTCACTAGATACTCTTGTATTTTGACGATAACTTAACATTTCAATTATGCATATTATATATTATATTTTTTACTTTAGGACGAAACGACAGACAAATAGAATTGGGTAGGAAACAACGGCAACTTCCGAGCCCTGACGACAAAGTAATCATCCTAGGGAACGGAATGACCATTGCTTGGGTACGAAACGAATCATTTGGGTACAAAACGACACGGGAACGGAATGACTTATTTCGATATAAAACAGTCCATAATGATGCATACTAGTAAAAGACCATTTAAGTGTGAAGTATGTGATAAAGGGTTTAGTCAGTATGGAAATTTAGAACAGCACACGAGGATACAAACTGGAGAGAAACCATTTAAATGCAAAGTATGTGACAAAATGTTTAATCAGTGTGGAAGTTTAAAGCAGCACACAAGGATATATAATGGAGAAAAACCATTTAAGTGTGACGTATGTGATAAAAGGTTTAGCCAGTTTCTACATTTAGAAGAGCACTTGAGGGTACATACTGGAGATAAACCATTTAAGTGTGACGTATGTGATAAAATGTTTAGTCAACTTGGAAATCTAAAAAGGCACGTAAATATACATACTGGAGAAAAACAATGTAAGCCACTTACTAAGTGTGAAGTTTGTGATAAAATGATTTCTGGAACGGAAGGTCTGAAGAGGCACATGAGAATACATACTGGTGAAAAACCATTCAAGTGTGAAGTATGTGAGAAAATGTTTAGTCGGAGTGAACAGTTAAATATACATATGAGGATTCATACTGGAGAGAAACCATGTAAGTGTGATGTATGTCATAAAATGTTTCGTCATTTATTAAGTGTGAATTTTGTGATAAAATGATTAGTCTACCTGGAAACCTGAAGAGACCCCTGATTTAATTAGAGTGAAGATTGGACATTGTATATGAGGATACATATTGGAGAGAAACCATGTAAGTATGAAGTATATCATAAAATGTTTCATCATTGTGGAAGATGAGTATATATACTGTAGAAAACCTATTTCAGTATGAAATGTGTAATGGTATGTAGAGTAAGAGTGGACATCTGAAGAGGCACATTAGATAACATACTGGAGAGAAACCAATTTAGTATAAATCTGCAGAATCTTTGCTGCAGAACCTTCTGTCATGAGGAGGTAGTTATTGCAAGAAATAGAATTAGTAATACTTCTATAACCCACTCCCATGTATTAAAAGAAGACCAACCAAAGTGTTTTCTTGAATGTGTCATTCACTATTAAGCACTTTATGATGGAGTGTTTTGACTTCAAACATGTGTGTGATTAGTACTACAATGTGCATGACATGATGGAACTTTTTGATACAGTAAAAATGACTTGTATTATAGAATTCCAGAATAAAGTATATATTTACATTCTATCCAAAATTATAACTTTTAATCTATCGTCTTCAGTAGTTTTATTTAATGTGTATACCAATTGTAATAGGGAATACTCAAGTGACAAATGGAAAAATACAGACACCTGTAGGAACTTCAGTTACAAATGGAATTTGTACATGGAGAAAATTAAGCATGTGTGATTTTCAAGAGAAAAAAAAAAAATTGATATTGTATGAAATAGGTATTGTGATGTCACAGTACTGGAAGTTGCAACAATGTAGCAACTTATTGTTGACATCATGTCCCATCTGTTTCATTTATGTTTTATTTTCACATTCATGTCTAGTGGATAGTATAGTATGTTTTTGCATTTTATCATGTCTGTGGATACTATAGTATGTTTTATGCATTCACATTCATGTCAGTGGATAGTATAGTATGTTTTATGGATTTGCATCATGTCTGGATACTATAGTATGTTTTATGGATTTGCATCATGTCTGTGGATACTATAGTATGTTTTATGCATTTGCATCATGTCAGTGGATAGTATAGTATGTTTTATGCATTTGCATCATGTCAGTGATGAAATAGTATTAAAATATTATGTTTTATGAAACCAATTTCCCATATGTCATGTGTAAAAAAATACTATAGTATGTTTTATGCATTCACATTCATGTCAGTGGATACTATAGTATGTTTTATGCATTTGCATCATGTCTGTGGATACTATAGTATGTTTTATGCATTCACATTCATGTCAGTGGATGGTATAGTATGTTTTATGCATTAGCGATCATTTCTGGGGATACTATAGTATGTTTTATGGTTTGCGTTTGTTTCCATTGATTGATGAACATCAATCTATCCTACCAAAATTTTATGATTGATTAAAAATGGAATTTAGGTAAGAGAATAATGTGTTTGGGAGTTAAATATAAATTATACAATTGAATAAATTTTTGTTTTTTGGTAAGAAAGAATAAATATCTTTTTGAGGCATATGAAAGTGGCCCTGAAAAGGTCCATTGTTTGTTAACACCATTCCATTATGATAGAAGTTATTGCATAGGTCTTCTTCCCTTCCTCAAACTTTGTCTAAATTTTGGTCCATAGATAAGTCCATTTTAGTCAGCGTTGTCTTTCTACATAGGTCCTTCTTTTCGAAACAGTCATATCTGTAATTCAGCTGATGGTCCTTGATGATCTTGCTTACATGGGTAAGTCCTTATGGAAAAACAATGACGATGTGAAAGTAGAGCATTCATTGTTGGTCCATATCATTGTGATGAGAACAGGTGAAGGGGAATGAAAAAACCTGTGCATTAGATATAGTTTGACTGCTTAATCAAAATGGATTGAACATTGGTTAACCAATTAACACCAATGTTACAACCCAATGAATCACTTCATGGTGTCTATCTTCCAATTCAAAGAGATTGCTACTGTGATATCACCATTCCCTATATAGGTGCAGTAGCATCATGTGTGCAGTGAATTGATTGCAAACACTGTTTTGTGAAACATACAGAAACTTAATAAGTGCATAATGAAGACTGTGTGCAGGAGTTGTACCGGCTACTTCGGACATGAAGCAATGGTCTAAAAGTTAACAAAACGCATACTTTCAGAAGAGGTCGATTTTAATTTGGATTGAATCTTTTTTGCTGTTCTTGAAAGTAAATAAACGTTAGCTCTCTACCATAATCTTTGCCACCTTCTCGTTCTATACAACCACACGTTTAAAAAATTTTTAACAGGAGACCTAAAAAAGAATTGGAGAAATGCTTCTTCTGCCTTTTACAACAGCAGAAAAAGGCAGAAGAAGCATTTCTCCTTGAACAACAACAGTGAGAAAAAGAGGCAAGAAAAAAATGACAGGAAGAAGAAACAGAGAAGAAGCAAGGTCTAAGAGAGAAGGAGAACAGTGAACCTCAAACAGTAATGGTACTCTTGGACATTTTGTTTTAGACTTCTTTATTATGACCCAAGAGAAAAGAACATTCCTGAGCCAAACAGTCCAACCACGTTACTACACCTGAGATACCATCCCTGGTACTAATTCTACTAATTCATTGACAGGAGCAAGTCCAGAAGATGGCCTTGGCTGTGGCAAAGGCCTATGACAGTTGTAGCTAGTTGTTTGTCATTGCTAAGTTCATTCTAAAAAAATAAAACAAACACCCAACAATCCTTTAAAGGGCCACTCACTTCTCAAAAAGAAATATTATTCATTTTGCCTCAATCTATTAAAACTCAAAGATTCTTTTTTGTTTTTCCAACCCTATAATATATGTGTGTGAATGCTTGTATAGGTTCTTATTATTTTAAAAAATCAAAACCAAGAGACACTTATGTTTTATCTGTCTGCTTTATTCTGGTACATAATTTTACAATCCCATGTCATAATACATCACATTTTCTTAAGAAGAGCATAGATTTCTTCTGTCTTTTTTCTTTCCCTCGCTCTGTTTATGAATTTCTTTACTTTCACAGGGAGAAGTGGAACCAAAATAGAGAAGTGAGTCCAAAGTAAAAAATGCAATATATATATATATATATATATATATATATATATATATATATATATATATATATATATATATATATATATATATAGCTGCATTGTCTTATTTTAATTGTTTTATATTTCTTTGTATGCTTTTAACACTTTTAAGCTATACCTTTTTTTCAAGTTGAAAATATGTTATATGTTTATTATCAAAACATTTTTGTATGTGTATAAAAATTATCATATTCATACCATTCTATTCATACTTGTAATATACAGTATGTGTGTTTTGATTGCAATAAATGTAGCATGTTTTTGGCCATATAGCTTAAAAAGCATAGCAGAAGCTATACATTGTAATTAATTTTAACTGATAGCAGTAACAAGATTAGAGTCTTGTATTTGCAATTTGGTAAAAATGCTTAATAAACTACCATTTAATTATTTTATTTTATTTTCAGCATATTTTATGTAACATTTTTGTCAAAAAGACTTCTAGTATACTTTGAAATAACCACTAATACATGTACATAGAAATAAATGCAAAAATGACTTCAAACGATACTCTTGGTCTTGATTTCATCCCGATAAAACATCACTGGAACTATTCATACAACAATATAATGAGGCACTCAGGTCGATATATAACTGGTCCCTTTTCTTGTAACTGAGACATTGAAAAACACATATTGCACCTTGCATGTGCATCTATTTTTAGAAAGAAGGCTTTTCTTTTTATAGCTACTCACTTTCTTGCTTCATTACAAAAATTCATTAATAGGACTGCATATTTATGGTTGTATTGTTTTTCTATCTACTGGTAATAACACTATTTATTACATAGTATTTGCTTTACTACTATATATAGTTTTCATATTTTCTCAAAAATTAAGTACAGTTTGTCAGAAAACAACCTCGACTTTGCAGCTTTTTTTCTAATTCCACAACATAGATTGTCACATGTTTCTAACCTACATTGTTAAAAATTTAGGCTAAATCTCCTATCACTTTGTTTTCATTACATTATATATTTTTCTGAATCTCTTTGCACAAGTTTATTTATGGTTTCAGATTTTATAAGTAAAATATTAAAATCTCCATGTTTAAAAGGAAATCAATTAGATAGTGCTCTTCACCGATCATATTTTTTAAAAGCAAATTACTACTTGCTTATTGATCTTTAATCTTGAAACAGAATTTGGTATATTTTCAACATAGTACAGTAGGTCCAACTGAAATAGAACAGTGATATCTTGCTCAGGAAAGGGTTAATGGTAGTTAGCTTTTAAAAGATACATGTGAATGTGCAAGAGTTTCTTTGTTGCTCTAAGCTGATTGGTATCAACACCACATAAATACATTTTGTCTTGGGTTACAACAGTGCCAGAACTGACTGGCTACAGTGAGGGGGCATTTCAAAAGTCATAAGCTACATCCATTTTGCATCCGAAGAGGGTGAAGTCGTTTTAGCTTTCCTAAAGAAGGAAGCGAAGTTTACATTTTTCAGGCGACTTTTTGCCCACTTTGCCTGGTAGCATGATCCCTGGTCTTTTTTTTCTGTCTTCTCTTTCAGAAAGTGTTGGGGATGTTCTTTTACCGACGGCACCTCTTCCTCATGCTCCTGTGGTTTCTTAGGACAGTCAGAAGACTGATGTCCTGATGACAACGATAACACATTTCTTGGCTTTTGTCTCTTTTGACTCTGGCCTTGTTTTTTTTCAAGGTCTGGACATTCTGTAACCCAATGTCCTTCTTGCAGATATAGCAAGTATCTTGACTTTTATCTCGAAAGGAAGATGAGTAGTCAGCCTGACTGTTTGAAGAAAACTTTCTTATGACACCTCGCAAAGCGACAATTAGAAGTTTGATGAATCACCGTCCGTTGGGGATCTTAATGGAATATGGTCAAACTAGTGGTTTAGGATGATTTTGACAAGCAAATTCAGCCAGAATATTTTCACGGGTCATGCATAACAACAGAAGAATAAAAAAGTTTACGTCAGATTACGGTATACTCAGACTCCCAAAGTGAAGCAGCAGGCAGGGTGAACCCTACAAAATTTTGCTCGAGTCATTAACAAAAAAAAAGGTTCCTGCAGAGGCTGAATAAAAAAAGTACGCCAACAACATTAAACTAAAGTCTCTAACTTTTTCCATGACGTATTTTTTATGATTTTGTTTACTCGTAAAGCGACCCAATTGTTGTCCTTCATCCTGCCTGCTACTATTGATAATCTAGGGGAGTTTAACCAAAGATTTTATCTAGACCAATCTTCTAACGAATGTATAAATTAAAATATAAAGTTTCGTTTCTCAAATCAATTATATTTCCATCCTGATTTGTGAGTTTGAAATTCATTCTTGACAATAATGGATTATGAACACAGGTAGATTTGATTTATTGGCACAGATACAATAAGCCACCCTGGAGGTGACTCAATACTGGACGAATATAATATATATCCCTGCTGAGCCTGATTAAACTTAGAAAGGTCAACGTGATAGTTACTGTCAATTACTTAGCATGCTCGATTTAGTACGATGGTGGATGTTATATTAACAATATTAGGTGAAATATGACGTCCTGTTCCATATGGGTCATTATTACATCTGAGAATAGTTGGAAATGGCATTAATTTTTTCCATGAATCACATATTCTTTTAAAGTGTTCATCAATAAGATCTTTAACTGATTTCTTTAACTCAGACGAGTCAAATCCAGGAATGATAAATGTTGATAGTTGCTCTTTTGTAATTTCAAAATATTTAAGAAAAACTTGTGAAAAAACGATTATTGCGTGGAATACGCTGAAATGGATCGTCTTCATTGACTATATAACCTGTATCATAGAGAACTTGAGTTAGTGGTGGTATTACTAATCTTTTCTCTCTGTTAACAAAAGTATTATTCATGAACTCTAAGTTTGAAGTAACTTGATTCAAATGCTGTATTGATTCAATTATTTGATTTTTTAAATCATCGTTGTAAGAAACATTGATACTTAAAAGTAAATTTTGTAGATTTTTAAACCCGCGTTATTGTTCAGATTTAATTGTATTAGCATACGAATTTATTAGATCAATATCTAGTGTTATTACTCTAGCTTCTTTATCTTTCTTACTAGCAAATTACTTTTGTAAAATGATTTTCTACTCGATCTATACAATGCACAATTCTATTAGTACCAGAATGTAATTTCCATGGATATGCATTTTCTAGTTTCGATATGCATTTTCTACTTTTCGATATTCTGGAAATTGTATAAATTTTTTAATATTTGTAGCGAAGTCGGATCTCTTTGGTTCTGGTGGAACCTGATAAACTGGTGCGACTTTAGGCCATCCTAACACTGATCTAATCGAACTTTGATAAATATCCACAGCATAGTCAGGAGAATATATTTCAATCACCGACGATAATATTGGTTCGTATCTAGTAATTGACTCTTTTCCTGTTATAGACTTAATTCTGCGCTGGAATTCCTCATTGATTTGCTCTATTTGATAACTGCCAGTTGGAAAACTGACTACTTGCCAATCGAGAGTTCCATCAGATTTATTCTCATTTGCGAATACTAATGAATAATTTGCCTGTAGTCCAACACATGGTTTTGATCTTATATTAGGCCAGCTATAATAAACACGTAACTGAGCTAATGATATCTCTTTTACTGGAATTGCAGTTGGAAAGTTAACGCTGAATTCAGGATTGGCCGAACTTATTGATATCATATTAGTTTTTGATGTCGTCGTATTAGTGACTATCTGTTGCAATAGTTCTTTTGAATCAACAGATTTATTATGTTTATTATTTATTCTCCATCCTTTCGTTATTGTCAATAGATGATGCGTTTATTTTCATCACGAATGCTTTGTCGTAGGTTTTCATTATAATAAAGAACTCCTCATCAGATATTTTTACATCACTGATGTACAAGGAAAGATGTTAGCATAATTTAGTATAGGGGCTGTTGCTGTGTGTATATTTCATCATGTACTCGCGTAATTATCGCTAGTTAATGTATATAGTTTCTTAGCGATAATACTGAGAAATACATGCACATGTTGTTGTCGTAGAAACGACAATCGTTAAATCCGCAGGAGCCGTCATAGTTAGCGTTGATAATAATAATCCGGTTCCAGTAACAACGGCAGAAACCGAGTAAACTACTACATCGATAACAACCATGCATCTGCGATGTTTTTACTTTCAACGTGTATTCGTCGATGATATTTTTTAGTTTACTCTGACACTTACACGGCTGATTATATCTGTGACGTTGAACGTCAATGAGTGACTCTGTCATTGGATTCATTATACTTATGACTACATTTAACTAAATAATTAAAATGGGAGCTTTAGTTACAAATTCCAGACACCACCAGTAATTAGCGGATGCCAAATATTTATCCGACGATTCCAACGTGAACGTTTCTTCAGAATCTTTATCCAACATTACAGGGGCCCCGAGTGGCCGAGTGGTCTAAAGCGCTGTCCGTTACAGATCACCGCCATCTCACCTCTGTCTGCGTGGGTTCGAGTCTAAGATTCGGCGAATGTACATATGTGAGAAAGCTTGCCAGTAGCTGCTCGTGGGTCGGTGTTATTTCCGGTGATTTCCCGGTTTCGTCCTCCACCATTAATACTGGCCGCCATGAACCGCATATTGTGTGCTGAAAAGTGGAGTTAAGCCCAACAACAACAACATTATCCATCATTACAGATACAGTTTTAGACAGCTTATTAGGTAATGAAGATGTGGTATGTTAAATTATACAACACTAAACACAGACAATCTATATATACCAGCGACCTCTGCGGTGTGTTTGATTCTTTTTTATTTCGTTGTGTCCATGTAGCTGCGCCTGATCCGATGACGCACACGATGTTGATGATCTGTTTGTGAGGAATTTTAATCAGGCTTGTGTTTTGAACAATATCCGGAATAACACTAATAATATCTTTGCGTTTTGTGTTAATATCAGTAAGTTTTATATCAACATTTTGTGGACTTTCAAAAAATTCGTTATTAGTTTTGTTTATAGTTCTGCGAAAATTTAGAAACGTTTGTATGTGATTAGAAAAATCAGTTCTAAATGCAGCAATTTGATCATTGATTGTCCGTTTAACACGAAGTCATTATTGGAATTTAAACCTTATCATCGACGTATTTTTTTGTAGCAGCATAAAACTCAATTTCACTGGTGTTTTTTAAATTACTAAATCCATGCATTGGTTTCATATTGAGAAATGCACGCATTATACCATCGTTGTTTAATACGTTCTTAGATTCCTGATCGTCAACATATTTTTTTGTTGTAGCATCACTATCTGTGGTTGGATATAACCAAGATCTGTAATTTTATTTTTGTTTATAATTACCTCTCCACTAAATACACGCCAGTCGTCATGATATAATCGTTAACAGACTTACCTGAATCCTGTATTTTACCCTCTCAGTAAAAGTTACGATATTATCAGCAACTGCAGTAGGAATTCGTATAAGTTACGTCTGGTAGTTGTATATTGCTTGTCTTTAATCGTCGTTGTTTGTCTTGAAAAACAACCTCTTCATTTTGATACACACTTGTAATATTTTAATAAATCATTCAAGTCTCATTTATGAGTTGTTCGAAGGTCCGTTGCATATTTAGAATAAATCACTTTGCTGCTGAGCTTTAACCACTGAGCAGATCTTCCGTAAATATCTACCATTATATTTACTGATGTCTTTTTAATTGTGACAGCATGGGTATATTCATGCACGACTTTATAAGGTGGTCTTCCTTGCGGTGCCATGGATAAAGCATGAAATTTTACGAATTAAGTATTTTCACGAACACATAATTGGTGGATTGCAATCATGAATAATGTTTGGTCGGTCCTATTGGTCAAAATAGTAAGCGTTGAATACCAGATTGGAGCAGTATTATTTATCAAGATTGACACCATTAATGAAGAAATTCTTTGGGTGGCTTCTGAAATTTTTATATTTCGGTTTTTTAATCAAGAAATCAAAATTCCCGAGATTTTGTTTGATTTATACCTGGTTGCGAATGAAGGCGTCCATTTGCTTTAAAATTCCACGCCAACAGCGCCTAATGCAGCTGCTTTTGCAACAGCAGGGGCCGCTGCGGCTATTAATGCTGGTATAGCTGAGAGAAGGGGAAATATACTACCCGTTTTAAAAGTATCTTCTATGGCGCCAGCAGAAAGACTAAGTTTGACTTTATTTGATTTTTTGCTTCATTAAAGTTTTCGAATTGACGATCGGTCAACGATAATTTACTTGAACCGCTCATCTCTTCTTTTTTGCAACGATATTTTTATTCCACAGTTTTTTTTTGATGCTGATTTCAGTCTTTTTATCTGACCAGGAGTCAGACTCACAATAACCTGATGATATGACATTATTAATATTATGAGCGATCTAATTACATGTTCTCTACTGGAGCATCAATGACTCTCATTCATCCACCAACACCTTCGAGTAACATTGATTTATCGTTGAGTATAACAGGAATTGCTCTGTAATTTGCAATAACTCCAACATCTCTATTAACATGAGCTCGAAAATGTATATCTACAACAGATTGTCTGGTTAAATCTAAATCTTCTAGTGAAAAGTAATAAATCGGATACAGCGTTGTGAAATCTAGTTGTGATATTTGTAATCCAGTATCAACATTTTGATCACGTCCCATAAACGACATAAGACGTGCTACATGATTTTGATCGAAATTTAATAAAATAGCATCGGATGTCTTGATGTCCATTTATCCTTAATGAAACCTCAGAAACATACATAGCTTATCAAATATCATGATAATTTGTGTCTGACTATTTACTCGTTGAAAAAATTTGAAGCGCAAATAAAAATTGTCTCGGTGCAAAAACTACATAACCTCCTTTGCTGAGAAGCATTTGCCATGCGAAATAACTAAACGTTAATTGTACTTTGAAATACTATATGTGGTTGTTGTTAACCATGATAACATTCTGATTTACCGCCATGACTCATACAAAGATAGTAACCGATCTTCTTATAGATATTGTTGGAACATTAATGGCATCCAGAGCGAAAGTTTGGTTAGTATTTTTCGTTGGTTGCTTTTCGTACAGCACAACTGTCATGTTTGACTTCAAAAATCACTTTTTCTGACTTTCTACATCCAAAGATATGTGATAGTGGAATCGCACATGAAAATCTTCGACTTCCACCCTGCAAGATCGATCCACGTGATGTGAATCCCAAGTTGAAATTTGCATTCGTCGATAATACTGAAGGGGTAGTGTTATCTCCGGCGACAATTCTCACATTACCAATAGTTACGTTTCTATTTTCTGGAAAATCAGTTGTATCCTTTGCAAACATCATTAATGGACCAGCTGATCTTAAGTAATCGTCACTGTATCTTGCAAGATCAAGCATTGTTGTAGCAACGTCAACGTCTTTTTGAATTGATTCAATATTTTTTTCCGTCAATCATGTATGTAGCGCTAACAAACAATGCCATAATACCATTATTAACAAAACCAACACTAATATCGGCTCATAGATGCACATTCAGTATTATCTGTTAAAATTTCACCTTCGACTTCAATAAATGCTTCAGCGGGTAAGAAATATATACTTGTGTCTTTAACCTGTAGTTCGATTCGTCCACGCTGATTTGGCATTCGGGTTTCATAAGTATTTCTATCGTGGAATAATCGCGTCAATCCACTCATTTTGCAGAACCGTATATTGTCCAGTTCATTAATGCAGGATCCTTTTACGTTTAAACACTATTTATTATAATTATTAATCGTCTAAAATGATGACAAAGAAGTGGATATGGCTTCTGCTATTCAGTGTAAGGTTACTAAGTTTTTCTTTTTCCGACATTGGACATCATTAACTCACACACGGCTAAAATATGGTTTTTGATCAGCGACTTGATTTATTTATTTACTTAGCACTTGTTTGGAATACTCAGTGCTGGGCAATTTCACTGGTTTTAGGTCACTACGGGTTGTGATTTGCGATTAATATAATAGCTATACCATTTGGTCGCTGAGAATGCTTTGCTAGCAAGGTTCAAAAGGGCGTCTATACCTTTTTCACGAAACAATCAGTTGCTTTATACAGTTGCTTTGCAAGTGGTATTGCACCGAATATTCAAAATCTTGTACAATATCACCTAGTCCATCTCCGTAGGTTGCTTTGTATACTGGTAATCGAGAGTTTATTACCCTAACCATGGTAGGTCCACGTTGAGCACCATGCACAATCATTTTATTATTAATTGACTTTATCACTAATTGTATCTAATCACTGTGACTTAGTCACTATAATAGTCATCAGCAATTTTATTAATGAGAGATTGATACACATCAATGTCCATAATACCGCCACTAAATAATGGTTTACAAATATCTGCTGCTTCATTAATAATTTCTGGGGGAATATTACCAGCTCGTTTTCCTCCAATGAGGATTTCTAGTCTTTTAACATCAGCAAGGACATTATTGGGACAAGTAATAAGACCACTACCTAGACCACTTCCAGTTGCACCAGTAGTGTCTTGAAATACTTCATCTTCCTCTTCAGTTGGTTTCGGTGGTGTTTTTTGTAGTAGTTTTTTCCTGTTGTCGTTTTTGTTCTAGTTCTAGTTCTTGCTGTTCTTGATATTGTTGTGATTTGTTTCGTAGTCGTTTTTGTAGTCGTATTACTGGTTTTCTTGGTGATGGTGGTTCAGATTATTGTGGTAGTACTTGCGGTGATTGTAGTCGTGGTACTGGTCCCTCAGGTATCTTAAGTTCTGGTGATGATGGTTCAGATTGTTGTATTAATTGTTGTTGTAGCTCGTTTTGTTGTTGTTTTATCAATTGCTGTTGTTGTTCTGGCGGTAATGGCATGAATTGCAGCAGCTATTTCTTCTGGAAGTTTTTCAAGAATCTTTTTTATTTTCTTAGGTCTATTTGCTATTTTTTCAGTTGTTTCAGCTGTTTTTTTCTAACACGTGTTGAATACCTTTAGTAGTCTCAGTGATAGGTTTAAATGACTGTTTTGTATCCTCCTCAAATTCAACTGAGATTCCTGACAAGATTGTAGTTGTTGCTTAACAGAATCACGAACAGGTAGATATTTTTTTAATTGCCTCTAGTCGCTCTCGAGCTAATTTAGCTGAGTGTGGTTCTCCAATACACATTATTAATAATATTTATAATGGTTGTTTAATATATATATATGTATATGTGTCTTTAATGTCAAGGGGAGCTTAACTCAAGATTTTATCTAGACCTACAGGATATCTTGATCTTGGATCATGTAGATTTATCCTTATAAATCCAAACGGAACAGATTGTTCTTTAGAAAAGATTTTTAAATTTATTCATAATCCATGTAAATGAAGACCAGGTATTATAAAGATTCTGCAGAGTATAACACCATTACTTGTCATGTGAATATGACATAAATTTATTATCAGAGCAATGTTCAAACATCTTTCTAATGCATATGTTAATTTCTACCAAAAAGGCTAACATCAGCTTTTCCGTTTCATCCAAAATCTAATAGTAATCTTTATGCACCCACGTCTTGTGTGGTTTAATATCCTTTATGTTGTTATTTTATACCTTTGTATTATATCATAAACAAAATATACGTAAGTCACATGGCAATACAAAAGTTAGTAAAAGCAAATAATAATCTCTTCTTTAAAAGTTTAAATACAAATATGTGATGTATGATCCATATATATATATATATATATATATATATATATATATATATATATATATATATATATATATATATATATATATATATTAATTTGTTATATACAAAACTAGGTGTGCTTTACTTAATTAAAACAAAACGAGACAAGACGGTTTTGCATGAACTTTGTCAGTTTTCACACAACTTTATGACTGCTGCAAATAGTGAGAGTTTGTATAGGCAAAATATGTAGAGTTTAAAGAGTCAAAATCACACTATCCAACAGAGTTATCTTCTTGAGATAATAAATTTATTTCAAGTTAGTTACCGGATGTACATAATGTTATGATCCTTTTTACTATTTGTATAGCCATGTTTGAAGTCATGGATGAACACGCGCTTATTTGTTCATGCCATAATATTTTTACTTTTTTCCTAATATAACCGCAAAGTCTTGAGTACACATTTGCGACGTTATGTCTCACATCATAACAAACTAATCATACAACCAAGTATCATGCATGTTGTAAAAAAGACGAAAATTAGGTTTAAAAGTGAATGAAATCAATGACATCACATGAAAGGAACTAATAATATTCCTTCCTTACAATGAGGTCGGAGATTTGTTTCTATACGTGCCGACTTTAGTTTCCTTACTATAAAATTTTTTTTTAATATTATTTTAAAACTTAATTGATTTGCTTCGCCTTGAAATTGTCTTGAGCTGAACAGTTTTATTTGTTAAAGGTAAAGTAAGCCAGGAGGTGCCAACAATCATAAACAATAAAAATAAGAGCAAACACATTATGTATTTCTTTATAATACAATTTCAGACCAAATGTTATTCTTGGTCACGTTAAGCCGCATTTTACATTTATTTGTCACGTTAAGCCGCGTTTTTAATTTCTTTGTCACATTAAGCCGCATTTTACATTTTTTTTCTGTAATGGATAGAATACAAAACTGAATGTAACTGGGAAATCTTGAGACCAGGTAATACAAATAATTTTGTAAACGTAATTAAGTGTGTACACCTATTTTATGTAAATATTGCTTATCTGCAGTGTGGTTTTTTTATATAGCATAATGCATATTGGATAAAAGTATCGTGTATATATGAAGTAGTAGGCATGCATAATATAGTCATTTCTCATATTTTATGTCTGTAATATTCGTTAAATTAATATCAAGGACAGAATAAGAGTTGCCAAATTGATTTTTCGACATAAAATCTTGCAACAATGATTTTAAAGGATAATGATAGATAAATAGCAATAAAATTCAAACGATAATCTGCCTTGGCATTTAATTTTTGAGGTTTATTCGTTCTTTAACAAGATAAAATGATAGAGCATGAAGAAAAGAGCTACCGTATGTACTTGAGTAGTAGGAGAAAGTAAGAATCCGAGCTCAACAACCCCCTCCAGACCTCCAAACAAATACAAAATACCTAGGTAACGTAATAGAAAACCTATTGCAATCAATAATTGCGTTAAGAATCCGAGCTCAACAAATACAAAATACCTAGGTAACGTAATAGAACACCTGTTGCAATCAATAATTGCGCTAAGAATCCGAGCTCAACAACCCCCTCTAGACCTCCAAACAAATACAATAGAACACCTGTTGCAAAATACCTAGGTAACAGGTAAAATTTAATTACGTGATCTTCCAGAATAAGCAAAATGATATGTCAGACTCAATTTCCAAATCATTACGATTTAGCAGCGTGGCGATTGTGGACTAAATTACGCATTAGAATTCCAGTAAGGTAAGTGGTATTATATAAAATTTTATGTATATCATACTTCTTTTGATAATCTTTCTCATATTTGCTGATCCTCATGGGAAGAATATCTGTTAACATGTTGTCAATAATACGAAATTCACGTATTAAATCGTCCATACTATATTTTACTCCTCGTAGTAAGATCTTATTTGATCAAGTAGTTTTTTGTAAGTTTAATTGATGTTAAGCAGCCGTGCTTTTTATCGAAATTTTAGGTTCAACTTTTTTACAAGCTGCTGTAAGAGAAACACCAACACCGGATATGATTAACAAAAACGGGTTTAATGATATACCACTTGAAATTATGCCAGAACTAGTCATTAACAAGGGTAGATATGATATTACTCGAAGTATTTTGTTATAATATTTGTAACATTTTTTTACGCACCAAAGTTTTTTATGATAATATTTGTAGTATTGTATTAGTGCGTCAACATCAACATCCTGTCCTGGAATATCTTTTGAAATATGATTGAAATCAACTATACTTTTTTTTCATTATAATATTTGTTCATATAATCTCAGGCTTGATTAAGTAACTAGTTGAGGTGTTTCAGCCACAAATTCCAGACAATACCAATATGACACAGCAGTTAATTTTTTGTCATCTGCTATTAGCATAAAAGTTTCTTCAACATCTTTGTTTAACACAATAGACACGGTTCCAGAGAAATTATCAGTCGAGTGACGCCATGGAAATAATGTAAATATATTAAACTTTGCACTGCTCAACACGGACAATCTATACACACCAGTGACCTCTGCAGTATGTTTGAGAGTGTTATTTTGCGGCGACCAAGTAGACATTCCAGAAGCAACAGTATAGACAATATTTTTAATCTGCTTGTGAGGAATTTTAATCATACTTGTTTTCTCAACAATACTAGGAATTCCACTAATAAACGTTGAGTTTTGTGTTAATATTATCGAGTGTATGTAATATCAACAGATGGCGGACTTCCAAAAAATTCGTTATTGGTTTGTTTATGTTTCTGCGAAAATTTAAAAACGTGGTGATGTGATTAGTAAAATCAGTTTTGAACTTGGTGATTTCATTGTTGATATCATCAACATATTTCTTTGTTACAGCATCAAAATCAGATTCTGGTGTTCTAAGATTATTGATGCCATTATTGTTCATGTTGAGAAATGCACGCATTATACCGCCATGCGCCGACACGTACTTTGATCCTGATCATCAACATATTTCTTAGTAGCAGCGTCATTATCCTCAGTTGGGTTTCCAAGGTATGTGATCTTGTTCTGGTTCATAACAATGTTTCCCGTAAATAAATCACCTGCTTTTCTAACATAATCGTTAACTGACCTACCCGAATCTTCTATCTTACCTTGATTGTTAAAAGTAACAATATTATTAGCAACTGCAGTAGGATTTCGTACTAGTACATCTGATAGTTGTACATTACTCGTCTTTAATCGTCCTTGTTTGTCCTGGAAAACTACAACTTCATTGGATCTACACTTGCAACGTTTAACAAATTGTTGATTTCATTTTTGAGCTTATCAAGAGTCGCATACTTGGATAAGTCACCCTGGTAACCTTCTGTTAATAAATCTACTGCTAATGTTCCAATTTGTATAGTAGCTCATTATACATACCGTTCTACACAAAATTGTTGGATTAATATAACATAAAATTATACGATGGCGAAGATAATAAACTTTGACACCGAGCGATTGGTGAAGCATAAACATAACAATGAACTTCCAGACTGTCATTATCTTATTGTTGGCGAACTGGATCTGGTAAAAACAAATTTGTTATTAAATCTTTTACTCAATAATAACTTTACTATGATAAGGTGTATATTTACACCATCAACCCCCAACAAGACAAATACAATTATTAAACGAGTATAATGATAATAAACTTCGTGATGAACTTGGCATTGGTGATGATATATTTTGATAAAACAACCAGAAGAACTCGTTCCAGTGAATGAACTCGATTCGTCAGAGCATAAGATAATCGTCTTTGATGATATTCCGCTAAACAATGAGGAAATGAACAAGATTAGATCATATTTTTCACTATCACGTAATAAAAGATGTAATTCAGTTTTTGTTTCCCCAGGTTTTTATAATGTTGATAGGTTTTATTAGGCGAAATACGGGTTGTTTCGTATTATTTCCCGGACTAGATAATGTGGATGTGAGAAATATTGCAACGAACAATGTGGTGATGTTACAAAAGATAAATTTATCGAATTATATCATCGAGCAACTAAAGATAGATATAGTTTCTTTTTATTTGACAAGCTAGCGCGTGATCCAACAAGATGTTCGTTGTTGCCTTGAGACGTTTCTATGATATAATTTTGTAAAGCGTATAAAAATAATGGACAAACATCAACAGAAACAGAAAATCGAATTACTAAAAAAGTTTCTCGAAACTCGAGCGGCTTTTAAGAAAAAGGTGGAAGAAGCTCGACGTGGACAAGTTCAAGCAGAAGAAGAAAGAACCAAATTTTTCAAACCTGTTACTGAGGCGATGCTTGGCAAGCAGCCAGAAATACAAACATCATCTCCAGAAGAACTAGCAAAATGAAAGAAAAGGGTTTGTTTGGTTTACTTGGAGAAAGATCAAAAGAAGAAACTGTAAAAAATTGTAAACGAACTTGTAAGAAACATTGCTGATCCTGCTGCACGACAAGCTGAGTTTGACAGGCTAATGAACAATCCTCTTGAACTTCAACACGCAATAACAAGATTGACGGTTAATCCAGATGAGATAAGAAGTATGATGGAAAATTATCAGAACAAACTGAAGAATTAACTGAGAAACCAAAAAATATTACAAGAAAGTGTGATAAAAATGATACCTTTGAAGAAAATCTATAAAATTTTACAGAAGACAAGCTAGGTCTAAAATAGAATATGGTGAGTATGAAGAGTTTATGGAAAAATATGATATCATTGATATTAATAGTATTCGAGATTGGCCAAAAGAAAACTATGATAATTTGATGGAAAAATTAGAAAGAATTGTAGAATTTGGTGAAAATGCTGATGATGATATTAAAGATATTAAAGATGAAAAAGATGAAGGAAATATTTTAGTATTAGTTGATCGTATTAGAGATGGAATTATGGCTGAAATTTTACTAAAAACATCAATACAATATCGAAATAAACAAGGAGGTTATAGTAAAGGTTGGGATTTTAAAAGACTACTCAAACAATATGAAAACATGCGAGATAAAAAAATTACCAGAGGAAAAGAATGGAGGTGGAGTTAAAGTTTTTACATCAAACGCAGACATAGTCGATCGGCTAATGCTGTTGATATCCTCTAAAGAAGCTGGTAATGAAAATGAAAGTGTAGAGATTGATAACGAAATTATTGACATACTTGATCATCTAAGATCGAGTGGATTACTAACATCATCCGAGTACGAAATTTTACACCGCGATCTTATCTAAAATATTAGTATAATGCAAACAACATTATTGCTTGATTCGTCACAAATAACAGGAAACAGCGCGAATTTTACAGTAAATTACAACCCACCAATAGAACTAGATCCTGCAAAACAGTATGAGATTGGATTAATTTCTTGTACTTGTTGGAACGCCATGCCGAATATTAAAACTGGGATTAATGATGAAATTTTAATCGTTAATGTTAAACAATCTCCAACATCACAAAAAGAGTTTATTGATATACAATACAAACTACAGATTCCACAAGGAGCTTATAACATTACTGATCTAAACAGAACAATAAAAGAGCTTCTAACAAAAGCTGGTGGGAATGCTGATAATTTCGAATTAGCGGCGAATTATAACACCTTACGAGCTAGGGATAACAGTGAAAAGAAATATGAAAGTCATCTTTGAAGAAAGAAGTTTTGGAAAGATGTTAGGTTTTACTAGAGTTTTATACTATACCACCGGTGAAGATAAATCTTTGACATTTGATGGAGAACTACCAGTAGATATTACAGAAGTAAATACAATACTCATCAATTGCTCTATCGCATCTGGATCTTATACGTCAAAAGGCAACCGCGGGCAAACGATCTACAGTTTCTCACCAGAAGTCCCACCAGGTTCTCTCATGCAAATCAATCCGCGACAGATTATCTACTATCCAATAACACCTGAGAATCAAATTACAAGCATTACAATGCAACTCACAGACCAATCTGGACGACAAATAGACGTGAACAACGAGATAGTCACGTATTACTTACACCTACGCACTGCCTAGGAATGTGATTTTGTGTACATAATTTTATAAAATGAGACGAAGAAAAGTTTATCGAAGAAAAATCGTAGGTGGATTTTTTGGAAATATATTTATATTACAACAATTGCAGAGAATATTCCAGGAATCGCGCGTAAAGTAGCGCCCATTGCACTTGACGCTGGTAAAGCTTTCGCTACAGGGGCGGCATCTTCAGCAGGCACTGCAGTAGGGCAAAAGATTGCTGATAAGATTAAAGGACCTTCAACAACACCTACGGTGTCTGAAATAAAACGAGTAATATCAGATATTGCGCCAACAGAAGAAACAAAACGAGCTATGATAGCTACAACAAAAAAATTATTGTCGCCGAGTGGTGAAGAAATAGTACGTAAACTTGTAAAGAAAACAGCGCCGATGACCCCTGCTGCCTTTTAATTTTGTGTAACGATTATAAAATAAATGTCAGCTAAAAACTATCTCGACTTTGCAGAAGAAATTGATACTGACGATGCTGTAACAGAATTAGAGTATGTCGAGTATCTCGATGAGAACTCGAACGAACCGAATAAAACTGGGGTTAGAACTTTTAACACAAGAGACGAGGACGTGTTCGTGTTTCTACTACCCCATAAGGCAATGTTAGAAGTGCGTGGCCGAATATTAGATGCAGCAGGTGCTGATATTGCAGCTAATGTAGAAATCGCTCTCGTCAATAATGGTTGGAGTTTGTTTAAGAGTGCACGATACCAACTGGCCAATCAAACCGTAGAAGATATTTCGATGCACTTACCCATAGCGAGTACAATACTAAACATCGTTTCGTTTAGCGATGACTATTCCAGATCAATAGCCACAAATATGATGTGGTTCAAAGATACCTCATTAGGTACAGCTGTTTCGAACGAGTTTAAAACTGGAGAGCTAGCTGATGCTGATGTTACAAACAGACTTATTCTAAACCCAGCTGGAGCTAATGCAGCTGCACGACATACTGTTCCAGCATTAACCGCAGATGCAGCTGGTGGTGCTATAGTAGCGGATGCAATAAGAAACGCAATTAAAAATCTACGACGATTAAATTTTAACGAGGGATTTGCTAAACGAAAAGCGTTTGCTAAACGAAAAGCGTTTGCCGCAGAATCTCGCCAAATAACGATGATGCTTCCGTTAAGTACAATCTTTGGATTTTGCCGTGATTATAACAAAGTGTTTCGAGGAATAAAACATACGCTTATATTAGATCGAGCTGATCAAAACGATTGTATAATACACGCCGATGGAGTGGCTGAGGGACAGTTTTCTATTACAAGATTAGCACTGTGGATGCCTCGGGTTGTCCCTTCATTAGCTAAAATGATGGAGCTCGAATCTTTACTAGCCACCTTTACAAAAAAGATACACTTCCAACAGAACAGGATTTATCAAACAGCCATTCCCAACGCGACTGATTACACGTGGCGTGTAACGACCACGCCCAGCGAACAACTACCGCGACACTTGTTCGTCGTATTTCAACGACAAGCACGTCGTAACAATCAGGAAATAAACAACTCCATATTCGATAACCCAGACGTTAGACGAATATTTGTGAGAGTAAATTTCCAAACAATATCCCGAACGTGCAATCGAATGTAATTTTGCCATAGACGCCACCAGAAACATCTCTCGGCCGTACATGTATCTTATGGAAGCAATGCAAAAATATCAGAACGCGGACAGTGGATCTCAAATATCAATAGATGAGTTTCGAACGCTCTATCCCATCTTTTATTTTGACGTATCAAAACATTTGGAGCGTGTTGTGGGATCGACTGCAGATATTGAGGTCACGTGGACACTGGGCGATGTGCCAGCTGAACAGTATAACGTATACGCGCTATTGGTTAGTGATCGATTTCTGACCATCGATTCAATCAAAGGAAGAATGACAGTACAAGTTTAATCTAACAACTTGGATATAACATTATGAAAACCAAATACACAACTCGAGAAATATACCTAACATCTGGTCAAGTTGAAAAATTATCAGCAGCTGTTGCTAAACGCAGCTCTGTTTCTTTGATGATCTCTCCGGAAACTTCACAAATAAAATTGCAGTAAAAGTCATGCTAACGCAACAACAAATCAATAAACTCGACAAAGGAAAACCATTTGTGTTGAAATTATCTGTTTCTCAGGTAACTGCAATGTCAAAAGAAGGTGGATTTTTTGGACCAGCGTTATCAATAATAGCTAGCAAAGTTTTACCAGTACTTGGTACACTTGGACTTGCGGCTGCGTCAGGAGCAGTCTCTGGCGCAACAAAGAAAGCAGTCGAAGGTCGTGGTATCAAACAAATCTATCGGCAGTGACATAGTCACTCAGTTTTATGTAATAGTATAAAATAAAATGCCAACGAAAAAGTCGCCGAAAAAAACAAAATCATCGAAAAAAAAGAAAACAACAAAACGCAAACAAACAAAACAAGGAGGAATTATTCCTTTCGCTCCACTTTTGGCGGGACTAGCGGGAAGTCTGCTGCCAAACTTACTAGGAATCGGACGCGGATTAACTCTACCAGGGACCAGACGTTATTGAGCAATTTTGACATCATTGAAAAATTGAAGGACGTTGTTGGATTTCGAGGAGTATTTTCCAAGGATGAACTCGATGACGTACCAACAGGCGGTTCTTGTGTTGTAAATATTGAAAACTTCAATGATGGCTCTGGCACCCACTGGGTTGCTGTCCACGATAAAAATTATTTTGATTCGTTCGGACTTCCTCCAAGCGATCTCATAAAAAAATATATTTTTAAAAAATTTGATAAAATAAATTATTCGTCTAATCAACTACAGCCGATTGGAACATCAGCTTGTGGTTATTATTGTATCATGTTTGTCAGACAAATGCACCAGAGTAAAAACTCTGGGAGTAAAAACTATGGGAGTAAAAACTTTTTAAAGTTTATTTTACAATTTGATGAGCTTCCTTCTCATGCGAATGATAATATTGCAATCAATTTTATCTAAACTCCTTGATATAATAATGTCAACATACTGTCTCAAATGCAAAACTAAAACAGAGAACAAGGATGAGATGACGGAAAAAACGAAAAATAATAGAACGATGTTAAAAAGTATTTGTGCAATCTGTGGTAGAAAGAAAAGTATGTTTTTGAAAAAACAAGTAGGATCTAGCGTTGATAGAGTTATCTTGATCGACGATTAATCTTATGAAACAAAATAAAATAAAATGAAATGCAATTGTGATTGTGACAAAGATCTTTGCATAGAACAAGATAAAATCATTACGTACTGTCAACGTTGTAACAACAGAGAAATAATAGGGTTAGGTATAGATATACATAAAATTATTGGTAAATTACCAAAACCAAAAGGCGGTTGGACTTTGCCAGGTCATCGGTATACTGGTCCGTGGAATCCGCTAGATCAACAACTAGATGAAAACGACAATCCATTGCCAGGCCAAGAGCCTTATAATCAAGTGGATGCAATAGCAATGCGTCACGA
The DNA here is from genome assembly GCA_016746295.1 of Potamilus streckersoni. NCBI lineage: Eukaryota > Metazoa > Mollusca > Bivalvia > Unionida > Unionidae > Potamilus > Potamilus streckersoni. The sequence continues at coordinate 3,010,936 of JAEAOA010002259.1, read as the reverse complement.
TATCTGTTATCGTGATCATGAAAACTCGAAAGCAGATTGTGATAAAGTAATGTTAGACGAATTACATGATATGGAGCCAACAAATCTACGAGAACGTTTTGATAGAAGATTTGTTCAAGGAATGATAGGAGCAAAATATAAACTTGGACTCGGAGAGTCTCGACTCGGAAAAGAATTATACGATGATCTTGCAGTCGAACTACACAGACCTAAAAAAAAAAGTTTCCGAGACGTAAAGTTGTTGCAAGCGCTGTAGATGATATCTGGGCAATAGATTTGGTAGATGTATCTAATATGGCTCAGTTTAACGTTGGCGCTGATGGCGCTCCAAAGAAATATTTGTTTAATGTTATAGATGTTTTCAGCAAATACGCTTTTAGTGTGCCAGTTTCAGATAAAACAGGAACGTCAATCACTGATGCGCTAAAACAAATAATAACGAGTACCGAAAGAAAACCAAACAAAATCTGGACTGATCATGGAGCCGAGTTTTTTAACAAAAAGTTTGAGCAGTTTCTAGAACAAAATAATATTAAAAAATACGTTACAGGAAACGAAGGCAAAAGCGTTGTTGTCGAGAGATTTAATCGCACGCTAAACGAAAAATTACACAAACATATGACAGCTAAAAACACCAACAGGTACATCGATGACCTTTCTCAAATCGTAGGCGAATATAATAACACGAAACATCGAACCATCAAAATGTCTCCCAATGACGCTATCAAAAATCCAATATTAGCAAACGAAAACATGTACCGCAGACATAAATTTAAGGTCGGTGATAAAGTTAGAATCTCTTTGACTAAAAAGATATTTGAAAAAGGATTTACTCCAAACTGGAGCGAAGAAGTATTTGTTGTTGATAAAGTACTCTTAACAGTACCTGTAACGTACGCGTTAAAAGATCTGGCAGGTGAGTCTATAGTAGGTAGTTTTTACGAACAAGAACTACAAAAAACTGAACAAGATGTTTTCGTTATCGAAAAAGTGATTAGGAAAAAGGAGATAAAAGTTTAGTCAAATGGCGTGGGTATAGTGATAAATTTAACAGCTGGATTCCAACCCGGTCGATTTTATCGACTGTGAAATAATGCTATTATAAATTTCCTCATACTTTCGTTTGATAGATTTGCATTTTACTGGTTTACATAATGATATTAGATATTGTCTGCGATCGTCAGAGATCGTCATAAGATTAAAAATCTTAACAAATATGAAATCGAATTTTATATTTTTCTGTCGGTCTGGAATTTTGATGTTTAAAAAAGGTCTGATTAACTGCAAAAATACCTGCTGTTCGGTAACGGTAAAATTAAATTTTATAATTTTTTTAGCAATGTGATACTTGACATTATATTTTCCAGTGGTTGGTCTGCTATAATTATATCTGTTAACGACGGTGACTATTTCATCATCAGACTCGTTGTTATATAAAATATCATCTTCGTTATAACCAACAGATTTGTCTATCATATCATTAGAGATTGTTGAGACCTTATCGCTAGCAAGTCGTTTCATCATATCCATATTATAATATACTTTTTATCTAATTTGTTGTTATAAGATGACTGACAAGGTCAAATATCACCAAAAAGTTAATATAATAAACTACCACGAACTGACCGAAGCGGTAAGAAAATGCTTGTCAGGTTATGGTGCATATTCCGTTGAGATTTTTGTAATGCAAGGTGATTCTCATAAAATATTACTAACAGAAGCAGAAAAAAATAAAATTAATGAAAGTGCAGTAACGACGCTAAAATTTGATTGCGATGATATTATAGCATTTGCTCATCATTGTTTGACTAAAACCGAATTACAAAATATTATTAATCATCATATCTAAAAATAATACTAGCATCATATTTGTTTGAAAAAGCTGATTTTGTTGCTCCATCAGCTACAAATTTTACTGCTCTGGGATTTATATTATAATATTTCGCCGCAGCTGTAATTGATTTGAATTTGATCTCCTCATCCGTTTCAAGGTTTAACGAAATAACAGGTTTTATTGGGCATCTAAAATTAATACCACCACCTCGTCCTTTTCTCACATTTTCCTTTTGGGTCACTAGCTCCAGATTTTCCAATCGATTGTCTGTTTTTACATTATTGATATGATTAATAACCAGACCATTGGGTATAGATCCGTTGAACACCTCGTAAACAAACCTATGACCAGTATAACAAACTCGATCTGTCGATGTTCCTCTAACAGTCACACTGATATATCCCATATTGCTCATATTATTAAGAACTTTTTTCGTTTTTCTGTTTCTTATAATACCACGATCGTTAGCCTCGTATAAATCAAAGACCGGATGCGGCTGAAACTCGTCTTGTAAGGATAAATTTTCAATATTATCATCAGTGACTTTACCGTTATAATGATATACTCGTTTCCCCTCTGGAATGTCATCGCAAAATAACGTGTAAATAAAATCTTTTCTAAACATCGTAATTCTTTCAGTATTATCTCCCTTTACACTAATCGTATAACCCGCTGGCGTTGCTTTACCAACAGATATTCCAGTAATGATATTAATAACCGAACCAAGTGCATTTCCAGCGTACATATTGTACTTTTGGTAAACGTAATATTCCTCTTGCTCACGTGCGCTTGTCAGATTTACTGTCATTATATTATAGGTGATATTTTTATCTCTAATTGTTGTTTAGCGGAGTAAATTATCAATTAGATATTAGACTATAGTATAATAATGTTGAAATTGCGTGATATAGCCAAGAGAAGTCTTATGGGAGAACCTGTTAAAATAGGGACTGCTTTTGCAGGTTTTGACAATAGTTATCAGTTTGATAATCAAAATGTTTTAGTAAATTTTACTACAATAAATCTCTTTCATCTGCTACAGACGACTGTAAAACGTGAGCTTGAAAAACACAAGGGTCTAAGATTGTTAGTGCAATATCACGTTATATTTTCAAAACTACTTGTGACGGAAGAATCTACTAACAAGGAAATTGCAGACCCTTACATCAACGCAAAATCTAGACGTGTTTTACTTGGTAGTGATCTTTTGTCACTATCTAATGAAATACACCAAGAAATTTGGAAAAAAATAGAAGAATTTACCGAATTAGGTTCGGGTTGGAAGTTTGAAATGATCAAGGAAATTTTGTTTCACACGATGAAATATAACGCATTACGCGGTAGTTCGTATATCGACCTGCCACCAAAAATAAAAAATAAACAGTGCTGTATAAACATAAAAAACGTCGATAGCAAATGTTTCCAATGGGCTGTTCTTTCCGCGCTATTTCCAGCAGAAAAAAATGCTGATCGTGTTGAGAAGTATATCAGTCACGTGTCAAGATTAAATTGTGCTGGTATTGACTTTCCAGTGGCAGAAAATCAAATACCAAAGTTTGAAAAGCAAAATAATGTTTCGATTAACGTTTTCGGATTAGATGAAAAAGAAAATGTCTATCCGAGGTATATTTCAGAAAAAGCTTCACAATCGACTATCAATTTACTGTTTTATAAAAATCATTACATTTGGATCAAAAACTTTAACAGACTAGTTGGAAGACAGTATAATAAAAATAACAACAAAAAGTTCTTTTGTTATCGCTGCTTGCATGGTTGTACTAACAATGAAACATTACAAAAGCATTTGCAGTACTGTAGTGACGTACAAAGAATAACAATGCCATCTAAAAAAGATAGCGTGTTACAGTTTGTCCATCATAATCATAAACTAAAAATTCCTTTCGTCATATACGTCGATTTCGAATGCTTACTTCAACCTGTACTTGGCGTAGAAAATGATCCTAACCAATCGAGTACAAGAAAAATTCAAAATCATGTTCCGTGCGGAGTAGCGTACAAGGTAGTTTGTTGCGCTGATTCGAGGTTATCTAAACCAATCCAACTCTATCGTGGTAAAAATCCAGCTGTTTGGCTTCTCAAGCAGTTGATTAACGAAGTTGATAATATTACTTATCGTTTGAAAAAAGTAACTCCAATGTTAAAATTAACACCTCAACAAGAATCTGCTCACGAGCAAGCGAAAATTTGTTATATTTGTGAAAAAGCTTTTGACCCTGACAACAAAAAAGTACGTGACCATTGCCATTTGACCGGACAGTATCGTGGAGCGGCTCATGACCAGTGTAATTTAAAATTTCACGCTCCAGATTTTATTCCAGTTATTCTTCACAATTTTCGAGGATATGATAGCCATATTATAGTAGAAGCTTTTGGTGATCCTGAGATAAAAGCTCATCTAAAACTCAATAATGTCATCAAATGCATTCCAAATAATTTTGAAAAGTATATGTCAGTTACGCTAGGTAAATTGCGCTTTATTGACAGCCTGCAGTTTATGGCAGCATCGTTAGATGAGTTAGTGAAAGGTTGTAGTAAATTTGATAACCTAAGAGACTGTTTTGGAGATAAATTTAATCTATTAGCTAAAAAAGGAGTTTTTCCATACGAATATCTCAACGATTGGAGTAAATTTGATGAAATATCTTTACCTAGCAAAGACAAATTTTACTCACAACTTAAAAAAGAAAATATAACTGATGACGAGTACAAGTATGCACAAGATATTTGGAAAGAGTTTGATTGTAAGACTTTTGGTGATTATCACGATTTGTATTTGAAAACTGACGTGTTATTATTAGCAGATGTTTTTGAAAGTTTTCGAGAAGTGAGTTATAATAATTACGGACTAGATCCTTGTTGGTATTATTCTGCCCCCGGACTGTCATGGGATGCTTTGCTAAAGTTTAGTAAGGTAAGGTTAGAATTACTGACAGATGTGGATATGTTCAATTTTATTGAAAAAGGTATCCGAGGCGGTATTAGCGTGATAACGAAGAAATATGCTGAAGCAAACAACAAATATTTGAAAGAGTATAATCCTGACCTTCCTTCGAAGTATATAGTTTATCTAGATTGCAATAACTTGTACGGGTATTCGATGGCAGAACCAATGCCTCTTGGTGGATTTCATTGGATCACGGCTGATCAATTTCTATCAGAGACAGAAAAAAAGATACCCGACGATGTTTCGTATTTCGTTGAAGTTGATCTCGATTATCCAACTTCGCTACACAAATTACATAACGATTACCCTTTCTGTGCGGAATCGATGGTTATAGATTATAGTTTGTTATCAGAAGAACAACAAGCGTCAGCATTACCAAGACAACATTCCATGGTCAAGAAACTAGTACCAAATTTGCTTCATAAACGTAATTATGTTTTGCATTACAAAGCTTTAAAACAAGCAGTCGATGCTGGTCTCGTGTTGAGAAAAGTTCATCGCGTACTAAAATTTAATCAGTCGCCGTGGATGAGAGGTTATATTAACTCAAACACTACAAGAAGAGCTGCGGCAAAAACTGATTTTGAGAAAAACTTTTTCAAACTGATGAACAATTCTGTTTTTGGTAAGACGATGGAGAATATTAGGAAACGCGTAAATATCGAACTAGTCAATGATGTCAATCGCAGAAACAAACTTGTGTCAGACGATGATTTTGTGAGCATGAAAATTTTTAATGAGAATCTTGTTGCGATACAAAGAAGAAAAACAAATCTAAAACTAAACAAGCCGATCTATGTTGGAGCTGCTGTGTTAGATTTATCAAAGTGGCTGATGTATGATTTTCATTATAATTTTGTTAAAAATCAATGGCCGGCTAGTAGATTATTATTTACTGATACTGATTCGCTCGTATATGAAATTGAATGCGAGGACGTCTATCAGGACATGCATGATAATAGATATCTGTTTGATCTTTCCGATTACCCACGTGACAGTAAATTTCATGACGACACAAATAAAAAGGTTATTGGTAAGTTTAAAGATGAAATGAACTCGAGCGCTATCAAATATTTTATCGGATTACGCAGCAAAATGTATGCCGTATTATTGGACAATAATAAAATAACAAAAAAAGCAAAAGGTCTGCCTCGTGATTTTGTTAAAAAGTTTATAAAATTTGATGACTACAAGTACGCGCTTGATGGCGGTGTTAGTTTTATAAGAGCTATGTCAATTCGGACAAATCATCATAAGCTCGAAACAGATGTCCTTATCAAACGCGGTTTGAGCAATTTTGATGATAAACGTTATTGCGAAAATGGGGTAGATACATTTGCACTTGGGTATTGTCATGATGATAGAGATATATTTGACATTATCTTTGCAAACTAAAATTTTATCTAAACTTTAAAAATAATGTTTGAAAATTTGACAGTAACAAATAGCTACAGTAGCAAAATCAAATATCTAATGATGGACGGCAAACCATTGACAGTTGAAATTAATAATGAAACATCAGGCATATGCTTTAGTGGTACTCGTGACAAGTTAAAACTTTCGCTCATCAGATCTGATGACAGCGAGTATTTTAATTATCTCGAACAATTGTATCAAAAGTTGCTAGCGGAATTTAACAACTTTCACTGTCCGATTAGTCAGCAAAAATACACCAAACTTACAATTGATCTTGATCGGTCAAAGTTGTATTTTATCGACAAAAAATACCCTCTTAACAAATCACAAATAAAAGATTTGTTTGAGTCCCGTCGTTATGTCAGCGGTAAAATAAAGTTTAGCCTCTATCACCATGATAATGAAATATTTTTGATATCTACAGTTGAGACATTAACAGTTGGTAATGAGGTATAATACCACTTACCTTACTGGAATTCTAATGCGTAATTTAGTCCACAATCGCCACGCTCTGCTAAATCGTAATGATTTGGAAAATTGAGTCTGACATATCATTTTGCTTATTCTGGAAGATCACGTATTTAAATTTTACCTGTTACCTAGGTATTTTGCAACAGGTGTTCTATTGTATTTGTTTGGAGGTCTAGAGGGGTTGTTGAGCTCGGATTCTTAACGCAATTATTGATTGCAACAGGTGATCTATTACGTTACCTAGGTATTTTGTATTTGTTGAGCTCGGATTCTTAACGCAATTATTGATTGCAATAGGTTTTCTATTACGTTACCTAGGTATTTTGTATTTGTTTGGTGGTCTGGAGGGGGTTGTTGAGCTCGGATTCTTACTTTCTCCTACTACTACTTGCCTTAAAGTTGAGACCAACTGAATTAGTAGCACAGAGCTATATCTGGCGTCACATAATTCGTCACCAGATCTAGGTCGGTGCAGTTTGTTAGGAGAAATCAGTATAGCAATCTTCATAAACCTGAAAGACAAGCGTTTAGTATGTGTACCTTTGTTGCTTTCTTCTTATATTTCATTCAAACCACTAGTCGTCATCTATACATATATACGTAACAGTCACCAGGTGCCTTGCCCACAGAAATGCGCGGAATATCAACGATTAAATCTAGACGTCAGAGGGTCTCATCTGATACTGTGAATTATTTTATGGCATTTACAAATCTTAAATAATAAAACATGTAACGTCGTAAGCCCTTGACATCTAGCTCAAAGTAATAAAAGGCCTTCAATTAAATCAGAATGGTAATGAGGAAAAACCACCATAAAATCGGCCTGACATTGATTTAGCGTTCTATATCATAATGAAATCAAGGTTATAGGCGTACCTTCCTTGCCCAAATTAATACAGAAAAGACAACGCACATAACCATACCAAAATCAGCGCACAGTTTAAAATTATTTCTTAATTTTAATATCCTGATGTTTGCACTCTGATGTTTGCAGCCTCAAACCATGTATATATTATACCGTATCTCATTGTTCAATTTCTTAACATGTTTACTCTTCAGACTTTTTCCAGATAGTTATGTTATGCTGTAAATACATAGCAAACTTTTGGTTCAATACCTTACATTTATTGCAATATAAAGTCACGAAAGTGGTCAGCATCAAACACAAAGTTTGTCTTTTTTTAATTATGTACCCATATACTCTGACTTTGTAATATTTGAACGACTCGCCTAATATATTCTGTCTTTCACTCTCTTTCTTCCTTTCGACATTATCGATGTGGTAAAGAGTAGGATGGTATTATGCACATTTAATTTTACAATCTCATCAAAGTAATAAAGATAAGTGTTTTCATTCCCTTTCTGACAATAACTTGCACACCTCTTTTACATGCTTAAGAACACATCATATATATATATATATATATATATATATATATATATATATATATATATATATATATATACACACACATCCTCGTGCTTAGAAATTTTTTATTTTAATAAGATTCTCAAGTAATCGAAATCAATAAGCTAATAAGCAGCCACAGAGTTGAGTCCAGTTCAAAATCCTGGAACAATAAACTGCAGTATATTTGGTATCATTCGGTTTATGACAGAAGAAAGAAGGAACGGGCTTTAACACAAACAAAAAAAACAAGGCTACTTCTACGTGGAGACTAATTGCAAACTACAGAGCGAGATCTGGGTATGTGCAGCTTGCTTGGAGTAGTTAGAAGAACAAATAAAATTGACTATAATCAGGGTCATTGTTTTGTGCAATTTGCTCAGACCTACAAGCAAAAATAGGTATAAAGACGTTAATTTATATATTTGGACTTTTGCTTTAAAGACAAGAAAGCAATTTCACCTTAATATTTTGGTATTTATAAGCATTTTTACTCATTCCTTTTGAGTTATGTTTCCTGAAATTTTTTGCCAAGTACTTGATCTTCAGTTATACGTATGTAGATTACTCATAACTGGCTGTTTAACACCATAATAAGTTGGGATAATACACTAAATTGAACACATTAAAAACATATTTGACCATTCTGACATATAAAAGTCAAGATAATACAATCCGCAACTTTAGATTTTGACTAAGTCCAGTTTTCCGTCAGACTTGTTAGTATTTCTAACTATACGGCGAAAACGTATAGCTTTCAGCAGAGCGCTAAAAAATGGATTTTATTAATAAAAGGTGATTGAATGTTGACAAATACAGTACACATGTGATATAAAATGTTGGATATTGTAATAAATGGCCCTTCCAGTGTAGTAATAAAGAAAATTTCACCAAATGATTACTCGTGGTACTGCAAATTTAAAGTTTTGTCTTTCAATGTGCATCTAACTTCAATACACTTTTGCATATAATTAAACATTCTCTCTCTCTCTCTCTCTCTCTCTCTCTCTCTCTCTCTCTCTCTCTCTCTCTCTCTCTCTCTCTCTCTCTCTCTCTCTCTCTCTCTCTCTCTCTCTCTCTCTCTCTCTCTCTCCGTGTCCCGGGTGATATAAGTCTTTCCACTTCATATATATCTGGCATATCACCTTTTTACCCATAAGCTCAAGTCTCGATCTATGGTGTAGTAGGTACGTGAGAAAGCTTGTCTGTAGCTTCCGGTCGTCGATTATTCTTCCTTAAATCATGATATCGTTGGGGAACCACAGTTGACTTTGCAACCAATTTTATCCATCTCTCCCCGTTCTCTACTGTCCTTTTGGAATCTACAAATTCATGCCTGTCCACTCCTTAATGTGTTCTTCGCCACACCTTTTTCTGTCTGCCTCCTCTTCTGCACTCTCTCTTTTAACGTTGGAGTAGAATAGAGTTATTATGTTTATTGGTAGTTAAAGTATGTATGATGTAAAAGGATGAGAGACATTTGAATGAGATAACATTGGGTCACTTGGATGAAAACTAAATTAACCGCGAACCTCTGGTGACGGATTCGCAATGTGAAAGTTCCACCAGAGCTAACTAGATTGTGGTTTTGCCAAGCGATTCCCATGTATGGTAAATTAAACTAAAGAAATAATTTTTAAGGGTTATTTTTCTATCAACCATTCATCTCTTTGTACGTTTCATAGAATAACTATATTAAACATGTTTGTGTTCTGGAAATATTAGTCTAGGACATTTTGTCTTCTACTACATATGATTCGTGATATAGTCACCTTATCAGATGACAAAATCGTCGCTACAAGAAACCCCCCAAAAATCAATGGCACAAGGTGTTGAATATGTTGAAATTACACAATCGAATCATCCGGCGTTAGGAAGATAATTATGCTGCACAAGATTTATCACCGATGCATTTTGACACACACACACACACACACACACACACACGCACTTGATAAGGGATTAAGGTTTATAATTGCTGCTTGAGAGGATGTAATCAAAGAATGTGTTAAACATGCGTTTCGTTTAACAAAGTTGATACGCATTATCAAACAACTAGGTCGCATTTAAAAATTGAAGGTAATACATTGTCATGAAGTAGCATGAGCGGTATAAAGCATCAACTTCTTGAAGTAAGATTCCTTAGTAAATCAGCTAAATACAAGAGGAAAATAGTAAGATAATTTCAAATGGTAATGAAGGAAACCATATAAAATGTTCGTTATAATATGATACTGAACAAGATAGCCAGCAAAAGTGTCCAATGATAAAGATATCAATATAAAAAACGAGGTCCTTGACTCGAAGACATGACATGAGATAAAAAGTCAGAAACGCAATAAATGTTGGAAAGTGTTGAAATATAACGGCACGATTAAGACTAATAGCATCATTAGAAATCTATGCGACGGAGGCATCCCAAAGCTTCTTATTGACATATAAAACGGAATAGGTGTATTTTAATTGCCTACTTTAAAGAAGTAAAAGTGAAATGATTGTTCCCGTTGCTTTGTAATCACCTTCTTCGACTCTGCCTCAACATCCTCTTTCTAATCATGGTCGTTCTAAACCTCCCACTCCCATGTGTACCTCAGGTATTTGAAAGTAAATAAATATTTTGTAAAGAGGAAGTAAATCTTGAAAAATGTAGGCAATCATTTTCTAACCAATTTTTTTTTCTATCAATGGTAGTATAGTAAGCTTGATTTTCAGTACTTTGGCCAATAGGATGCTTTACTAGGCAATCGCGTCGTATTAATTCCTCTGAAATTGTGAGGTCCGCATTATGAATTAAATGCTTACTCAGATCATAATGCGGATTCATAATTATGCAGTGTGCTTCTATACTAGAAAGCAATAGCTATGATTAATATAAATTATGACAGGCTTTTTTCATTTTGAATGCTTTCATCATTCCAACTGGATGTTATAAGTGCTACATAATAGTTTTTCTTTATATTGCTTTCTCGCTTGTCTTCTTTTATGTTTCCCATAACCAATCTGGTGGCTTAGTGGTTAGGGTATCCACAGCGGATGCGGGAGGTGGCTGGTTCAAACTCCGGCCGAGTCATGCCAAAGACTTATAAAAATGGTACAAGTAGCTGCCTTGCTCTGCGCTTAGCATTAACAGGTTTGTGTTAGGACTGGTCGGCCTGGTGTCAGGATTATTCAACTATTACATGTCCGCGGTATGGCGCCACATTGCTTGACTGGACTAAAATCTCTCTCACTGCGGACATCTTAGCGATGTGACAGAAACATTGTAATGCTACTTTAAAATCCACAAAAGCACACATGCTATGTTTTGCATTTTCTCTTTTACTGTTAAAGATTATTTTACACTTTTAAAATAATGCTCTTTATTATGTTACTACGTATGATATGGTTAACTCGACTGTAAGTAGTTAACTGGGTGTCTTTAAGAATTTTTGTTGTAGCCAATGCTACAAAAATGCTCAAAAACATATCGCTCGGCAAAAGGATACTAATATCACCAGCAATTTCATGTTTTAAATGCATGTATGAATCTGTTATATGATGTTAAAACCTTACGATAATGTCTCATCGCTGTTAAGCATTTGCAATAGCATTTTAACAGCGTATGACACTGTACAAACATATACAGCTTAATGATTGTGTTATTTTACACTTTTGGACCTAAACTCCGTATTACATAACAGATCATGTCTTTATTCGATCTAGCTACTACCTTTTTAGGGACTCGATTACTTTATAGTAAAACACATAATACCAAGCTACTGTTGCTTTTAAATCTTCCTACGTTGTTGTAATAATCATAAAGCAATATAAATCGCAACCAACAACAACTTAATTAGAAAATTAGTTTTTAGCCAGTTTGAAGTATTTTGTTCAAAGCAAATTTATATTTTGTCTTTAGTACCTATCGATGTTTCTAAATTTTAAGTGCTATCACATTATGTACCACCAACGGTGATTAAAACCAAATGTTTATGTTATGCAGGATGTGTTGTTATCATAATCTTCTTCCCATTTCCTACTATGAGAAGGAAATACTAATAACTTTAAGGGATATCTTCTTTGCCCATGTTGAGAGAGAGAGTTCTTGCACTTTTAAAGACGAATGTGTCACACATTATGGTGTATATACGGATACATTTCTTTTGAGGAACATGGCAATGCGGAGATAACGAGATGATGTAAAAAAAGATGAAAAATACCTTCTAATTCGAAGTAAGAATATTATTATAGTTTATAGTATTATAGTTTAGAGAGCGGGTCGAACTAGTCAGTATTTAAGCAAATGCATAAAAGATATCACTTATCAATCGAAATGGAATCAGAAATTCTCTTTAGCCGTATAAAACGTGGTTCTTTGAACATTCCCATATCATTTATTTAATCGAAATCAAAATTTTCAATGTCCATAATAATGACAGGAGGACTTTTTCTAATCCCTCACATGTTCATAGCTGCATATTTTCTATTGGCATATAATTGTAAAAGTTACATTGCTAACGCTTTATTATACTGTTTTGTCTATCTTATTCACAGAAAAATTTAAACTTGTAAAACATTCTCATTGGTATCAAAGTGTTAGATTATTTATGTTCAGTGTTTATGCGTGTGCAATTTAGATTTTTAACGTAGCTTTAACATTTTTTCAGTCATATTGCTACGACGTCTACAGTGTGGTAGTTTATACTTATGTCTAGCTTTAGATCACTTGGCCACTCCGTGCTATTTGACAATCAGAATATAAATAATAATAATTGAAACCTTGATAAGCCGTACGTGCTGATCCTATAAAGACTTTTAATATAGCTTTTTTAACTGGAAGCAGTTAATCATGATCATAAATAGTGTTATGAATATATAATTAAATTACCTGTGTTAGATTTAAATTCTTTTCTTATTTTAATTTTGCTACATTACATTTTATTGTAATGACTATTTTTACGGGATTCGATATTTTTGCCTTATGTTTAGCTGACCTAGTTCAGACACATGGTTACATGAAGTTTATATGATTGGTTAGTATCAAGGTCACACATACATTAATCGCGTGATTACCTTGGATCTTCAACTTGTTTCATTGTGGATCTAAGTGTCGAAATGACGTGTAAGTGGGTTTTAATACTCAGTATCACTGTTTTATAATTTAGTTGTAGAGATCAGAATAATTCTGTGTTGTGTCAATTTGGAATTATTTTTTATGTAACAATTATTTATATTCTCTGGAAAATAATTGCTTCGTCATCAAAGACTTGAACAGAGACATTCAGTGGAAATTATTCAAAGTGCTAAACGCAGAATATTCTTTTGTGATTCATACAATTCAAAGCGGAATTTTTTACATCAATACTGCATTCGTCTGACGTCATATTCTGTCATCTTTGAACTTTGTTGGGATTTGGACTTCGATTTGTTTAGGACATTTTAGTGATAGGACTTGTGTATTTTATTTTTGGAATTAAGTTGTGGGTTATATTCGCAAAGTGTAATGTTTTGTCTTTCATGTTTTACTGTGTTTCGCAGGGAAATAAATTATATTTTTAAAATTTACAAAGCTTGTTGGCTTCACTATCTTTCGTACTTTGAATGAGCTGAAATTTGTATCAATAGGCAATACGATATCTGACCCACTGTTCTAACTATATATTTTCAAATTAAAGTGCTGAGAAGAGAACGTGTTTTCAAGTGCTCGCATTAACTCTTCAGAAAAAAATAACTATATATAAACTTCATAGTAGTGGCGAAGCTTGGGGAGGGCGGGAGACAGTTGTCCCCGGGCGCCAAGTGCTTGAGCCACAAAATGAGGAAAATACAACTAATGTTTTTGATTTAATTTTTGACATTCCATTCGTGCTTTGTTTTAATGAGTACTTGTAGTAGCACTTAAAATTTATATATGACATCTGGTTTTAATATAGGGTTATCTCAGATACACTCGAAGAGGGCGCCAAGTTTATGTTTTGCCCCCGGGCGCAAAAACCGTCGCTACTCCACTGCTTCATAAATGTATGAAGATTTTAATTATGTAAATACCTTTACACGTCTTAAATCTGTTTTAAAGCGTGTTAATACTGACATAGTTTAGATTAGATATTTTCACTTATTTACAGCGACACCATTAATTTAAAATCATATCAGAAGCCCATATTGTATATTGATACAAACATCACATACATGTATGTTGTTTATCGAAAATCTTAGCATCGCTTGAAATATTTGCTTAATACATTATTGGAGATCGATAACAAATAAACAAGTATAATAACTTTTATTAGCAGGTACACTTTTTATTTTATTTCATTTGGATTTGTCATGTTTAACCGCAATTATCTGATTTTAAAATTAGAAATTCCTAAAACGTGTCCTACATTCAGAATTAAATATAATCACTGTTAGCAATGACGCTGTGCATGGGCACGTAAAAACTCTATAAATCTCCCCGAGAGAAAACAGTCTTGGAATTTCCTTGACTACTTTAGGACATTAACCTCATTTATTGATGTACCATTGACTGATGAGGATACGTTTTCTCCCAACACAATAACGTAATTCATGTGCGTGCCTCTAGATTCAATTTACATAGAATCCTGTGTTCCTTGTTTAAATATTAAGAAATGCAGACATTTGTTTGATATGTTCCAGTCCAAAAATCCATTAGACCCAAAATGCTATATCCTAAATTTAATCTTAACTTTCTAATACTCTGCCGCAAATCAACACAGCTGCCACTTTGCCTAAAAACATTCTTTCTGTCCCAGTTCTGCCAATGTACAGACGAACAGTTGTTATATTCAAGCTTTAGTTCACATATGTTTCGCCCCGTCATTAATCTTCCTTAGGCAGCTCATCACATAATGTTACTTTGTTGCCATCTTTTTATTGTTATTCTTCCAGTGATTGCAGGTGTGTATACATTTACATCATTTAAAGAACTTCCCTTTCAATTCTCGACTCTATAATCCAAACATTAATATATATTTTGCGAAGTGCATATGAGTAAACTTGCTTTGTCGGACACTGCTTTTTGTTTCATTTAGCTAAGTTGCCTTAATTAGAGTTCCACTTGCTCCAACTCACCTTGACAGAAACAAAGGTTTTCATAATTTATACTGTTGAATCGCTATCCATGTGTTGTACACTGGTTGCTAGTAAGAGTATTTTATGTGATTTTAGAAAATCTCTTTAAACGTTCTATTTATTTATCTTATGAACCATCCTAAACACTCTCCTACGTTTATATTATCATATTATATTATCATCAAAGTTCAAACATTCGCACATTCATTTTGGGACCTTGTCCTCTGGATTTATTTGAAGGTTTATGTTGTTGTTTTCTTTAAAGATGTAAATCCAGAAGTTATAGGTATGTGCTAGACATGGCTTACGTTAGTGGTTATGTCTGTTGTAAATAGTTTTATTGACACATCATTGAAAGTTATATAATTTCTGCATCTCTGTATTTAACCTTTGCCTTTAGGATGTTGGGTTGTCTGTCTTGTATAACATATTATGTTGAGAAACGTAACACAATTCAATAAGGTTCTGTGTTTTGAAATGAACATTTATTTATCTTTTTCCATAAACATTTTGACATTCTGAATGTGCTAATTTGTCTTTCTCTTTTAAAGATCTGCGTCGTTCTTTTCTTTCCTGTACCTTGCAGATAATGTAACATTGCACCATTCAAGATAATGGTATGTTATTAAACATGACCATTCCACTACATTTGTGGCAAACTTTGCTATCGTTGTGTTAAAGACCTGATAACACTTCATTGTTTGGGATCAACGTTGAGTGAATGCATTTATTATTATGTCATCTAACTGGACGTAACATGAAGCCTATCATCTCATAGCATTGTTTTGGTCATGAGGTTAAATGGGTCTTGTATAAAACAATGGTCAATTCCAGTAAGAGTCTGGAAACCTTCCAATAAAATGTTCTCTTGTCATTATATTGTTTCATTATGGTTTGGAGATTGAGCAATCGAATGTTTGTTTCTCCTTCTCTGATCTTCTGTTAGTTGATGTTTTCGGCGTTTCTATGTTGCAATAATCTCCGTGGGGTCACGGGCGCGAATGCTGTTAGAATCTTCAAGTGATATTTGACACATGCTCAGAGATGTATCCTTTCCTTCTTGGTATGCAATGCTTTCTTTGACTCATCTCACCTACAAAAACTACCATATACCATGGTGGTTTGAAATGCTTGATCAGAAATATACGCAATCACTAAACCTCTGAACTCATTTGTTAATCTGACGCGGCAAAGGCCCTAGTACTGCCTGGACTAATATTATTAAAAACACTGTTTATTTTTTTCTTTTCGTCGCCATTTTTTACAATTCGCCACTGTTATATGTTATATATGCGTGCTTGTAGGACATCTATGCCCTAGTCAGAGTTTTCCCTGACTTTGTCGCGCAATTTAAGATATACGGAAATTTGTGTTGGAGTCTGGGGTCAAAGTCCACTGACTATCGGAAAGTTTGAATTCACCAACATCATTTACTGTCGTCATGGGGTGGGGGCTTGCTAGTAGGCCCATCAAACTTGATCGACCTTTCATTTGGATATACCTGCATGAAATCGATATAAATTGTTTTCTCATTTATCGCGAGATTAGCATTCCTATTATTTAATCAACTGAGAGACGAGACGAAAGTAGGTCGTTGCTTAAATTTCACCTGGATCTCGTCAATTGCATTCTGAGTTACATGACTACACAAATCTCGCAACATACATGTCAATGATATCAAGAGTCAAATAGTCACGTGATATCAACAATAAATTAATTTTCTAAATTGCTGTACATAGAATTTGGAAATATTTCATATAAGTCACTTAATGTTTATCAATAAATATATTTGGACATTTATATAACCTTTTTTTCAACATACTTGTTCTGACAAACGAGAAACCTGTCAGTATCGTAGCAGGGTAGAGAATATCATTTTTAACAAGTACATAGTCTTGCTGCCTGCTTCGAATGCTCTTGTATATGCACTACGCAATAGGAAGACTTCGTATAGAAGAGTTCAAAAGTAGTGAGCATATAGAGCAGAGAAGCAGACTACAAGTACCTAGCACGTGTCAGAGATGCTTTTGCTTGTACCACGTGTTAACCGCATTGAAATGTGCTTTCTGCTTAGCGAATTCGATAAGCGGTTGACTCTGATCCTACGTCCCAACATTAATGTCCACATATAAAAAATGGAATTGGCAAGGGTCAGAGGAAGTCGGAATAATATGGCCCCCTCTGATCTTTTGGACATTTATATAACACTCACTACTAAGGAATTGCAGCATCTATGTACCCATGTTGTTATGTTAAACACTTAGCATGTGGGTGATGGGCTTCGTTTGCAATTAAGTGTATTAGTCGGTGCCTGCAGGTAAAAGCCGAAACCTACGAATTATTCGCATTCTCGGCAAAGCGCAGCTAAATGCAGACCAATCAGCTAAGCATATTGGTTAAAACGGTTCAGAAAATATTCGAGGAAATGATAAATAAATATCAGCAGTAAAAAGCGGATATTTGCTTGGAAGTCCACAGGGTGCACGCAGCTGTGATAATCAGTGAGGTTGTTGCAATGAGAGCATAGAGAATGGCAAGCCCCCAGGTCGTAGACGCGATCAGACTAAGGAACATCTTCTAACTAAAGCAGACTTGTAAAAGAGACATCTATTCAGTACCATATCAAACCATGTGGAGGTTCATACGATGTCGAAATCTCTACCCTCCAGCAAATTATTTCCTAACACGTTTTCAATTTTACCATTTCCAAAGGGCTGTGGGCTTCCTACTCTACTCATTTTGTAATCTGACACTGCTTTACCTCCATAAAAATGAATATAGCTCTCTCTCTCTCTCTCTCTCTCTCTCTCTCTCTCTCTCTCTCTCTCTCTCTCTCTCTCTCTCTCTCTCTCTCTCTCTCTCTCTCTCGTGAGAGAAATGTACAGGCAGAGTTTCTAGGAACAAGAAAACAATACACACACACACACAAACAAACTAATGATTCGGATTAAGTGCTCTGTCTTTTTGGAGTTATTATCTTTATATTTGTAGCACTCAATGTTTAATCAACATTATCAATCCAATTGTAATACTTTATACCAACCCATACACATCTCACAAACAGGTTTGGATCCACCTTATTATATCTACAACCATGTTTAAATCTACCATGGTAGAACACCTGTCATAACCAAAGACTATTCGCAGCATTGTTACATATTTCCTTTTATCAATAAAAGACTTAGCTGGTACTATTCTCAATACAATCCAAAATCCGCTCACAGAACAATTCTAAACACCTTTATTCACCTGACAAAGAGTGAAAATCTCCAGTCTGTATAATTGAAACTTTATTGCTGAAAAGGGTCACCAACTACTTTTATAAAACGCTTCCGGCTTTTAAAGGAATCTTACATTTGCAAATAGGTGAGATATAGCCTTTCTTTGTAAACGTTATAAAATATCAGCTTCAACTGCGACAGCTGAGGAAGTGGGCCTACTGTTGGATGATACTGCTTTTTGTGTTTATGTTTGTGCTTTGCCAGTAAACACTACATACATAGTTAATATGGGTCCCCTAGCTACAATGGACCTTAATGCTAAATCAGGGAGAGTGGTTATACCCTAGCTAGAAGGGGAATTAAACATGAATAGGATATCTTGACGACAACGGAAATGTAATATAGGGATGTGTAGCGACAATGTATTATGACTGTCTGGAACCGATAATTGGAGAGGGGTGATGTCATGGTAGTGAACACTGGAAAAATGGTAACAGTGTTGCAAATGGCTGACCTCAATCGCGCAGAGCAGTTAGGAACAGTGTTGAACGTGGCTGACCTGAATATGCACTGTTGTAGGTACGGACAAACACAACAGCAATATAGACCTTGAGGAATGCATATAGATATAGATGCATCACACTTAGATTTATATATTAGACATACATATGTCAAACAATCAAAACTTTACACTTGACTAAAATGTTTTAGGCAAGAGAGAATGTATAACTTTTCCAGATATGAGTGGCCTTGAAAAGGGCCGTTTAGCTTTCTTATACTTTCTCTCCTTCAACGCTTTTCAATAAAATGTTATTTCATCTACTTTTTCTCATCTTTGTGCTCTTCCTTCTCCTCTTCCTGCAGCTTATATTCCTCTTATTTCTTTTCTCATTCTCATCATCTTTCATTAATGTTTCAGCTGTCCCTTGTCCTCCTTGTCCTCTGTTTTCTTTTTAATCATTTTCCTTAATCCTTCTGTATGGCTTTCATCAAATTATTTATCTCCATCATGACAGTTTGAGCTATAACATCTATACTACAACTTTTACTAACGTTTCATCAATCATCCTTAAATCATCCACCACATCTTGCAACATCTGCATCTTGTCTAAGTAGTTGCTAGCCATTGTTAAGTTAACAATGTTGAATAGCACGATTAACGAACGCTATACATTATATTCCTCAAACACGGAAGTGAAGAAAAACAGTCCATCTCTCCATCTACTCATATCACATACCTATAAATTACAAGAGATAATATTGCCTACTAAACCGAAGATAATCTGTATTATTTTTTTTATAAAAACCAACAGAATTCCTTATAGTTCCTACCAAAACATACTGCAGAAGAAAAGGTTTTATATATTATCCACAATATCATCTACAATCACACCAGTCAGATGAGTTAGTGTTTATTTCACACTACACCACTTTCACACAAAACAAACTCTCAGTAGAATAAGGACAGGAATTTTGTTATGGGAAAGAAAGACATACACATACATACACAAACATATTAGTGCCAAATTGATCAATATATCTTTGCTAAAGATCTGACTTGCTTTGAGAAGGCCAATTTTTTAAAACTCTAAATACACTTTGTTAAAGCCTGCACCTTCCAGTATGAGCACTACACATCAACGAAGATACCAATCCTGCTCACAATTTACTGTTGTTATTGGGGAGTGTTGAGGTAGCTTGAGTGGCCACCTAATCCGAATTCTCACTTTGATGGATTCTTCATAATCTTTCCCTCCTTATTCAACGTTGTACCCATGGATGTTTAGTTCGATTTGGTAACCAATATTGTTTTTACCTCTCCCATTCCTCGTCCCAAATTTAGCTGTGAATAGCCATGGGTTTAGGTTGTGGTAGTGGCTGTGGTGCTTGACGCTTTAAAGGTGTCTCACCATTGGTTTGACTTCTCAACTCAGTCTTATCATCAGGCGAAGCAGAATCAATATTTCTTCTTCTCGTCAGCCTTTTTCTGCTCCTCCTCCTTTACACGTCTCGCTCTTTCTTCTATTGCCTCCATAGCTAGTTCATCCCGGAGGCGACGGGCATATTTTATGTGCATCTGGCGTTCCAACAATTTGGTAATTCTACTCATCTTCTTTGATCTTCTTAAGTGACCGATTCGTAGCCAGAATGGCGAATGCTACACTTTATAAACCAGAAACTCAGACGTGAAGTAAAGTATCCCTTAAACACAAACTAGCAATACCCACACAATAAGCAAAACGTAGACCACATCGACCTAAAAGGAACCACTCATTTCTACTTTGTTTTTTTTACTTTTATTTATTTCTACTTTGTTTTTTTTTACTTTTATTTTTTTGTTACCTACAATCACACTTTAATATATCAACAAATAAATACAATCCTAAAACATACACACTCACTATCCTACGAAAGTAAGTTAGGCGAAGTGTTTATAGTCATACTTTTATGTTTTGACTTACAATCACTCTCACATACCAATACACACATACAGACGTATATGGCAATATAGTGATATCTCTTTTCTAGAGTTTTAGGGTAGCCCTGAAAAAGGCTGTTTTGTTTGTGAAGAATCTTAATCTCTCTTAATACCAGGAATTACGTCCACCTATCGTTAAAGGCTTTCGGACAGGCTATTGCCTGCTTCTGCAGAAGGTTGATGATCACTCCTTGTTTTCAACAAGGTAATCCGTAAATCCTCTCTCTGGGTCATGTAGCTGCTATTGTTCCTGCCTCTGGACTCTCTGTTTTGTTTATGCTTCCTATTTCTCTCTATCCACATCTCTTCTTGCTTCACTTCTTATCTAAAGATCTATTTTGTGATGTCTTGTACAGCTTTAAGTATACTGATACTTTTATCTTTTTTGGCTTTTACATCTAACTTTCCCTGACACGATATAGTTTAACGTGGGCCTTTATCAGCTTTACTTATTTTGAAGACATGTTTACTTGTTGATGAGCAAACAATGAATGGTCAGACTATTAGTTCGTTCGTTATTTCAATTAACGTCGCTTTCGCCCATTCGGGCAAGTGCAAAGTTTTAAGACACGCATCGGGGGAGAAAAAAATGAGTCACACCTCTCCCGCAGTAACGCACAAATAGTTTGACAATAGATTTAGCGTACAGGTCATGGAACATACGTTCCAATCTACTTGCCTGTATGCTATATTGAATGGGAAGAGACCCAACACACTCAGTGAAATTTCTATGCATGTTTCCTAAAGAATGATAGATCGAGTTTTAACTGGCAAATCTCATATCACATCACGCTGGTTCCATGCTTATACGCTCTTCAAGGTACCTGATTTCTAGGCAAGTGGAAATCGGTTCACACACTCGTCCATTAAATGTTCGAATTGGAGGGAGGAAAGGATCTCGGAAGAATACACCAAAAATCAGCATAAACATACATGAAACCCCTTAAAAAATATCGTGTGCAATCAGCCAACTCAACAATAGTTCTATAGTTTTCCTTAAAAATTCATTGAATTTTTCATTTTGTTTACACAGTGTACAGTTATTCAGTCGTGATTGGTAAACTGGATTAATTTGAACGGTGGATCATGCATCATGGTTGTTTCTTAAATATTACTTAATAAAGGTTTCAATCTGATCGGAAAACCTATAATACCATTATAGCATATTTAGCCATTACAGCGAAAGTTTTGGGGGAGCAAACTGTTAGTACTGGAAGAATATCTCTGGGTGTTTCGGTTCAGTCCAATTATAACTGGAACGCTTCTTGCGGTATAGGTTTCATAGTGTACACTGGTTCAAGATTTCTTCTCCAAGTTCGTGATAATTATGTAATCCTCGAACGATGCTCAGGCGTGTGACATTGGACGCTTAATGTCCCCCGTTTCTGCATTGGTCACGAATGAAATCAAAAAGGCACTGGACATTCACCCTGTTCAACAAATTCTTTTCTTGCAACCATATGTCCAAATACAAACAATTCATATGTTCTAAACAACGTCCTTGAAGACTTTTCCTTCAGAGGTCGTTAAACCATCAGTATTAATATCGTCAAATTCAATCACAACTGTGTCGTTTAACTTATCCTCTCCCGCTATGTCTGGTTTCCATAATGTGCAAGTTACCAAATTGGTGTTTTTGGCGTTTTTTCCGTACGTTAAGAGATTTTGCAGGAACGATCAGCAAGGGTTAGTATCCATCCTGCTGCTGGGTAGTTTGTTAACTAAATACAAATCCACTTTGTTGAACAAGGAATGCGCGAAATCGTTGACGTTCTTATCTTCGAACTCGAAAGTGTTTGGATTTTCAGTGATGTTTTTTATTTGTGCCTTGTGAGTCAATTACGACTAACGTAACTTCTCAATGGGCTTCGTGATCCGAATGGATGACATGAGGTAACTTGGCAGTGCAAAAGCACAAAATATTGTGGGGAAACACATTTGCGGAACTTTCACTAGGTAATATTAAATAAAATTAGGATTGGTAGATGGTAACCGATTCAATTTCTTGTTAATTTTTTATGCCGTATTTATTTACAGGTCGATGTGTTGCCTCTGCAATCAATCCGTCGTAAAGTCGAATATTGTACAGGTCGATGTGTTGCATCTGCAATTGTGGGTGCAATGTGGTAAGAGGTGACAATATTTGCACACTGAAAATACAGTGAACACACGCCTAGGTATTTGATTTCTTCTTCTGTGTCCTCGGTGTGGTAAATCTAACATGTGACATTATTTTGTCCTCCGTACAATCTGTTCCGAAGGTTCAGAGGATCAATCACCTTTAAACTCTTTAAGATTCGTATAAACTCGTAATCGGTCTTCCAAAGTTGGTAGTACTCTTTCCCACACTTCCTTGTAATTCTAATTTTAAGTCGCGCTGACAAGTGGACTCGTACACGTTTTACATGGTACGATGTTAAACTATATAATATGGTATCACATTGAGGAATGCAGTTCGGGCAGCCATGAAATAACAACTTCTAAATGTGTAAAAGCTCTTAGGTTTTTGCAAGTTACATACATCCATGGAATAATTTAAAAAAACTGTCTTTTCTCTTTTTTCATTTATGTCATGTTAGATCCATATGTCTTCCTTATCGCACAAGAAATTAAGTCAGAGTAGAGATTTGACCAAGTACTGACGTTTGACACATTTGACTGTTTGAGAACGAATGACGAATGACAGACAGTGTCTTAACCTGCATGAATGATTTGCAGTACACTAAGGAACATACACTGGCGATGGTGCAGGGATTTTCAAGGAATCTTTCCCAACGTACTCTTGAGTTTGCTAATAAGCATTCAAAACTTCTCATTGTTCGATGCGCATTTTGTTACGTTTTAGGCATTCAACTCAAAGTCATAGCCAAGTAACTCATTGAATATTTAAACTGTACTTGTCACACTTGCATGAAAATGATTTTAGCTTCATTCAAATATACCTGAGGACCTTCGTTTCTTTGTTCTGTATAGTATTTGAGTGGAGATTTTCCATCGTATCCCGCGAAATTGTGATCCATCACCTTGACATAGCGATGGCAATTTCCGTAACGTTCGATTCCATTTTAGTTCCACCAATCTTCCATATGGTCCAAGATCCATTTGGCGAAATTGGTTAGCGTGTTAGGCAATGACAACATATTGGTTCTTGAATGCACCTCTCGCTCGGTCCATGAGCCATGCAGAAATTAGGAATGTGAATGCCAGCCTATTATATGCACTCGCAATTAAAAATGTTTAAATTGTCCTCCTTCAGTTTTCAATAGTATTTTTAAATAATCATTCGTGTTCCAAGTTTACGATTTAGTGACAAATGTGAGATTGTTCCTGTCCTGAGCGTACCTGACCCTTAATATATTGGAACGTATGTCTTCAAGTAGAACACCATTTCAGGAATAGGCAAGTAATCTTCGGATGTTGTTGGTAAAAGGTTGGACTGATAAATCTTCGCTGACAAGCTGAGCAGTGCACTCGTTCATATCCTTCGTCAAGACAGTGTTGAGCGGCCAAACATCCTAGACATTTCGATCCGTAATCCTTGTGTTGCTTTCAATTGTTATACCCATAGTCACAATTCTCAAAGTAAAAACCACATTCCAGGAATGCGGTGAAACTGGTAATGACATTGAAATGTTCATCGTCATCAAAGACATGAAATTATTTTCCATCTTTGAAATCTTTGGCTTGAAACAATAGAGATCAACGCATTTATTGAGGTTTTACTTTCAATGTGCAACGTACAGCAAGGACGTCATGCAATTTTTGCAATTCAGAAATGCCACATTGTGTGTCTTCGGAGAGTCCGACCTGTTGTCACAGTAGGCCTGCTTCACTTCCTTGTTTGACTCAGTCCGACTGTTGAATAGTTTTTCAGGTTCTGAATGTGTTTTATCTTGACAATGACATGGGAAGGTGTCAATTATATCATCCTACTAACATTGATCAAAACAATGGAATTCAAACAGTCGTGATAAATGGAAAGTCCAAGAGATCGCCTTCGTTGGTTAAACAATGCCGCCTCAGTGTGGCTAACAAAGAATCCCATATATCGGTTTTGAATCCTTCTATTTTCTGCAGTGTTACAGATGACTTAAAATCTTTTAATTTCACAGTGTACGTGTAGGCCGTAAATCTAGATTTTCTAGAGAAGTGTTTATCCGTCTCATAAATGTGGTAATAATTTTCAGGTGATAGTGATGGTGGTTGACTTTGGTTTGGTGTAGACGCTCTAGGTATGGATAGAGATGTAGATTCAGGGACACTCGTGTCATCTTCGAAATCGTTTGCATGGAATTGAGCCAAGAATTCAGCAACTGTGCGAACTGATAGGTCAGGCTTCTTCCTTTTTCTTTCTCCTTCTTTCTCCACGAAATTGTGCGATTAATTGATTTAAGGTCAAATTACTATATTTTAAACGACATGGTCACCTATCTAAATATATAAGGTCGGTGCCTTCCCTATTTAGAGGTTTTGTCTCTTCCGTAAAAATAATAATTTCACTCTATCGTTCCAAATATATGGAAGAGTCAAGACAGATCGAACTTCTGATCAAAGCTTTGCGATGTGTCATACGATGGTTTTATTCAGAGAAGCTGCTGATTACTTTCACCCTTTTTCGAAATGAAAATAGAGAGACAAGAAATGTCAAACGAAAGGGCATTGGTCTTTTTCATGTTCACAAGTGCAAAGCATGAACATACATGCTATCATTGTCAAGAAAAAGGACATTTGTCTAGAGACAGCCCTAGGAAAAACGAAAAACGAGAAGCTTTTCAAGATTTTAGTTAACGTGGAGTAGTCTATTTTTAAGAAAGGTGTGTAGTCCTGAAAAGGACCGATAGTTGTTGTTTTATTTAGAAAACACATGAGCTCGAGGTAATGAGCGCTAACTGCCTTATCTCTGTGCCATGGCCATGACCTACCTTGACAATTTGGTAGTAACCACTAGATTGATTACCTCATGCGTACTGGGAGTGTTGACGGGGTGGGAATGGTTGGCTCAGGAAGGTCTTTTCTCTTGGGTTTTATTAAAAAATTAAAAAAGTCTGATACGACTTTCACTGTTTTCCTTCCCTCCTGGACCTTGTTTCTTTCCTCTTCTCCTTCTTAATGTTGTTGTCTTATTGCCCCTTCTTCTTATAGCCGTTGCTGCAGAAGGGGAAAGTTCTTCTCATAGCCGTTGCTGAAAAAGGGGAAAGGTCTTGTTCTGCATCTTTCTGCATTTGTAGAGGTTTTTTCCAATTATTATTTCTGCGTGTTTAAAATCTACGACGTAATGTACGGAAGGGTATGTCATGAATGTATTGATATTGGATCTAATTCTTATAAAGAGAGAAAATTAACTGAATCCCAATTAAAGTCGTTTTCTTCTGGAAGATGAACTTTGTATTCGTTGCAAGCTGATGTTCTGCCTTTGGTTCTCGTCTCTATGGTCAGTGCACCCCAATATGTACAATCAGTCATGTTCTAGCAATGTGACATCGATTTACTGTGCTTAGGGAATGTGAAGACAGACTCCGCACTGTGACTAACGCATATTTGGATAGGTGAAAGAAGTTAATCCCTTTCGATTTGCTCATTTCATATAAATATCCGCGGGTCACATCACTCCATTTACTTGTTCGCGTCAGACGATGTGGACTAACAATATTCTACCTTCATATGGTCTATGCTGCTAGTCCCAGACTTTCCCATGTATGTCCAATTAGCATAGGTTATTAACAAAATCACAGAGACCGCCTTTTGGAGAAGGATCTATATGGAAAGACAATGCTGTCGGAAGAGAATAATAATCTACGGTCCAGATACTATGCAAAGTTTGAGAAAGAGAAGCAAAACTCAAAAGCCAATTTTCAGGCCACTCAAAATATGTTTCGTCGATTGTGTAGTTGTTTGCTTGATAGATTTATGTCAAATATATAAATCAACGTTTGTGTGATTATATATATATATATATATATATATATATATATATATATATATATATATATATATATATATATATATATATAGTGTGTGTGTGTGTGTTTGCCACTGCCTACTATAATGCATATCAAGTCAGCTACTTGCAATACTGTTCAAAACTGCTACGTCGATTGAGGTTGTCATTGTTTCGTCAGTGTTCAATTCTCCTTGTCCCTAGACAGTCCCAGTAGATTGTCACTACAAATACATATGATAAATACCTCTTGCCGCATAAGTATCCCATCCATGTTAAATTTTACCTTGTCACCACGATACAACCCCCACTCCACCCCGTTTGAACAATAAGATCTCATTGTGACTAAATTATCCCCAATAAGTACTTACCTATGTACCTTAGAAAGTTTGTTTCGAGCCGTACGTGACCCTAGCATTCAAGGCAGTTATCCTGGACACCCCGTTAATTATTGTCTTGAACTTCAATATATTTTTGCATTTGAAACATAATTAAATCGGACCTTACGAAAATGATAAGGACCTTATTGTAAGTATTTGAAAACAGTTTCTTATAAATGAAATTTGTAAATCACATATTTCAGTTCAAGCTCTTACTTCTTAAAAACAAATCGTTTATGGTATTTTCACACTTCTCTGAGTAACACAAGAAAAGGACATTAACGCAACATGCAAACATTTGAAAACCTTACTCTATTTAGAGAAAGTGATTATAACTAGTACACTCAACGAGCAGTAAGCAAATGACCCCAATTTTGACGCGAACTAGAAACCAAACAAAGAGCAAAATAACGAATATGTCATGCTTCCAAAATGACGTGAAGAAGCTATTAAATTCTCTAGTAGGTTTAGAATACTAGAAAGTGTGAAAACGTGATCACCTCCATACCAATCCAGCTAACCTCACCGTAAATCATGTACTCACACAATTTACAAACATATTTTTACGCGTCAGTAAAGAAAAGAGTGAAGGCAGCTTGCGTTATAAAGTGTAACAAATAATTTATTTCTCCGAGAATACAAAGTGGGAAAATGAGAAAAAAGAACGTACGATTTTACGAATTAAATCCAAAAATAACACAAGAATTAAAGACCCAAATCCTAGTAAAAAAAAAATCCTAATTAAAACTCAGTTGAAGTCCGGAAGTGATTTAAATTGTAGGCGATGACGTGTCTGTTATAGCCTACGAAGTACTGATGCATCGACAGTCTCTTGTTAAATCACGGAAATATAACTCCAGGTTTGACTTCAGTATAAATTCCAATGAACTTTTTGAACCAAGAATATTGTCCGATCATTTTCTTATTCCCAGAGAAAATAATCACTTGAATTTAATAATTTGATGAAAATAAAATTCAGCACAAATGGACATAACATAATGCAGCATAAAGTGGTAGATGTTAAAGCGCGTCTGGTAAAATCCTAACAATCACAAAATAACTTTTAACATTTGCACACAAATTATTTTTCTAAAAGCAAACTTTACTCAAAGAAAAATAACTATCTGAAATGAACTAATCAGCCTTGTTTACTTATAACACATTATATGCTAAATTCACTTGTGGATCTCCAAAACCTTGATTATGGTCAACATGTTTATATCTATAATAATTTGTTCAATTAACTCATAAGCATATAAGCATATAGAAAAATGAAGCTATTACTAGTTGTCTACATAAAGAAAATTAAAACAAATTAAAAACGTCAATCAAGTCAATCAGAAATGAATATTCAATGTGGAAAAAATCAAGAAAAACAAACAATGATAAAAAACTAGACAAGAAATAATTAAATTAAAAGTACATAACATTTAAAGAGAAGAATAGATTTATGCAGTGAAGCTTTGTGTATGCTATAAACAAACTATGCATGTGGTATCAAAACTATATGTTAAAATCATATGAATTATATTATTGTATACATGTATATTATTATATACACGTGAATGTTCATCCGCTACTATAATGGGTTTTTTTTCCATTGATGTGCCTGATGCAGCAACAAACTCCACCTTAATAATATTTGATCTTTGTCTTTCTTGTTACCGACGACAGGAAGGGGTTTGTCATCACTAAACACAATAACCGGGGAAATTGCTCAAGCAATGTAAACCTGTTATGTTTTGAAATATTAATATCAAAGCCATACATTCCTTGTCGATTGTGGAATACTTTATATGGTTTGCTTAATATCTTAGAACAATAGCACACTGGATAATTAACGCAATTTTTATATTCTTGAATTAATACTGCTCCAACCCCAGCATTACTTGCATCAACATACAGCTAAATAATTGATTGAAATTTGGATCTAACAATTTGTACACTTTTAAGTATGGCTTTTAACCTGTCAAAAGATTCTTGAAATTTGTCGAACAAATGAAACATATTTTCCTGCTTAATAAATTTGTCTTGGGTTATGCAATTATGGCAAAATTGGAACAAAATTTCGGATAGAATACAGCTGTTTCTTACTTGCAGTAATTATCTTGTTAATGCCCCACATTTTTCACCTAGAAATGTTAAACGTGCAAGGCAAAATTCACTTTTGGAAATATTAATTGTCAAACTTGCATCATTGAGTGTCAAATACTTTTTGAATTGTTGCTAAATGTTCTTTAGAAGTGCCGTTGTAGATGATGACATCATCGATGTAAGAATCATAACAGAACAGAAGTTCATGTTCATTAAGTGTTGAGAGGTACTTGGCGAACCTTTCATCCCAAAACAACATCACATTATATTGATAACGTCCATCTGCAGTCACGAATGTTGAAATTTCATTTAACATTTGCGTCGGTGGAATTTGCCAATATCCTTTCAAACGGTCAAATTTAGTGACACACATGGCATTTCTAATTTTATCAATGCAGTCATTGATTCTTGGTAATGTAAATGAATCTGTTTTAATCACACTGTTCACCTTTCTATAATCAGCGAACATGCAGTAAGTATTATCTGGTTTGGAAACGAGCATACACAGTGGACTCCAGAAACCTTTAGTCAGCTCTACGAAATCATTTTCCAGCAAATACTCAATTCCTTTCTTCAATTATTTTTGTTTGAGAGAGTTTATCCTGTACGGATAAAGCTTTACAAGTGTGGAATTTACAATTTTATAGTCATGGTAAATTTTGTTTGTTCTTGTAGGAACATCTGGATATAAGGGTTCATAACCAAGTAATAAATGTTTATCTCATTCTTTTTTGGTGCTGCAAACGTGAACGTTTCTGCTCCAGATTATTCCTAATTTCAGAATTTACGAAGATTTGTCACTCCAAAATCAAAAGAGTCTGATTCAAATTTAAACCCTCACTTAGATGTGATTATGATTTTTAACATAGCTTTAATAATGTTTTAGTCATATTGCTACAATGTCTGCAGTGTGACAGCTTATAGTGATGTCTAGCACTGGCGCATCATGCCGCAGACACGTAGCATGATGTCCCACCCAGTCACATTATCCTGACCCCAGGCAAACGAAACATAACACTAAGATCTTAATGCTGAGCGTCAAGCTAGGCAGCTGTTAGTACCATGTTTGTAAGTCTTTGGTATGACTCGACCGGATATTAAACCCACCACCTCCCGCATATGAGGCGGACGCTTTAACCACTAGGCCACCGGTGCAGTTTCCCTCACTTAAAGGAACAGGTACACAATAAAATTAATTGCAAGATTTACCTGGCTATCTCTTTTAACATGCTGCTTTAATTTATTTGCATGTCATAAGTACTATTATTATAATTTAAATCTTACATTTACTTCTTAAAATTTTAAAGGCAGTAATACCAAATATGAAAATATTTTACAGAATGAGCAGGGAGACAGAACTCTCTCACCCCACTCAAACGTGATCTTCATTTTAATTCTGTGAAACCACAATTTCATTTTTGAAATTTGCTGTATGCAAAATTCAAGCATAGGTTGCTGGAAAATTCCAGACATAAAATTTAACCTTGATCAGATTAGATAGATTTGGGTATGAAAAATTGAGTATAAAAATCTATATCAAAGCCTCTTCTATTGTTTAAATTTTAATACTTCTCAAAGGAAATACCTCTGGGAATCTTTTTTACGCACACAGTATGGTCAACAAGTATTGGTTATCTGATTTAGTCTTAAATAAGGGACCAACACAATCTATCATTATTCTTCTAAATGGTTCATCAAATGCAGGAATAGGTTGCAGTTGAGCCTAATATATCCTCTATTTGGTTTTCCTGTCATTTGACAAGTATAACAAGATCTGCAGTATTTACAAACATCACTTTTATTATGTAGCCAATAGAAATGATTCAAGGTCTTGTGATAAGTCTTATCAATCCTTAACTGACTAGACAAATGAAGTTTCGTGTATCAGACTAAGAATTTCCTAGTCTGTACGATTTTGGAACTACAATGTGATAGTTCACTGACCATTCCTCACCAGCAGGTGTCCCTGGAGGTTTCCATTTTCTCGTACGAAACCCATTTTTAATGAAACAAAAAACATCTTTAGTATGTGGCTTCAGATTCACTAATGGTCATTTTAAAGTGACCTTATCACAATTATGACCAATACATGTGACAGCTAAAAGAATACTTCCCTCATCAACTTCATTCTCAATGTCTGTCTTTGCTGTAGCTCTGGCTACTGCACAAACTTTGTATAAGACAGGTAATTCTTTTCAATAGGATCGACTTTCTGATCCAAAACGTCAATCAGGTCAAACAGAAGTGAACTCAGTTTGGACAATGTCAAGTCTAGCAAATAATGTTACATTATCATGACAGGTAATGGAATAAAAAGATACAAACAATTAAATTAAGAGAGACAAAGTAAATAGGATATATTAGTTCAAAACATTTTGCTTTTTAGAGATAAATGTCATACCTACATGATACCTACAAATTTCGTTGGGTATGACTATCTGATATCCATGTGTTTGATATTGACTTCTCCTGGGAAGCAATTGCTTGAGTAGTAATCACATTTACGTATCAGTAGGAAATAATATAGATAATTCGTATATAATGAAACATACATGTAGATGGAGTAATGTAGATTCGGAAACTTTTCTATCAATCTGTGAATTATATTCCATAGGTGATAATTTATGAATTAATAACACATGAGAGACACACAATTCACAAAACGACTATTCCTAAATTTGTTAACAAGTAGTGATAAGATAATATGTACACAGAGCAAGGATGCCACAATAAATCTTTATGACACATCAGAATATCTTTAAATAAGATTCAGATTTCTTTTTATCAATATAACAATTTATGGAGGCTGACATCTTACGAGTGTGAATTGTAATTTATTGCAACGTGTGAGTTTGAGTTTTTCTTCTGGTTATTCATTCTCAGTGATTACTGTTTGCTATTAAACTTTATCTCTTGCATTGAGTGGTGTGCAGTCGCAAACAATTTCTTCTTTAAACATTTTAATCCAAACTTAAGCAGCATGACCATCAATGCCATAAATATAACTCTTCTCTATCCATTTTATGCACAAGTGCATCAACTTATAACATTTTATCCTGATAGGACGAAATATACTTAAGCTTAAGCTTAAGCATTTAAATGCAGTATGCAAATCAACTTTATTTCCTTATAATCAGTCGATCAGGATAAATTCACATTTGTGTCACAGGAGAAATCCCAAAAGCATACGTAATACTTGATTAAAGCGTTGAATTCCGAATTAACCGTTCTTTGCAAACTGGGGAAAGGTCATATTGAGATACACAGAAATCCAGATTTGAATTGTTGAATTGGTTTCCATATAAACCGAAACATTAGATCGATAGTACCATATATATATATATATATATATATATATATATATATATATATATATATATATATATATATATATATATATATATATATATATATATATATATATATATATATACTTTAGACCTAAAGATAGGAAAAACATTACTCGTAAGGTCCTTTATGAATAAGTTACGATATTTCTTCCTTTATGCATTAGTGAGACTATCCCCAGGAAGTAAGAAGTTGAAAGGGTACTCGTTTATATTTCCCCGACGTCCTTTCATAGCTTGTTATTTACAGGCTCAAGTATGGCCTTACAACCCTCGCTTAATTTTCTACAGAACCAACGACATAATAATTGTATCACCTTTGTTTAATACTAATGCGAAACAAACTTTTGCTTTTCTAATATTTTAATTGCAAGTAAACTTCATTAACGGAGCTCAAATTCAACACACACACACGACATATATATATATATATATATATATATATATATATATATATATATATATATATATATATATATATATATAGAGAGAGAGAGAGAGAGAGAGAGAGAGAGAGAGATCATGACTGAATGTAAATTAAGGGTCTTGTTCCCATTCTTAAATGAATTTGTCTGAAATTTGTAGTTGTTCATACAATTATAATATTTATAGCACTATAACACATTCATGTCAAAAAAGTTTCATTATTATTGTGGTAGTAATAATCAGGATCGAAAATGTATTGATCGTCATTACAAATTAGCAAGCAATTAAATTAGAGTTAAGACTTCTCTTTGTCAGTAATGAAAATCGACATCACATTTTTAAAATTATATTTTTAATTTCATCTTCCACGTATTGTCTATCGTTTTGAATCAGAAATTTAACACCACAGTGACTATAAGTGTTGTATACTTCAATCTTGTTTGTTAATGCTGGTACAGCATTTTATTTAATTTTCGTAATATTTATTTATTTATGTAAACTGTATTGATCATAATTTGCTATTTGTGTACGTGACATGGCCTTTTAATTGAATAGACTAGATAAAATGATGTTACGTATGTTTTGACATTTATTAGCAATATTCTAAATATTAAGACGAAAAATGGCTCCTATTTCATAATTTTTCAGTTTCATGTATATTTAATTTGCTTTGCTTGTTAGTTTCATTTTTATTTTATTTTTCTTTCGTAATTTTTCATTTCTTTACATGTTTAACCCGAATTGACTTTGCTGTTGCATTTTGTGTAAACAGCTAATGCATAGATATAGTATTATTTATGTCTATTGGTTTAAAATCAAAATTATTATTACTAAAATAAATATGTTTATTTAGTTCTAGGTCAATGTTTTGGGAATTTCCTTAGTGTACTTTACATAGCATGTTATGATTATTTTTGTAAACATCACCATTATTTTAGAAAAAAAATATTTTCCTTGAGGTAATATATTCTGTTTTAGAGAATGATAATTGTTACTTGAGGTCAAGTAGAGAACTATATAATCTTGTAACTGAGAGGATTCTTCAGTCGTGCTTGAAGATCTAGCACCTTCAAGTTGTATTATATATTGAGTCTAGTTGGGTTGAATTTTTATCTTCAAATTATTGAAATCAAGTGGTTATTTTCTATGAAACTACAGACATTCTTTGAGACGATTATTGGATAGAGAGAAATATTGAAATGTATAGTGAATCTTAACCTGAATTTGTATTACTGTTATCCAATAAATGACTGTTGCCACATCAACAATCTACAAACTACCAAAGACTCATCATCACCTTCAGTTTTAGATTGATTTTGGACTCTTGCTGAATTTTATATAGGACTTCAAATTATTGGGACTTGAGTCTTTAATTTTATAATTATATTGAAATTTAATTTGCATAATCGTAAGTTTCTTTGTATTATATTTTTACTTTGCTTTCTAGGGAAATAAACTAATGGTGAATATTAGAAAGCTTATTGCTTTTCACTCTTTTCTGTTGCCATTTTTAAGAGTATAGACTCGTAACATCAGTGACTGATGGGATGTCGTCATTTCGATAATAATTCTATAACTTCTGAGATCACGTGAATAGGCTCTTCTGCCAACGTGGTGTCTATTTCAAGATCCAGTTAAAACATGCAATGCATATAAGGAGAAAATTAAGCATTTAGATTTATTCAGATTGTAAGAGGCACTTACACTTAATGCGTTCCAGGCAGGCAGGTTTTATATTGTCCATAGATAGTATTTGAGATCAAACAAATTATTTGGATTATGATATTATTCTGAAACTGTTATTAATTACTCGCAAGAATTATTCACATCTCCATCATGTCAACGTCACTGTTTTTGAAAAAGCAGTTCATTTCAGGTACTGAACTGATAAGGAACATTTCACTCATTTAGAAATTTCGTAAACCTTTATAAGGAATTATTTTTATGTATACTTCTCTATACTGTAAATTCCTCTCGCCTTTTTATACATTTTATAATAATTATTTCCCATGTTGTATAACACTTGTTGGTTTGACATTTTTTCGTTTACATAATTGTGTGACTATAGAATAATAACATAAGCAATAAAAATAATTCAAAAGTTAAAACTAAGCATGATGCATCACCAAAATTTATATGTATAGTGGTGAGAGTGGTGATCGCTTCTAAATATATATATATATATATATATATATATATATATATATATATATATATATATACATACATACATACATACATACATACATACATACATACATACATACATACATACATACATACATACATACATACATACATACATACATACATACATACATACATACATACATACATACATACATACATACATACATACATACATACATACATACATACATACATACATACATACATACATACATACATACATACATACATACATACATACATACATACATACTCTTATCTTTACTCGCCCATCATTTTAGGTACATACGGTACTCTCAAGATAAATTTATTTAAAAAAAAGCCGCAAACTATATAGCACTATCGTAAAATATTTGTTCATCCTCCCATCACTAAAACAAAATGCAAATGGTTGTATCTCCGCCAATATCATACAATATATGTGTCCGTATTTTCATTAATAATATTTTAGAACATATTTGTCTTTCTATCTTCCGACCTGTATAAGAAACGCTTTTCTTATCTTCTCAGTCCTGATAATAATAATAAAAGATAGCCAGTCATAGTCCACAAGAAATAAAATCATAAATTGCAAATTATTCACTTCGAATACGTACGTGCAAACGTGTCTTTTAACTATTTTAATTGCAACTCAGCAAAGTTGTGAAGTACAAGTTACCTAGATTTAATACGGTGCTAGTAGTTCTCAGACCTCAGTTAGCCTCTAACAACATCTTTACAACTTAGCTATAACTAATATAATTATTTGAGATCATTTAATAAACAATAAGAAATTCGTGTTTGTCAACGGGATATTTCTTGTGATTTAATACCATCATGCACTGAAATCCAAATGGGATGACTAAATAGCATCGTGACTGAATATCGTTGTGACAAAATATAGTTGTGACCAAATATCGTTTTAGTCAACAAAGCGTGTGTTTTTTTTTTTTGCATCGTGATTTTCACTACAAATTTAATAATTGACATATATCTGAATTAAAGTATTTAGTTAGTACTAAATTTGACTGTACTAAATAATTGTGCTTTTATTAGAGTTAATATTTTTGCAATATTAATATAGATTGACTGGCCGGTCTATAAACTAGCATCAATCCTTCAGCACAATACATAATGATTTTGTTAAACCCAAGGAGTATCGAATATTCTCTATGGAACTGAGCAATGTGTGGCACAAAAAGAAACTGACTAGTCGGTCCAGACCACATTTTATCAGCCGATCGAGTTACAGGGGATACACGAAGAACTTTGATGATATCAAGAAAATAATCATGTGCATTATTCATATGTAGAAAATATTTGTAGTTATAAACAGCTACAAATGCATAGAACAATTCTGGTGAGAAACAATGTACAAAGAAATATTTCTTGATCGTTATATTTTTTTATTTTATTAAGTACATATTTCTTCTTATGTTAGTGCGATATTGCAAAGCGTTACAATCTTCTAGCAATGTAGTAATTGTTTTCATGTCGCCCTCTCAGAGTAAGACTTTCGCTTGCATCCTTGTATAAAATATTTAGTATATTGCACGGTTTTCTGGCAATAGTCAGAGTTTCATGTTTACACAAATACATTGTACTAGTTACTAAATCCATAAACCAGCCTATTAGCTACGCCACATATTTACTAAATTGACTATATTTGTATCACGATTCTTTTTCAATTTTAAATATTTTTTATTGATTGACTTAAAGATCGACCGCCAGGTTTGATCTATCACATTTGTCTCTTCTGAAGAATTAAAAGTAAATCATTATGATCATTCAAAGACAGTTAGTGACCATAGAATCGAAGGTCATATGTGGAAACAATTAACTGATAAATAGTCAGCCAAGAAAAATGTATGTATGCAAACATCAAAACAATAGAATCATATCAAAAGCCAATCACTAGTGTACATATAAAATGACAAAAGACTGTTTCGAAAAATGTAAACGAAACCCCTGTTCAAAACTGATATGCTGGCATATATATTGAAATTTATAAACTAACTAAAGCTTTGTGCAGCCTTATTCCGATTCAGATGTTTATAGTAACTGCTACAATACATTCTTAGCAAATTGCTCTTTGCTGTCAAAAACCGTCCTTAATTTGTTAAATACCTTAGCTTTTTAAAATTGTCGAGACACCGATTGGTCTAAAGCGCTCACCGTTACGGACCTCTGCTATTTTACCTCTATCTGCGTGGGTTCATGTCTCGGGTTGTGGGTATGTGAGAAAGCTTTGCTGTAGCATTTCGTGCGTCGATGGTTCTTACCGGGCTTTTTCCGGGTTCTTCCTCCAACATTAATACTGGTCGCCTGTATAGTCTATCTTTGTGCTGAAAATGGCGTTAAACCCTACGACAACAACAGCAACAACATAACAAATTATCATTCTTTCTGTAATATATAAAGCAATATATAACGTAATATATAATGCAACTGTTGTACATCTTAAATGCCATATCACAATGTATCCAATATATTTATCTGCAGTTGCATTTTGGTTCTAGACATGTTTTTTGTCTTCTTCCCATTATTTAAGGTCCATGAAAGGAAGGAAGTTAATAAAACTTGCAATATAAAGCCAAAAGTAATTCTTTATTATTATTATTGAATGGGTAAGTGTAATGGATGTAGAGCTAGATAGCACCGTTTGTAGACATTCACATCATCAAGCCAATCTTCCTGTCAAAAACAGAAGTAGACTTACTTTAGAGTATCTTTTGTTTAAATTAAACGAAATTATTATTCGATTATTCTTCGTTAGAAATGACCTAAAGATATTTCATCATTATGACACAGTGAGAACAAATTTGTTTAAATGATAATTTTACGCCTTTATAGCATGTGAATGAACAATACTTTATTTAATAACTAAGTTGGGACGGACATATCGGTAAAAACTACATGCTGAATATAATGTGTCATAATTAATAAAACTACTTGACTATTTGTGTTTCAAACGCTGTGCAACATCGATATACGGTGTGCATAAAGGTTGATGCTGTAATTCAAAAATTGAAAAGATTTCATATTGGCTTGATGCAAATGCAGCTGCTATCAAGAAAGGTCGTTCCTTACTGAGGTCTGATTCCTTTTTTCGTCTAGGGTACAACCTAAATATTTTGAGTGCCATGTGAAACTTAAAATATTTATCACCTTATGTGCATTGTGCAGCGAGTGCTCTCCATCGAGGTCGACTTGTCGCAATGGTTTCAGCGTCATTCGATGATATGCACAGTACTCTCAGATCTTCTATGAAGGTGCTTTGCCATGTTTTTCGGGGGCGGCCTTGTTTTCGTCTTCCCCGAGGCATCCACGACGTGTCGTTTCTTGGATGTCGTGAGATTGGTTTTCGGAGTATGTGGCCTGCAAAACGTAGCCGGCGCTCTGTCACAATGTCGTTGAGAGGGCGGGTGCCTGTTCGCTGGTAGATCTCTTCATTCGTGATGCGATCATTGTATGAGATTTGCAGGATTCTACGCATCCATTGCTGTTGTGCAATGTTAAGCCACCCTGCAATCCGGGCAGACGTCTTCCACATTTCACACGCATAGATTGCCGTTGGGATAAGAGATGGTATTAAGTAGCCGAATTTTTGTACCTACTCTGACTTGTATGTTGGCCAAGATTGGTTGATGCCGTTGGAAAACTGCCCCTACAGTTATCACCTACCAGTTTTCAATATTTCATAAAGGTAAACGATTTAGTCCAAACCTGC
Source organism: Potamilus streckersoni (assembly GCA_016746295.1). Taxonomy (NCBI): domain Eukaryota; kingdom Metazoa; phylum Mollusca; class Bivalvia; order Unionida; family Unionidae; genus Potamilus; species Potamilus streckersoni. The sequence goes on along the minus strand of JAEAOA010002259.1, from coordinate 2,971,987 downwards.
ATATAAATCCCGCCTATTGGTGCCATGGTTTTTAATTTTTATTTACTGTCTGTAGATAATAAAGTACCGAGTAATGGACCAATCACAGCTTATCAATAGTATATTGTGTACGTTTTTCTCGACAAACGGCCTATTTCAAAATATGGTCTCTGAGATTATGTTTGAGATGATATTTTGTAAACTGATTGCCTAAACATTCATGTTTTAGACTGATATAAGTACTGTATAGCTTACATAAACTGGAAATCCCAATCAAAAAGGTCGTGGGAACGTTTGGCAACAAGAGGATTGAACATAGGAAATTTTATCATGGGTTGGACTAAAGAACGACAAGGGATTGGGACTATTTAACGACACAAAAATGGAACAGTTGGGTGACGTCATGATACTGGACACTGGCAAAAATGTTGCAAGAGACTGAACTGAATACGCGCTACTTATAGACAAATACAATAGAGACATAGACATATAAACATGGTTAGAGACATAGACATATATAACACAGACATATATTGATGAACACGAATCTACCAGACATAAAATATACAATATATTAAAAAACAATTTTAAGCAAGAAAGAGTAAATCTGTTCGAGGTATATAAGTTGCCCTCTAAAGGCCCTTTGGGTTCTTCCTCTATTTTCTCCAGTTTTTCCACCAGCTTCTCAAATTTTCTATCCTTTCTGTCTTCTTCTTTTCCTTCTCTGAAATCCTGTCAGGATGTCTTGTAGATCAAAATTGTTCTTGCACTTTCAGTTTTGATTTAGTCTCACAAATGTTTCATTTTTATTTCTGTTTTCCTTCATCTTTCTCTCTTTTGCCCATGTCTATTTTATCTTCTTTGCCTTTTCTTATGTCACCTTTCTTATCTTGTCTTCATCTTTCTTTAATTTGTTTAATCCCAATGGACAAAGGACAGCTGTGTGAAATTTGTTATGTCTTGCAAAAAATACCTCACTTGGATGACGTTATCAATGGCCTCCTTCAATGTTTCCACTCTCACGTACTTGTGATGGCTGAAGACTCTTAATTACTCTACTTCCTCCTCTATCATGCTTAGATTTAGATCCCTGACTATATTCATACTGGTGACTTGGCTAGTCACAAAGTCTTTCATAGCTGATTAACTCGATTACATTTCAAGTCTTTCCACTGTGTTGGATCCATCAACCATCAAGTACCAAAGATGTTTCAATTTATTGAACAAATATTCATTTTGTCAAGGTGTTGACTATTCAGACTGACAACCGCTGCAGGAAGCACGGAAGGGAAACATCACTTACACTTACTTCATATATTATATTTTGTCCACACAGTCGCCGGAAGAGAAGAATAAAATCACATCATATATACTATACAAAACGTCAGTATTTACTATCCACATAGAAGGGATAAGACGAAAAACACACACCATATATACTATCCAAACACCCAATATCTACTATCTACATAGACGAGAAAAGAATTTAAAAACACACCTCATATCTACTATTCAAGTCCACAATATCTGCAAACCACATACACGGGAAGAGGAGAGAAACACACACACACACCATATTGACAATCCACACAAGCATACACGAATTCACAAAATACTCACACATAGGCAAAGATGCTGGTGTTTATAGTCATACTACTTCACATTCACACAAATTATCAACTTGAATAGTCTCTTTTTTAGACATCTGGTTAGCACTGACAAGGACTGTTTATCCTTAAAAATCCAATTGCACCTGTCTGATGTGGCACTACATACGCATCGTCGGCCCGAGTCCAGTACCCAATTCATGCATGTGGCTGGTAACGCAGAGGGTAGTTGGCTGACTTCATTCTCCCAGTCTTCACTGTGAGTGATAGTGAAGACTTGTGCCCTCTCTCCTCTACGCCAGATGAGATCTCCTAATCTCCTCTTCCCAGATTTCAGTTTGGGGGACCACAGGTCTTTGTACTGGTGGTAGATTCTATGGTGCTGGTACTGGTTGTCGTGCGGGTCCTGGATGTGGAATCGTTTTTACCTAGGGCTTGAACTCACACAGAGTTTCAGTATGAGTTGAGGTAGGATCCCTCCCTTCTTTTCCATTGTTTCCTTCTTTATTCCCCTTGCACCTCTTAAAGCCTGAAAGCTCATCTAAAAGGTGCCTGGCATATTCCAGATGCATCTGGGGTTCCAGAAGCTTGGTGAGTCTACTCATTCTTCAATGTTGTTACTTCAACGTTTGTTAGCTATACTGATGGTCGCTGCGTTTTATATCACTGGAGCACGGACGTGAAGGAGAACACCACCTGACACTAAAACGGACAATACCATAGTTACCATTGCATAGAACGCTCCCACCTAAAAAAAATACTCAAGATTACCTTTTTACTTACAAACACAAACACTATTTTTAACAAGACAGAGAAAAAAGTGATTATAGAAACAGTTCTACCTGCTTTTAAAACGTGCAAACACAAATGTTTAAAACATGCTTATAGAAACAATGTTATTTTTTTTAAACCATACAAACACACAAATGTTTTTGGCAATTGAAGTTGCATATCGTTTCCAGAGTGTCAGTGTAGCCCTGAAAAGGGCAGCTATGTTGACTGGGGAGGGATGTTAATCTGTTATCGTGTAAAATTGCGTCCCCGTCTGGAGGCAGGTTTTTCAGCATAAAATAGCTTACATCTTTAGAAAGAGAAAGATAAATATTTTGTGTTTGCAAGACTATCGACAAAACATCTGTCTAGTTCCTAATTTGTTTTTGCTGATGCCGTTTTGTTCTTTTTTCTTCTGCTTCTGAAGTCAATACTTCTCCGTGCACTGATCATGTTCTTTTTTTAACTTTTTTTCTGAAAAGTAATTTTATTAGGTCTTCGGTCACGTTCAACATCATGACATCCTGCTCTCAAGAAAACTTCATTAGGGTTGTGTTTGTCGATGATGACATTTTGGAGAAATTCTTTGCTCTGCCTCAACGCGGCATCCTTCAATACGTGCAATCCTCGTGTTACCATTGGTTTCAAAACGGGGCCACTGAATGATAGGCAGATCTCAACATATTTCCTAAACCATGTTCTTGCTATCGAGCGACTCCTCTGTACATAGGATACATGACGTACTAGGCGTTAGAGTAATCGCTTTCGAAAATGGAGTTTCACTATGACTTTCTCTTTGGTAGATGGAATATTTTGTCCTACATGTCCTTTTATAACAATGTTGACAGTGTCGAAATACGACTTACTGACATGTAAAGAGAGGATGTACACTTTTTCGGTGAACGTGATAAGTGTTTCTACCTTCTTCCTCACCATTCATAGCAGGATACACTTTGAAAGGAATGCAAAGCAGTAAGTGTGAGATGGGGAGTTTAAAATGGTTGGCATTTCTCGCATCTTCTCGTCACCCTTAGTGATCTTGACTTTCCCGCCCAAAATGTCATATAATTCTTAAAAACATTTAATGCCATCTCTGAAAATGTTGTAATTATACGACGATGTACTTTATGTCACACGAGGGTGACAGGTTTGTTCAGCTTGTTTGTTTGGTTAGGAAGTTCTCAAATACTGCACTGTATTCGGTAGGAAATGCATCAACTATATGTTAACTGCTAACATAATTGCCTGCATTTATGTTATACTCATAAATGTACAGTATAAGGGAACCAGTAGATGAGTATTTTCTTCAAGTTCTTACTGTTTATCGTAGCTTGTTGCATTGTCCTGTCTATAACTTTAACCTCAAGAATGTTTTGATCTGAATGACATTTGTCTTCTGTAGAGTAAACCATTTCCACGAAAGGGACTTCCCAATGGGCTTCGTGACCAATTAGATGACCTCAAGTAATTTGACCGTGAAACAGCACAAAGTGTTTCTAGAAAAAATCCATAGAACTGTCACAGGTAACTTCAAGTAAAATTTGTTGTTCATAATTCCAGTGTTCTAGTCTCTCTCTCTCTCTCTCTCTCTCTCTCTCTCTCTCTCTCTCTCTCTCTCTCTCTCTCTCTCTCTCTCTCTCTCTCTCTCTCTCTCTCTCTCTCTCTCTCTCTCTCTCTCTCTCTCTCTCTCACTCACTCTCTCTCTCTCTCTCTCATTACAACGTTTGTATGTAAACTTTATCGATCGCACTGGATTCAGATGAGTGTTTCAAAGTGAATTGTTACTGACGTTGGACGGAAGGCTACCGATGTTCACGTTAGATGATGTTTAAGAGACGGATTAGGACGATGCAACTGCTCAGCAAAATGTTCCACAATTGCTTGTCTCCTTGTTGCAAACTTGGATTGTTAGTGGCAGCACCGATGACACGATACACCACAAAGATCTGGCAGAAAAAGACGATCTGCCTTTTAGGCATACGTTTTCAACACCAAACCCACAAGGGGAAATTTTGTAGATTATGTACAGAAGAATTGAGTGAAGGAGTGATCACTTCTGCAGTGGTAACATTTGAGGCTGTATGATGGTGGCTTCCTTTTATAGCCGGTGATTTGCGAAGTGTTGATCTAAGAGTCAATACTTAGAAGATATCCTTCCCAACATACTTTGACTTCTTTGACACGTCGTTGTCAAATTTGTCGTACACTTTTCTTCTTTCTCGGACACATAAAACATTCCTTATAACAATTCCCCATTCATGTCTTCCAATTTATAGTCGGTAGGATGTCGGCCAGGCGCTCGTCAAGACGAAACAATTCAGTAGTCTAGTTGGGCAAGTAATCTTTGCCAAATGTGCGTTTTATTTTGCCTATGAGCACCCAATCTCCTACTGTCAACACTCTACATCTATTGGCTACAGTCATCATCGGAGATGCACCAAGCAGGCTCCCGAAGACGGTCACTTCGTTGTCGGGGGTCGGAACTCACACGGAGGGACATATCCGATGATCCAATGATAAGGTTGAATGTCCTATTGGGCTAGGTGCGGACAAGATGTCAGTCTTCCTGAGAGTGTGTTCATGCGTAAAATATTCCACGTTTTTTTTTTCAATTTCAAGGTCCGTTGAAAAAGTTACCTAATCTGGCTTTGCTTTCGGGATTCTCAGTGGTAAGAAAATTAATGTCACGTTTTTTCAGTTCCTTTTGGAAAGCTTGATTCCGAAATTCAGTGTTATTCAATTCGTTTTGTAACTGGGGAATATGGGTCAAATGAGGATTGGAAGGCAAATGCGGTGTTTGTTGTTCTTGCTCCATCCATCGTTTGTAAGGCAATAAGCCTGTTTTTGTCATTTCATCTGGTTTCAATGATCACGTCAGAGATCTTTTGATTCCAGTTCCCGTTTATCTTCTTGACCCTTTCTTTTGGAGTTTTGTCGGGTAAAACACTTACCAATATTGCCATCGCTATTCTTCTATTCCTTTGGCAAGCAGTGACAGCAGGGGTAAAATTCTCTGCGGTGCACCATCTTTCTTTCTGACGAATGGGTATTTTCTTTTGAACCATTTGGTGAAGAATGTGTCGCTGTTTGTCTAAGCATTCTTAGTGATGTTTAGAAAAAATTATAGTTCCTTTTCAACACATTCAGACAAAATTCGCTCACGGTAATAATGACGTCTTTGGAGGCTGTATGAATGAATTTGTTGTCGCATGGTAGATATGCCTTGGATAGGACAGACAAAATATCCCAATGTTAGACTACATAAGTAGGCATGCATTTCCATTTCTTTCCTTTGGGGTAGAAGAAGAATGTCTTTTCGAGAGGTGACATGTTTGTTTGCTGGTCGGTTCCGGGATACACACCAAAAATACACTAACGTTGATGACTTGGCACATGGCATTTTATTCTATTTTATGACTAGAGCTTCGTTAAAAAGTGACGATTTGTTTTCCAAAATCTCCATTTGGTGGTTTCCCTTTTTCTTTGCACAACTGCCTTAGTTCTTCGATGACGTCCATGTTTTCCTAAGCGTTTTCACGTATGATGTAACTGTCCTTTCTTCTTCCTTTTCCTTTCTGGACATTAATACGACGATGGTGACGGTGCGCACTTATTTTAGGAGATATTTGACATTTTAGATGCAAAAAGTACACTGACGTCCATGTACACGCATTCTTTTATTTTAATATTTTTGCTTTTGATATAAGTTTTTGTTCAAACTTTTAAACATATTTTCTGTATCTCCCAAACTTCCTCCCCTTTATTTGCTTCTCCTTTTCTGGAGATGATGTCGATGCTTGGATAAGTGTTTTATCGGAAGTCTAGTCTGCCTGTAATTTGTAACTTTCTTCTTCCGTTTCTTTTGTGGACATGACAGCAGCAATAATGCGCACTTCCTCTTGAGGGTACATCTTTCTAGTTCAGGAGCAAAATAGACACCGAACGCCATGGCTTGACATGCGTCTTTTATCTTATTTGAGTGAGACGGTTTAACACAAAAAGTCCTACCTACAGTTGACTACTTTTTTCTTTGGAGGACAGTGTCTTTTCCGGGGAAGACGTCGATATTGTCTTGAGAAAGAGCTAAATATAGCACACGTCTAACAGCAGGTATCCATGGTCAAGAGATTTAAACAATTCCACGCTGACCCACGTTCTTGTCAAGCAGCGTTATTACTCAGTGTGCCAAAAAGGCTGGTCTTGTTTGCACGTTTGGGCACAAGTACGATACAAGGTAAAACTCCATTTTAGATGACAATGTTGAGGGAAATAAGGATGGTATAATCCGTGTGAGGCAAGACTTTGCACTTAATCCATTCATCGCGTTGTCCAATGTTGTCTACGACGATGTGTTCCGTCAGCATTTGCGAGTGCCCTGAGGCAAAGTGACAATATTTGCCCACGTATGGATACAGTAAACAGATGTCCAAGTATTTGGTTTCTTCTCCTTTCTCCTGTCGGCTTCGTGCAGCAGACAGGTGACATTTGTACGTCCTCCTTACAAACTGTCAGTGGGTTCAGTGAGTCCACTAACTTGTAACTTTCCACGATACGCTTAAGCTCGGAATCGGTTGTCAAATGGTGATCGTACTCGTGTTCCCACGTTTCCAACACTTAGTATCCTTGCTGTCATAACCTCAAATACAACTGGCAAGTGGCCTGGTACAAGTCTTCCATGGCCCATTGATAAAAGTAGATTTTCGCTGTTAGGTTCAGAGTAGCAGATCAGACTTTCGTGAAACAAGTAACATTCAATCTTGTACACAATCTTGGAGTTTTCTGCGTCCACACCATTAAAGGAATACCTTCCTATATTATTGTTGCCTTCTACGATGCGGACGTGTTTGATATATGTGTCTTCCTTGTGGCGCAAGTAATGTAACAAGCGTTGGCTTTGACAGAATATTGACTTTGGACAACGTTTGTCGTTTCAAGGCATATAACAGCCAAGGTCTTTGCGAGCATGAATCCATGGTGGCACACTAAGAAACACACTTTGGCATGAACAGTTCTTGAAATTGTCCATATCAGCGACGTAAAATGTCCAAGTCAGATGGACAGTACGTAAACATTTCTTCCGGAAAGTCGAAAGGGTCAGAGGCGTCAGTCTAGTACCCAAAGTCGAAAACTTCTTGTTTGGTATGCATGTTATAGTTGGTATTTTTGTGAGCATGTGACAAATGGGGTAGAATGGCGTGTTGATTGGCTTCGGCATTAAAACAAATGAAATGATTTTGGCTCCGTTCAAATTCAGATTAGGACGTTCGGCATATTGTTCCGTATAGCATTTGAAAAGAAATTATCCTGGTATCCCGAGAAATTCTCATCCATCACCATTGAATGGCAAAGACAATCTCCGTAATATTCGATGTCATCTTGGCTCGTCGATAGGGTCTAAGATCCATTGGGCGAAATCGGTTCGAGTGTTTGGTCCACGAAATATTATTTTCACGTACTCCAGGAATCTTAATACATTGAGGACTATGACTAAATATGACTAAATACAGGCACTTAGATGCACTTCTCGCACGCTCTTTGAAAGACGCAGAAATTAAGAAATGTGAATGCCAGTCTCTTGCATAAATTCCAAATGGAAACAGATGAAATTTCCTTTCACCTCTTCATCTTTCTCTTCATGTCTGAAACGGCATTTTGAATGAAGCATTCGTGTTCCAAGTTTACGATTTGGCGGCAAATATGACATCGCTTATTTCCTGAACATACGTAGGTCTAGGCACTGTTGGTACATATTGTTGTCCACAAGTAGGTTACAATTTTAAGTGTTGACAAGCACTTTTCTGGTTAGGATCATTCGTCTTCAGATGTTGTTAGTAACAGGCTGGGCTCACAAAAGTGCGCTAACAACAGGGGTAGTGCATCCTTTCTTGTATTTATTCAAGACAACGTTAATGGGCCAAATATCCTGAGCATTTCGATCCATAATGTTTCTGTTACTTTCAATTGATATAGACATAGTCAAAATGTCTTACAATAATAACCATATCACCGAAATGTAGTGTTCTAACAATAGTTCTGCTTCTCTTTGTTGTCCGATCATTGAATACTTTTCCGCGCTTTTTTCCGTGCTGTAGTGCCAATCTTGTCGTCATACCTTCGCTCCTACGACGATGGATGTCTTGAGGGTTGTTAATTTGGATGAGACTCTTTTTGCTACTGAAAAGGCTGTATACCAATACAACCATTTTGCGTCCTGTTCTTTAAGAAAGAGAAACGTGAGTCATGAACACAGTCACTTTTCCATGGATGATGTGAAACTTTTTTGTTAGATTGTTGCACGTGTTCAATTTTGTCGACAACTTTCCAAGGTGTCAATTCTGCTGGGTTGCTAAACTCGACCTAAACTGGAAATTTCAAACTCTACCTACCCATGGAAAACCTCAAGCGATCGTCTTCTTTACCTTATTACAGCCGTTCATTTGTGGTTAGCAAAGAATTCCACACATCGGTGACAAGTGGCCAACCATACAAATGTCAAGAATCATTTCATCATTCTCAAGGAAGAACCCTGAAAGTCCAGAAAGGGAAAATAGACAGGAAAATAAGTGAGAAAAAGAGTGGAAAACGAGGAGACAAAAACTTGTGAAGAAATTCAACAAATTGTGAGAGTAAACAAATAAAATGACAACAAAGTGTAAACACTTTATAAAGTCTTATATTGTGTTGTAGATTGGATTATAAAATTTATGCAATAATGGACCACACAGTGAAAACGTTTTATTTTTATATTTTGTTTTTGAAATGATTAATGTTCTCCACTCACGTACTAACACACGTATGTAATACAGTAAAAAAGGATTCTTCAGTCTTAATTGATTTTGGCAAATTGAATACTCACTCTTTTCGAGAGACGGGGGTGGCCTTGAAAAGGACCGTTGTGTATGGTTTATTTAAAAACAAACCAACTAAGGAACGAGAAGCAAACATCTTTAACTACCCTAAGCCTTTGACACTGCCAAGGCCTACTTCTGGACCTGCTCCTGATGATGCTTTGGTAGAAATCACTATGGCTGGTATCTAAGGCATAGTAAAAGGGTTAGGTTGTTTGGCTCTGGAAGGTCTTTTTATCTTGGGTCGTAATAAAGAAGTCTGATACATTTGTTTCCGACTCATTAACTGCTAAAATCTCCAAGCGTAACGTTACTGCTCTTCCCTCCTATTCTTTGTTTCTCCTTTTCTTCTTCTTCTTCTTCTTCCTGTCGTTTCATTCGTGCTTTTTCTTCTTCTTGCTTTTATTTGTCAAGGTGAAAAGCTTGTTCTGCTTCTTTCTGCTGTTGTAAAATTTCTGCAATTCTTTTTTTTTCTTTCTCTGTTTAAAATCTTTGACGTATGGCAAATGAGATTGTGGCGAAGGTTCTAGTACCGGAAAAATTATTGCGAAGAAGTGAGAAAATCTACTAAATCAAAATAAAAAAATTCTTTTCTGGTAAGTAGACCTGTGTTGACTTTGCTAGCCGCTGATATATCATAGGTTCTGGTCGCTAGGGCCGATGCACCCTAATTTTTCTTATTTTCCGTCATGTTTCAAAAACCAATGTCGCATCTATTCACTGCGTGGATTCGCTAGCCTACATTTATAGGGAATGTGACGTCACATATAGCGCTCTTCGGATTGGAAGACAGTAGCCTCGGTAAATTAAATGTTTAGCCAGCTCTTCAGACCTTTCTTCAGACCTACGACAAAGACCTGATTGTGGAGGCAATCCAAAGGGACAAACAAACAAACCGTGATGACCTACTCAGATATGGACAGAACAAAAAGGTTGATAGGATACCATTTATTCTGACCTATCACCCAGACAATCCCAAAGTAGGTAAAATCATTGCAAACCACTGGCCAATCGTGCAATTGTCAGACATAATAAACCTAATACTTCCGAACAAACCTGTAGTAGCTTACCGGAGACCAAAAAAACCTAAAGGACATCCTAGTCAGGGCAAAGCTAACAACAATCACTAGTCAAAACCAACCTAGTCAATCTGGACCCTGTGGCGATAAAAGATGCAAAACCTGTCAACATATGATAGAGACCAAGACATTCACTATCACAGTGACTAAAGAAAAACTAAACATACATGGTCCAAACAAACGGTGCAAAACAGAGAATGTGATTTATCTCATCACATGTAAGATCTGTGGCCTTCAGTACGTCGGAGAAACTGAAAAGCTACACAAAAGGATAAACCTTCATAGATCTGATTGGATGACAAAAAGCTGTACAGAAGCCCGGTCGCAGAACACATCTCCTCCCCTGGTCACACTTTCAGTGATATAATACTTATCGCTATTGCTAACAACCACAGCTGGAGTTCCGAAACCAGGAAGGAAAAGAAATCATACTGGATACGCCGCCTTAGAACATTGAAACCAAGCGGTCTAAACCAAGAAGACTAGAAAATGAAAAAATATGCACTAGTAGAATTTAACATTTTCTAAATCTTCTTATTATCCTTCAATTTTTACTATAAGAATAACCGGTATAGTATCATATATCCGGAATATAATCTGCGTTGCATATGTACAAAAAGTAAAAATTGATGTCGCTTTGGCTTGTAGACTTTTAGGGAATTATACAACGTTTTCAGTTTCCGCAACTAGTCTATACAAGCTGGTTGTATTTATAGTTTTAGCTCATGTGAAGACAGCCATGTAGAGGTTTACAAACACAAAGTTTTTGTGTTTATTTGTTTGTCGTATATATGTTTTGCATTTGCCTTTGAAAAAGACTCATTAAGAGTCGAATGCGCTTAGGCTAGTTAGTTACTAGCTTCATACTGTTCGTCGTCATTTTATTCCATCTATATATATATATATATATATATATATATATATATATATATATATATATATATATATATATATATATATATATATATATATATATATATTATATATATATATATATATATATATATATATATATATATTATATATATATATATATATATATATAAGTGATAATATGATAAAATATATAACATTATGTTGTTCGCTAACTAACGATGGTTGCAATCTGAGAAAATATATAATTATGACTCTATATTTTAATTTATGTTTAATGTTAAAACAAATTACTTCGCTATACAAAATGTATTTTTTCCTCTCATACAACTGAACAACATGTACCTGGAGAGGCGATTAAACAGAAATACAGATCACCGTACTGCCTACTGAATTGGTGACAATTTACATGGTCGTTTTCCCAATCAGCCGATGGAAAATTGCAAGGACAATCATCGGTATCTATAATGTCTAATTTAACCTTATATCGTTTTTTGCTGAATTATCAAGCTGATGAAAATAATTCTACGCCATTTACACAAATGGTGTTGATACTTGAAAAATTAATTGTTATAGCGTGTAAATTGCTCAACTGGCACTGCGTGTAATATTTTCAATGGATGCTCGACGTTGATAGGAGGGGCTTCACCTACGCAATAACCCGAATGTTGTATCTAAGACTGTTGTAGGTCACGCTGGATCCATAAATACTGAACTCAATAATATATTTAGATATAGTAATCGTTCATAAAGAACACAGGAATAATAAAAATCCTACAATTAGCGGTCAAATAATCTTTCCTATCAAAAGCAGTAAACATCACAGAACAATATGCAGCTGGATATTGAACATCCTACTGATTAGGTTAATCCCGCACGCTATCCATCAGTCCAAGTTTATGAGACTTATTGACAACGTATGTTCTCAAATTCAAAATCCTTTCATAGCTTTGTATCCGATAATTTGTACCTAATGAAGGCCATATTGGTTTTTAAATCATCCAGAGCGAGTAAATTAATTCCGACCGCAGTCACTAGCCTACCATTTTCTGAGTGGGATTTGCAGAGATTGAAATGGCCGACATTGATTAACAACACATCAATGATGGTCTAAATAAAAAGCTGTTAAAAGCAGACTTTTACCAATTTGAATATTTGACCAGCTTGGAAACTGTCGATCTAGAAATATATTAATAGATAAAAAAGTGCCCCACTACAGTGTTAGAAACTGAGGCGAAGGCACAACTTCAGAGACGGACAAACCATGTATGCTTTCGTCACAGCTGTTTCGCTTGGCGTTCAACATTAAGAGGTTAGTGTTAGGACTGGTTGGCCTGGTGACAGAATAATATGACTGGGTGGACATCTTTCTATATGTGTGCGGTATGATGTCATAGTGATAGACATCACTATATACTACAGATATCTTAGCGATATGATTGAAAATTGTCAAAGCTACCTTAAAACTCCAAATCACACTCACAAACACACACACACACACACACATCAAATTTAAGCAGGGAAATGCAGTCTTATTTATGACATTAACATTATCTAGTTTTAAGCTGATGCATTATTTATGACTTTAGTCTCATAATATATGTATATGGTCAGCAGCTGAAATTGGACTTTACATATAAAATTCGCATCATTCAATATCGTAAAAGACATAAATCTCAGGCACATTTAGATTTCTCATGGTACATGCTTTAACGTTTTAGCTTTATTCTATATCATATGATTTGTCTGCCAAACGTTTGATAATCAAACAGCACCTTTTATATATCAAAATGTTATTTTCGGTAAAGTTTAAGTTGTGTCAAAAAAGATTCAAATAGTATCAAATTTAAAATAGCTTGCTATAACTGTTTATCTACATATGTATATATATATATATATATATATATATATATATATATATATATATATATATATATATATATATATATATATATAAAAATAATATATATATATATATTTTATTTAGTATATAACAATTTGTGCATCTGTCAACAAAAATGTCACTGTATACTTTACACTTGCAACACCCATGTTTTCACATTCATAGTGAAGTTTCAAAATGCAACATTAAGCGTTTATAAAGGTTTCTGGTACATCAAAAAATTAAGTCCCGAATTTGAGAAATAATCTTTATATTGAACATATATCTGGGTTTCAATTACACTACCTATGATCTCAGGAACTAACGCTTAATTGGCAAATTACCTATTGCAAACTGCAGTGGTCCAACGTTTGACGGGGTATATTTTACATTTTTTAATATTGTACGAACGTAGGATAATATAATATGTCAGACATAAGAACACTTTTATCATTTAAGAGATTCATGTCCCGTATGGTAATAACAGTCATTAATTTACCACGTCAACATGAATTGCCACGGCATTGTTGAATGAGCAATATAGTTGCGTATTTTGTCCAAGTTGACAAAATGATTATATATATATATATATATATATATATATATATATATATATATATATATATATATATATATATATATATATATATATATATATATATATATATATATATATATATATATTACGTTAAGGAATAATGTAATACACATTTGTATTTTGTGGATGTGTAGACTAATCATAATAACTGACTGTGTCATCTACACTTGGTACTAGATTTATGTATGGTTTGAGATTAAATATAGTGATTCTGTTTCATCCATCAAATGTATGTATGTATGTATGTATGTATGTATGTATGTATGTATGTATGTATGTATGTATGTATGTATGTATGTATGTATGTATGTATGTATGTATGTATGTATGTATGTATGTATGTATGTATGTATGTATGTATGTATGTATGTATGTATGTATGTATGTATGTATGTATGCATGTATGCATGTATGTATATATGTATGTATGTATCTATGTATGTATGCATGCATGCATAGAGATAGATAGATAGACAGATAGAGAGATAGAGAGAGATAGATAGATAGATAGATAGATAGATAGATAGATAGATAGATAGATAGATAGATAGATAGATAGATAGATAGATTGTTACAGTTATATTCTCTTAATATAAATAACAGACAAGAGTGAAAGACAATAAGCTTTGTAAAAGTTGATAATATTTATTTCCCTATAATTAAAAGTGAAAATGAGAACAAATAACTTACGACATTGCGAATAAATCCCAAAAGTATTAAAAAATTACTGACATAAGTAATAATAATTTAACTTCCTGACTAGTACACAGTACAAGCCATGCAGAAATGCAAAACTTGAAGGTGATGACGTGTGTGTTATAGTTTATAGAGTGTTGATTTATCTTCAGTCTTTTGTTGAATCACAGTAATATACTTCCAGGTTTAAATACGGCATAGACTACAGTGAATGTCATTATCCAAGAATTTTCTCTGACCACGTTTTTATTTCCAGATAACATAATCACTTAAATTCAATACTTTGAATAAAGGAATTCAGCCACAAAAAAAGAAAATGCTGGACTTTTTATAATGCAACTTGACAGTGCTAGTTGTTAAAGCACGAATGACCACGTAGACCCAATTGCAAGACTATATAAGTTCTCTATTTGTCCTCGGGTCCCAAATAGAATTTTCTGAAAAAGAATTATTTAATTGACCATAATTTTCTGGAATGATCCTGATGTATACAATATCAAAACCATAACCTGGATTACACTCTTGAAATTTGAAAACTTTGACTTAAAAAAAGAAAAACTTATTTGCTTTTCCTGTTAATAATGATTATGATATTAATCCCATACACAGAGAGAATAATTTGGCTATGTGTTAGTTGTTTTAACAAAATAAAATTTAAAGCCAATCAGGTCAAGCAGAATTAGACTCATCTTAGAGATGGTCAACACCAGCAGACAATGCTACATTGCAATAGTATGTAATAATGTAATAATTTTAGTAAACTAACAAATTATTAAGTTAAATTTGCATTGATATATATATATATATATATATATATATATATATATATATATATATATATATATATATATATATATATATATATAAAATTAAAATATATTATATATAATATATTATATATATATTTATATATATATATATATATATATATATATATATATATATATATATATATATATATATAAGATTCAAACCCAGTTTCAGCTTTGTAGTAAACAACTTTCTTTGTTATTGAATCTTATGGCCTACGTGGTAACCAAACTTCAATTCTCAAATGATACATCTGGGAACTTCAATTAACCTTTCCATGAAATGTTTTCCCTCAATTTCGTCAAATTTTTATTCGTATCCGACATGAAGGTATTCATTAAAACGATAGTATCTGATTATCAGCTTTACCTTATTCCCACTTGAATAACAAAACCGCTCTTAACAAGGGTCCCTACATCTAAAATGAATTCGACTATATTTAATATCTTTCGGAACTATTGAACATCTCTCTAATATAACGAAATTTGGCATATAATTAATTTTTCTACCATCATAGGAAAATTAGCCCAGAACTCCGAAGATCAAACGTTAAGCGAAGTGTTTTCTCTTTAATCTTGAGTAAATTGTTATTTGTTTATATTCCAAATTGGTCTGGAAATCCAATGGCCTTGGACTTCAAAAATATTGGATTGACAATTATTCTATGCTAAATATAATTTGGATGCTAAATTTAGTCTTTGTAAGTAGAAGCTGTAGTAGCAGTGTTAGTTCTTCATTGCCTTTATTGCGTAATAAGTATTTTTAGATATATGTTTAGATATAATTTAAAAAAATTGTTTTCTTATGCTTTGGAATTGTTAATGAGATTCCTGAAGATAAACATGATGTGTATATATATATATATATATATATATATATATATATATATATATATATATATATATATATATATATATATATATATATATATATATATATATTATTTATTTATTTATTTATTTATATACCCCTCTGACACGTTGTCCATGCTCTTGGTTCTCAGTTTCTCACGGTGGATGTTGAGTTTGTATTAGTATGTAATTAATTGATTCATAGTTTAGAAATGTCGCATGTGATGTATGTGTATTTCAAAGTTTATGAAGGAAAGATTAGAAAAAAGCTTACTTTAGCTAATTGACTGGATTCTTGTTTGTGATTATTGCTGATCTATGGTTTCTTACTTTCTGGTTATTCCGACTCTGGGGATTCTTATTCTGAGGGCTGATGGAGCTTACGGTAACTGTAAGCTGGACTGATTAGTTATGATCTATTGCATGTTGTTGTCTTCACTCCTGGGTCATTATTCCGAAATTCTTCATCTTCTATTTTGCAACATCCCTAACTTTCCCAAATTTTACCACAATTGGCCATAACTTCTTCCGATCTGCAAAATTGTTGACATCATCGCCAAGTTGATGAATTATATGACCAATCTCTGCTGCCGCCATCCACTTCTTCATCATAACCCACATTCAAACATGTGCCAGCTTTTCATCCCGATGCTATGAGCTCAATGCCACTCAGCCATCTTTGCATTTGTTCGATGTTCTCTTTAGCTGGACATTTCAGTTTAAAACAAAATCTTGATGGAAGAGTTGAATCAACGTGTCACTCGACAGCGATATTAAACTTCTAATATGTTCATTATTACATTTTTTATTATATTCATATTGTATCTCAGTTCAGTTTTCGATTTTTAACTTAGGTATTGCATATCAAAGCGAGCAAACGTCCTAAGCTTCAGTCTTCATTATTTAGTACTAATAATGATTTCAACGGAGCGCGTTTAATTTTTAATTGAAGAAAGCATCGCTTTGTTTATAATTTTAAAACTTTTTTAACTCTCTCTCACACACACACAAATGTATGTGTCTATAATTGTATTTTTTGTACTATAACTGAGTTTTAAATTATATAGATAATAATAATAATAATAATAATAATAATAATAATAATAATAATAATAATAATAATAATAATAAAGATGATACGTATTTTTATGGCAACAGAAGTAATAGTAGTCACATTGATAATTATAACTAAGGTGGTAATATATTTTCAAGTCATAATGGTGGCAATTGTGGCGAGTAAAATTATAGCAATAGCGGTAGAAGTGATAAAAGTGTAATAACAGTAAAAAGAACATGTTAGTGGGCGTGGTGGTAGTTGCAGTGAAAAGTGGGTTAATATTGATAATTGTAGTAATGGTGATCATAGGGCTGAAAGTTAATTGTACACGCAAGAGCTGGCGTATGGGGATATATATATATATATATATATATATATATATATATATATATATATATATATATATATATATATATATATATATATATATATATATATATATATATATATATATAGTTTACTCAAATTCTGTCCAAGATTGCAGGTTGTACTTTAAAATAATGGGCTGTTTTAAACAATATGTTGTTCTATCAAATATTGCTCCATACGTGTAGGTTGTGATATGTGTATTTAATTTAGTTGTTTGTTTTATAATTATAAAAACATTTTTTAAATTTTATTACATGTTTTGATAATGTAACATATTATGCTGGACATGACCGTGTCCAAAACTGAGTTCATATCTGCTGGACCTGATTGACTTTTTTTTTAAACAAGTTTTTAATTTAATTTTGGTAAACAACTAATACATAGCTAAATTATTTTCTATGCTTAGGAGCTGAAATATCAGAACTGTTATTAATAGAAGAAAAAAGTATGTTTATTCGGGTCATTGATTTTGGACCTTCCTAAGCGAATTTTACAAGGCATGGTTTCAATTAGATAATTTATGTTTGCTTTTTAAGAAAATGCTAATTGGGAACTGAGGCCAAGGAAATACAAATGTGCTCTGATAAATTCTTAGATAGAGACAATCACTGGATTATATATATATATATATATATATATATATATATATATATATATATATATATATATATATATATATATATATATATATATATATATATATATATATATATATATATATTCAAACCTGGAAATATAATTCTGTGATTCATAAAAAAAACTATTGAAACACCAATACTTCAATAGCTACCACAGACACGTTATCGACTTCAGTTTGGAGATATTTTCTGGACTTTTACTAAATTTTGACTTCAAGACCTAAAACTGTTAAAACGTTTGTCTGGAATTGTTGAATTATTTTGCGATTTAATCCGCAATACTGTAATTTATTTGCTTTTGGGATGTTTTTGTTTGTTTGTTTTGTTTTGTTTTAATTTTCACTTAGTATTCTATGTAATTAAAACTGTTAAATTTTGCGAAGATATTTTTCTTTCACTCTCTTCTTTCATTTGTTTTAAAAGCATAGATAACACTTGAAAATAAGATGTCATTATATTCTGAGTTCAAAATATTTTAGAAACATACTTGTTTTCATTTTACTGGAATATCCACTAGAATGGCTCACATCTATGTCAACGCAAAGTGTGGATAAATAGGACTTTGTAAAAAAAAATTCTGGTTTCCGATCAGTCTTTTGTAATCCAGTTCTTTGTTGCTGATGTTGATTTTGATTTGAGAGGAATTATTTAGTTAAATTAATCATTGGATTTACAAACCATTTCATTGCTTAATGATTTAAATTTACACACATTATTTTGGAATGATTCCGAATTCATTCAAAGACATCCTGGATTTCATCAGTCTGCTACACGAGGAGTTACTTTTGAACTTTTGTGAGGACATTTATGATTTTAGAGGTGCTCTATAGATATTATTGACTCCTGAGTAAGTGGTTGGTGTAAACTGTAGCTGTTTACATTTGCAACACAGCAAATTAAATGGCCAGTCCCCTTTGCTCAAATTTCGTCTGAAATAGTCTACATCAGACTTTCTACAGTAGCTTTTAAACTATAAAAAGGGACTAGATAATACCAGCCTCTAAATGTCCAATGAATGAATTACCAAATATTTATAATATAAAAATCACATTATAGACACTTCCTCTAACAATTAAATCTCTGAAGTCCAGGCAGCGAAAATTACCAAGTGGAGCTAGTAGTTTTCTTTAAAAATGTACACATTTGTAGCAAAGTCAAGATGCTTGCTTTATAACCCCTATTACACACATAAACCATACAAAATTGTACGGGAAACAAATTTTATTTGAACAATACCTAAGATATACAAGATCATTTTTAAAATACAAAGCCAGTATTACGAGTGAGGGAACGCGGGGAAAATATATATTTTATTTTACCCCTATGCAAACAACAAAACTGTAGAGCGCCATCTATATGGATATACCCGTGCCCTAAATTTTCACTTTACATTAAAGAATTGTAAACTGCTTGTTGGTTTTACTTAATTTGTGAGTTAACTTCGTTCTGTTACTTAATTCAAGACCGAGAGTAGTAACATTAACTTTTTTCACTCTAATCATGCTGACGTTTAATGATTAGATTGACGATGACTTATCTACAATGATATAATGAATCATGATGACTGTTATATACAGGGATTGTGATTACTGATGACGACTGTTGTATACAATGATAATAATCACTTAAGATGACTGTTGTCTATAAAGATTATAATGACTGACGATGACTTGTATATAATGATTTTAATGACTGACGATGACTTTTCTACAATGATTATGATTACTGACGATGACTTTTATACAATGATTATGATGACTGACGATAACTTGTCTACAATGATTATAATGACTGACGATGGCTTGTCTACAATGGTTATAATGACTGACGATGACTTGTCTTAAATAATTATGATGACTGACGAGAACTTTACTACAATGATGATGATGAAGGAAAAAGACTGTTGCCTACTGCTATGAGTCTGTGCTCTTAAATTAAGTAACAGAAAAGAATGAAGACAAAAAAATTGTAAAATATGACAATTTATTTCCCTAAAATACAAAGTGAACATTTTAGAAAAAGAACATACGGTTTTACAAACTATATCAAAATATAATCCAAGAATTGAAAATAGAAGTCCTGGTAATAAAATGTCCTGAATAAAGTAGACTTCCAGTCCGATGAAATCTGAAATGAAGGCGATTACTTCTGTTATTGTCAGCGAAATACTGCTGTGTCAACGGTCTCATGTTGAATCACAGAAAATATTGTTCCAATCTTGAATTAAGGATAATTTCAAACGAATATCTCTGTCCAGGAGTTTTGTCAGGGCAGTTTTGTATTTCCAGAGAAAAGTATCATTTGAATTCAAAAATTTGAAGAAAATAAAATTCAACCAAAACTGGTCACAGCATAATACATCTTATCGTGTCAAGTGTTTTAAAGCCCCACTGAATAGACCTCTATGACAAAAATCAGTTACACGACTAATTTAAACGCAAAACAGATACCAGGATGAGGCTCAACAGTTCTTTCTTCTGGAAAAATAGAAGTTTGTTACCT
Source organism: Potamilus streckersoni (assembly GCA_016746295.1). Lineage (NCBI taxonomy): Eukaryota > Metazoa > Mollusca > Bivalvia > Unionida > Unionidae > Potamilus > Potamilus streckersoni. The sequence continues at coordinate 2,951,427 of JAEAOA010002259.1, read as the reverse complement.
ATTGATATAACACCTGTGACGTATTCCAGACAATATCTGGATTCAACATAATGATTATTACTCTGAAAAAGAGTTTTATTTACCAAAACTGTTACTCATTTTGGAACAAGGTCAATAATTTGATGCAATGTCTCTATTATTAGTTGTTTATCAAATATATCTTTATAAAAGCAATTATGGGCAATGTCAAATCCAGTAAACAATGTTACATTACAATAACTTGTCATGGAATTACAAAACTTTAAAACTAACAAACAAAAAATTAAATTAAATATACATAATACTACAATGATTATTACGACTGATGATCACTCTCTTCTATAGTGATTATGCTGAATGACTATGATCGTTGTCTACAATGATCATGATGATTCCAACCATTGTGGTCTAAATAATTCACTATATAAGGGTTACTTACCTGCATCGCGTACTACTACTACTACTACTACTACTACTACTACTAATAATAATAATAATAATAATAATAATAATAATAATAATAATAATAATAATAATAATAATAATAATAATAATAATAATAATAATAATAATTGTTTAGACTTATTATGAATTTAATATAAATAAATATCCCCATGTAATAACTGGGTCCCAATACCTAATTTTAAGTACGAATTTAAGGATATATCATAAATAATTTATTCACGTACAAACGTGTACATTTACATAGTTTTGTTTTATAATTTCGCACAAAGTTAAGTTATTGCTTCACAAACGGGAATTCATACTGTAATTCAATATATAGTTGACAAGGAAGACAATTATATTTATTTCCTCAAGTGTTAATTTTTCTTCATACTTCTGGATGAACTGAAATATTAAAACACGCAAACAGACACACACATGTATATGTGTGTCTATATATATATATATATATATATATATATATATATATATATATATATATATATATATATATATATATATATATATATATATATATATATCTATATATATATATATATATATATATATATATATATGTGTGTGTGTGTGTGTGTTTGTATGTGTGTACGTGTATGTGTGTGTATATTTGTGTGTGAGTGTTTGCATTTATAAAGTATGTTTGTTTTGTTACTTTTGTACCACTATAATAGCAATAAAAAAACTATATGTTCGTTCTCTAGTCGTATAATTACGTCGTATTTACACCAATCGTAAATCCTTTTACAGTATCACTGATTACTGATGGAAGAACATTTTTAGTCCTTCTTTCAACAGTTCTCTATAACAAAGCCATCTTGTGATGGACGTTTTCCATTTTCTATCCCTGTTAGAGACATACCGTATTTTTTTTCCAGAAGGTCATCTTTGTATCAACATTGTCAGCAGTAGTGTATGTTAAATCCACTTTAGGAATACTCCCTCTGGGGCTTTGTTTCCAAAATATCCAACTAAATTGCAATCAAGCCTGGATCAGTCAAACTTGTGTCCGAGGTCTACATTGTGGAACTACTATATGCAACTACTGCATATATATATATATATATATATATATATATATATATATATATATATATATATATATATATATATATATATATATATATATATATATATATATATATATATATATATATATATATATATATATATATTACTACCCTATTATTACGACCCTATATATATATATATATTATTACGACCCTGTATGTGTGTGTTAAGAAAAGAATTTTGTATAAATGTTTTTGTTTCATTTTATTTCATTAAATGTAATTAATAATATAATTATGTTAATATCGTCTAACATGTGTCTGAAAAAAAAACAGTGTTTACTTGAGTAGTAGATGTGACTCATGTGAGCACGTGCTGTGTATGATAAAAATTCATTCAGGAATAGCTATGAAAACTATTCGCTGACACTGAGTCAGGCTTTCCTAAATGTCCAGAATTATTACGAATTTGCATGCATTCTCGTACGCGTGCAATTCAAACAACGCATTAGCTTCATTTATATGTTTGAGATTTTTGTAGGTCGTACACAGTCACGGACAGACAGTCGTAGTCGAGAGTCAGTTATACAGCTTCTAATACCTAAAAAGATATTTGTTGTGATAGAAGAAGTCTGTTCGTATGTCTACGTAGAACAAAATGTCTTGTTAGAGGAGCTCTTATTACTTCGTTTTTATGAATAATAGTTTTCCTGGAGAACAACATTACTGATTTGGACAAAAGACATTTTCCCGAACATACCCTAAATTGGAACGGAACAACACAAACTGTGCTTTATTGTGTCAATTCTGGAATTTTCTGTTAGTCTTCGTCTGACGTGGTCATCCGTCATTTTGGACCGAGACTTCAGACTGTGTTTAGAACTTTTTACAGAACTTATATTTCTAATTGGAACAAAATTTGGATCATTTCTGTAAACCGTAAGTCATGCTTAATTTATTTACATTATTTCATGTTTTCTACGAAAAAAAATTATCTTTGTTAAAATTTATAAACCTTGTTGTCTTCACTCTTTCTTTTGTTATTTTGATCGAGCCGATATGTAACATGAAAAGAATTGTGGACTCGTCCTTTGCGATATTTGAAATTGTCTAAAATTCGAAAGTGGAATTGCCTAGTCAATTTTATTTTTGAAATTTTAGTGAAAACATGTCGTTTTTCTTACAAATGTCAAAGAGTGGAGAGTTTTCTATCTATTCCATCCAAAGAACAGTTGTAGAGTTTTACGAAGGATGAATTGCTTGAACTTGTAGAAATAATGAACTATCTGAAGCAAAAACTTCTTAAACTAAACAAACAATTGAGACAATTATAGTTAAATATTTGGTTGAGAAGAATATCTTGAACAAATGTATTTTGGCATCTCTCAGTAAGACTTTAAAAATTCTGACGTTAAGATTGCAGAACTAAAGTTTAAATATAAATTTGAGTTTCAGAGTACAATTAGAAAAATAAAAAGAAAGGCAAATTGAATTACAAAAAGAACAAATGAGAATTCAATTAGAAGAAAAAGAAAGAAAAAGACAAATAGTATTACTATAAGAACAATTTGAACTTAAGAAAGGAGATTACAATTTGAAGATAGGGAAAAACAAAGACAGATAGAAAAAAGGAAAAAGGAAAGACAAATACAAATGGAAGAAAGGGAAAAACAGACAAATTGAAGAAAGGGAAAAATATAGGCAAATAGACTTACAAAAGAAACAAATGAAACTAGAAGAAACAGAGAAAGAGAGAGATGCAAATTAAAATGAAAGAATTAGATCTGGCAAGTGACAGGAATGATTCCACATCTCATACAAATTCAAAGTTTAGCATTTTAGGAAATAGCAAATTATTTCCCCCATTTAGTGAAAAGGAAGTAGACAAATATTTTATAATGTTTCAAAAGGTAGCTGGGAATTCAAAATGGCCAAGAGAGTACTGGACTCAATTATTACAGAGTGTACTTCATGGCAAGGCCAGAAATATCTATATCTCTATCAGTGCAACAAAGTTTTGATTACTACTTGGTCAAGGAATGCATCTTGAAAGGTTACGAGTTAGTCCCTGAGGCTTATCGACAAAAGTTAAGGAGTTAAAAAAAGAAATTAGAAAAACTTATGTTGAATTCGCTAGAAAAAAAAAACAGTTGTTCAAGAGATGGTGTCTTTCTGAGAAAATTGAACATAATTATGAAAGACTTGAACAACTGGTATTACTCGAAGAGTTCAAAACCTGTATTCCTAGTGATATCAGAAATCAACTTAAAAATCATGAGGTTAAGACCTTGGAAAATGCTGCTCTGGCTTCTGATATTCCTTAACTCGAAGTTTCTGCTTTAAAACAAATCTTTCACTCCGAAGTCTTCTGACAGAAATGTGTTTCAAACAAATACGACTCTCAGCAAAAATCAATCTTGCACAAATTCTAAAAGTCAAGACTCTGAGAGACTTGATTCTAAATCCTTGTATCTACCTACGGGTACCTGTTGTAAGGAAAAAGGACACGCCATTTCAGAGTGCTTCAACTTGGAATATAGGCACCATAATCAAGATAGACCTATCCCAAATGCTCTTACTTCTAGGAAGTCAAGGTCATGTATTGAAAACAATACATTTGTTGGGTTTGATAAACCTCAGTCTGACTATGTTTTGGAGAATTTATATCGAAGGGTTCTATATCACTCTTTTGTGATTTGGCCAATCGTATCCCAATTAAAATTTTAAGGAAGCTTCAAAGTCTTTTAGTTTCAGGTGTTTTGCCTTCTTCTGAGAAGTCCTGTTCTAATGAGTGTTCTTACTCAGGGAATAGAGTGCGGCTTTGTAGTGTTCCTCTCCATTTTGTTAATTTGTCGTCGGACTTAAGTTTCAGGACCTGTGACCGTCGGTGTAGTGTGTACTTTGCCTGTTGATGGCGTTCATTTGTTGCTAGGTAATAACTTAGCTGGAGACAAAGGTTGTAATTAATCCACTTGTAACAGACAAGCCTCCTTTTGATCAGAAAGTTGATCCTATTAAAAAATATATCCCTGATTTATGTTCAGCTTGTTCAGTTACCAGAGCTTTATCAAATAAAGCTTTTGAGATTGATTGTGTTCCTTTAGCTGACACATGTATTGGTCAGGTTTTTGTTGAGGTCACTTTTACTTCTAATTTGGATCAGCCGACAGGTATTGATCATAGTGATCCTCTTTTGAATACTCATTTTCTTTTATATGATCAGGGTGATAAAGGACAATCACTTGTCGTTGACCAGAAGGATCCTGCAATCTCTTGTTTGTTTCAACGGGCTTTTAGTGAAATTAATGCAACTGAAGTACCTGTTTGCTACTTCATTAAAATTGGAGTTCGTATGCGAAAATGGCGACCTTCCGAGGTATCTGCTAGTGACAATTGCTCAGTAAAATGTCAAATTATGGTTCCAAAATTTTACAGACAGGACATACTTTGTTTGGCCCATGACGCGTCTATGGATGGTCATTTGGGGACAAACAAAACGTATCACAAAATCTGGATTCAATTCTATTGGCCAAAATTAAAAAGTAATGTTTCCAAGTTTTGCAGATCTTGTCAGGTTTATCAAATTATAGGAAAACCAAATCAAAAGATTTCTAAAGCTCATTTGAAACCAATTACTGCATTTGACAAAATATTCAGTAGAGTTGTGGAAGATTGTATCGATCCCTTACCAGAGACCATGCCATGTAACCAACATTTGTTGACAATCAAGCGTGTGTCGACAAGTTTTTCAAAAGTAATTCCTTTGAGGAATTTTATTCAATTTGGCCGTCTCAAATTTGATAAAGTTTGATCTAATGTCAAAGTTAAAGTCTGGTTATGTTCCAGCTTATTACACTTGAATGTGGTAATCAACAGTTCAAGTCGAAAGTGAAACTATGGTTTCACCAATGCGTACTAGAGAGAATTTTTTAGTCCTGTAATAAAGTCCATCTCACTTGCGTATCCTGCACAATTTTCTTTAATTGAGATTCTATGGCCTTTACAAAGCAAAGAAGAAACTGAATTAGATTATAACATTTGTACTCAAGCAGAAGTAAATTTATGGAGTACTATTGTTTCTAAAGAAATAGCCAAATAAATCATGTAAGTTAGTTGTAACTTAACCACTAAAAAAAGAAGATTCGCAGGAAGGATTTCAGCTGGGTTCTACTAATCTTGGAACAACAAGTCTGCATAATTCGGACGGTATGGAAAATCTAGATCAGAAACTCTTATTTGCTAGATCATGAAAAAGGTGAACTTGTTGTCTGAATAACCACTTGTTTCTGGATGCGCCTACAAACAAACCTTTTCACGATGTTGAAATAGCAAATTCGAAACCCATGAAACAACACCCATACAGAATGTATCCTTTTGAACAGTAATATATGAGAAAAAAAAAGATTCAATATTTACTGGACAATGATTTTATAGAGCCCAGTAAAAGTGATTGGAGATTACCATGCATTCTGGATCCGGAACAGGATAAAACGTTCCGAATGTATATCGATTATAGGAAGGTAAATAGTGTGACAAACACAGACTCGTTTCCACTGCTAAGAATCAATGTTGTTGTTGCTGTTGTTGTTTGGCTTAAGGCCATTTTCCAGCACATGATAAGCTATACATGGCGGCCAGTATCAATGGTGGAGGAATAAACCAGGAAATCACCGGAAAGAACCACCGACCCAAGAGAAGCTACTGGCAAACTTTTTCACATATCCACATTTGCGGAATCCTAAACTCAAACCCACGCAGAGGTGAGAAGGCAGTGATCCATAACGAACAGCGCTATAAACCACTCAGTCACTCGGGGCCCCTTAAGAATCAATGCCAAATACGTCACTAAATTCGACCTTTCGAAGAGCTTATCGCACATTCCAGTAACGGAGAGAGCAAAAGAAAGTTCGGCCTTTGTGACTCCAGTTAGACAATACCAACACAAAGTGGTGTCTTTGGGATGAAGATTTTTCAGAGTACTTTTCAACGACTTATGATTATTTCTTCCGGTTTTGACAGTTGTGATGCATACATTGATGTCATCATTGACTACAACACCTGGAAAGACCATCTAACTTCGATTCGGAAGTTCTTCGACAGACTCACAATTGAACATCTGACTTAATTTATCTAAAATAAGTTCTTTCCTGCATATGTTACCTTTCTAGGACATATTGTGCGACATGGACAGATAAAAACTATAGATGCTAAGGTCAAGGCTATTTCAGAATTTTCTGTGCCTGTCAATAGAAAACAGCTGGTGCCATGTTTAGGTATGGCTGGGTGCTATCGCAAATTTTGTTCTAATTTTTCTGATGTAGCTGAACCTCTGAGAAACTTGTTGAGAAAGAAAAACAAGTTTCTTTGGACTGAAAAATGACAAGAGGCTTTCGATAGGCTAAAAGCCATACTTGCAAGTGCACCAGTTTTAACAGTTCCAGATCTCAGTCAGCCGTTCAAACTATTTGTAGAATACTGGCATTACAGCATTTCAAAGTTTATATTAGCTCGTCTCCTTCTCAAGTTTTTGTTTAGTGACCACAACAGCCTCACTTTCATGGGCAGAATTAAAAATAAAAATCAGAGGCTGTTGAGATGGAGCTTATTTTTTCAAGAATACAATCTTGCTATCAAGCACATAAAGAGAAAGGATAATTTTATTGCAGATGCAATTTCTAGTGTGTAGAAATGTCATTTTATTAATTGATAAGAGTTAAACTTTTTTGAATTTTCACCTTATGTAGAATTTATATCTGCTATGAAAATGAAAGTTTTATTACATAAATCTTTCTTTTTCCTTTATGGGGGAAGGTGTTACGACCCTGTAGTTAAAGTATGTGTGTTAAGAAACGAATTTTATATAATTTGTTTTATTTCAATTTATTTCATTAAATGTAATTATTAATATAATTACATTAATATCGTCTAACATGTTTTTGACAAAACAGTGTTTACTTGAGTCTTAGATTTGACGCGTGTGAGCACGTGCTATGTATGATAACAAATTCATTACAAGTAAACATTCAGAAATGGCTATGAAAACCATTGGCTGATACTGAGTCAGGCTTTTCTAAATGTCCAGTATTATTACGAATTTGCATGCGTCATCGTGCGTGTGCAATTCAAACAACGCATTAGCTTCATTTATATGATTGAGGTTATTGTAGGTTGTACACAGTCACGGACAGATAGCCGTAGTCGAGGGTCAAACACAGTTGTAGAGTCGTAAAGTCAGTTATACAACTTCTAATACCTAAAGAAAGGTATTTGTTGTGCTAGAAGAAGTCTGTTCGTATGTCTACGTAGAACATGTCTTGTTAGAGAGCTACTTTTATTTCGTTTTTATGAATAATAGTTTTACTGGAGAACAACATTACTGATTTGGACAAAGAGACATTTTCCCGAAAATATTCTAAATTGGAATGGGACAACACCAACTGTGCTCTGTTGTGTAAATTCTGAAATTTTCTGTTAGCCTTCGTCTGACGTGGTCATCCGCCATTTTGGACCGAGTCTTCAGAACATTTTACAGGACTTGTATTTCTCTTTTGAATAAAATTTTGATCATTTTTGTAAACTACGTCTTGCATAAATTATTTACATTATTTCCCGTTTTCTAGGACAATAAAGTATCTTTGTGAAACTTTATAAAGCTTGTTGTCTTCACCATTTCTTTTATGTTATTTTGAACGAGCCGATACGTAACTATATATATATATATATATATATATATATATATATATATATGTATATATGTATATATATGTATATATATATGTATATATATATATATATATATATATATATATATATGTGTGTGTGTGTGTGTGTGTAAGTGTGTGTGTGTGTGTGTGTTAAAATTTGCATTGTCTTCAAACTTTATTTTACTTTATTAAATGCTTTGAATACTTGTGTTTTGGACTTCATCTTTTCCAAAATCAGGATATTTATCTACCTGACATGAAACATACTTTCTCATTATAATTAAGTCTATCTTGTAAACATCTGGAACCTTCCAGAATAACATATTCACATTAGATAACTGTCTTTTTTTAAAAAAAACTGCTCATTGTGACCTGTGGTCAGGTAGACGGGTAAATAATATTACTGGAAAGAGTAATTTTTGTGCTATAAGATCGGAGCATAATCAGTTCTATTGTTGCATATACATTATTTAATTTGGGCTGGAATGTCTGTATTCAACTTATTTAAATCGAGTAATTTTACTCAAAAAAAAAACATCTTTGGAAATAGATATTTGGATTTACAGTGCAATGTCAATAAAGACATATACTTTGATTGCATGAATGATTTAGCAAAAAGTAACAGATATACATAGTGTGACATGACTATCAACACTTCCAGTTTATTGAGAACTTTAATCATTAGGACTGTGCTTAAAATTCTAGGAGTATTTGTAATTTATTTCGCAAATACAGCATTTTCTTTTTACATTTGTAATTAAATTATTTGTTGAATTTTACAGCACTTGTTGAATATTCCTTTTAAAATCATAGTACATATTGCACTTTTTCCTAACTTATTTACCAAACCTTTTGATTATTTCGTACTTCCTCAATTATATTCAATATATGGAGCATTTGAAAACTTCTAATCTCATTATTTCTGCTTTTCGCTCATGTTCACATAATGGTTTATTAAAGCTATTATTAACATCACCTTTTCCACTGGTTCAGTTGTCTGATAGCTATTTTATAGTAGATTTCAGGGGATTCTAACGCTCTCTCGACTGCACGTATTTTCGACATTTCTTTCCTGAACCCATCGACCTCAAAATTTACGCCCAATTAGCTTTTATACATTTTCTCTTACACCAGTATACATTATTCGATCTGAAACGTTTACATCAGTGATACAAATACTTTCTGTACTTAAGCTTTTGTTAAATGCCGTTGCTAGAAGAAAGCAATGTTAAAAGATCTTCAGTTCTTTGTTCTATTCAATCTTAAACAGAACTATCAAAATTATAATTCAAAGCTCTACTGAATTGGACGAGACAACAGGATTTCCTGTATATAATCTTACAAACGATACAATAGGTGCAAATGGGAGTTACAAAGAGATAACTAGTACGACAGTAAATGGAAAAGAGTTGAGCTGAAACGTAAGATAAACCAATGAAATTAACATATGAATTTCTTATAAATGCTAGATATCCAAAATATCCAAAACTGTATATTGTGTTATCACAGCTGCCACAACTGTAGTAACTAACGTTCTACCAGATCCTAGACGGTCTCGTTGCGAACTGAAATCAAAGCAGATCATTTGACTTGTTATCGATATTTCACATGATTTCTGTCACTTACATTATATGCATACCTTTGTCAGTATGACGATGGATGGAAACTTTAATGTTTATTATACTTGAAGTAGTTTTTGAATATTCGACGTGGCTACTTTCTGACTTATATACAATGAAATGCAAAGTTATCCTCCACCTCTTTTCTACAAGAAGTGTTTACTTAAGCTCTGTTCATGTCGAACCATTTTTACTGGTCAGCCCATGCATTCACTCATTTTACACATCGGATAGTCATGTCGCGTGTGTACATTTTAATAGATATCTACTTTTCGACCAGTCCAGCATAGTGTTGGGTGCAATCGCTGTTTGTGTTTTGAAGTTAATACAGGTATTGTCGAGACGATATAATCGTTTGGTTTGTTTTTGACGTTTAAAATGGTAAGAATTCCAGATTGGCCCCATTAATTAAATCTTTTATCCATTGTTTTTGTACTGTCCTAATTTCCTTCTTAAGTTAGTTTACATCCACTAAGACATATTCTCCATTTGTAACTGCTTATTCAATTATTTTCTTTCAATAAACTTTATTTTCATTGGAATTTCATCTTTGCCACTTGATGTCGGTAAGTAATAATTTCACTTTAATTAAATAAGTTATGTTTTTTCTGTCGTTCTACTTTTAGAACATTCTTTCTTTCTTACTCTCTCTCCAATAATTAAATTATATCACCGATTGCCCATTTGTTATAAACAAACCTGTCTTAGTATATAAATGAAATACTTGGAGACTATTTGAAGGATTCGCTGACTCCATTCTTTACATCAACTTCGCTAGTGTGCATCAGCTCTTCCCCCTTTTCCATCAATAAAGCCATGATTAGGTTTTGCAAAGAATTGCCCCTGGTTACGTCAGCTTTAAGTACTTGTTGGATACCTCATAAAAGTATAATAGTGAATACAGATATTGTAAAGATGGTAAAAACGACAGAATAATGAAGAGTTATCTGTAGATTTCCTATAGACTTCTGATTTACTTTCCAGAGGTTGTTAGCTAATAAAAGAACACCAACTGTCACGTGAAACTTTTATTAATGCCGCCTAAAAATTTCACTCTAAATGATATAGCGGTAAGCATAGATGTTTATTGCTTTGCTAAGTCTGCTAAAACTCTGCTGTAAAATTCGATTAAAGTTTAAGATGATGATTAATAGGCTCAAAACCTTATGGATAACAAAATTAGCTAATTTTAAATCACTTTCTTTTTGTGTCCCGATTTCTTCTGTGATGTATTTTCATTCTTTGATCTTATCTCGCTTGCGGTAGTGCATCTGGTATTAAGGAGCTGAAAGTATTTTATCTGCTGTTAAGAGCTAGGAGAATCGAATCACGTGGTTTGAAATTATTAATAACAAATTCTTCAAATTGTGTTGAGTACGGTTATGTACGGTAATGTTCATCAAGTATTTTATTCGCTTTTCAATCTCCTAAAGGTCACAATTAACACTTTTCACCCGATTCAAGGATATCTTACTACACATGGGTTTCCTCCCGAATTCAAAGATAAACAATGCGTGACATCATGTGCGTTCTTTGACGCAAAATAAAATATTAACCTTCCATAAATCAAGAAAAATTGTAATTGAAATACAAAACACGTGCTTCTAATGCTATTTAATCAGTCACTTCTTTCTCTACAAAATTATTTCGGTAAATCATATCACTCCAAGGGCCATAATCTTCTGTGAGCCTCGAATATTAATTAATTCAGCCTCTTCATAGCGTTAAAACACCTGGGTACCCTATTTAATTATGTTTCATGTATAAAACTACACATAACTTTGAACATTAGCCAAGTTTACTTGGGCTCTCATGGGTTCTAATTTATCTCATCGTGGTCCACGTATGTTGTAAAATATACGGATTTGTACTCTCCCAGAGTAGTAGCTAATGTGCGTATTTCGTAATTGACATAATTGACTTGTAGAATATAAGCACAGGTATGTTTACCCCTCAACTTTCATGCCTTGAATTACTGCAACATAAAAAATGCTAAATGTATTATCTTGGTAAATATAGCTTCCGTTCAGATACATTATTTGAATATATTTACTAGTGTGCGGATAACACGTAATTTCTCGTCTTTTGAATAAATACCGAAATATTCTATTTGTATTCAGATGAAATGACCTAAGATAACGTTTTCAAAGAAATATAACAACAGGACATTCATTTCCCTTGTTGGTAAATTTAAATATTCCCATTGTCCATATTTGGCAGAAAGACTATTCTGTTCCATTGAGCTTGCAATATACTAAAAATTGGGGAAAAAATTAAATACCAACTCAGTGGTGTAAGCTAGATATTTACGTTACGGTCAACATGTTTATTATGTATGCTGACTTTAGCATTGTTCCTAGGTTCTTAAACGACATTTATCTCGATCAATTGATTGGTCGATCAATCGATATAATATAATATTATTAAATGACTGTACTTTGCTTGCTAAAGCTCTCGTCTACCTCTCCAAATTTACCTTTGTGTAACTTATAGTATAAGAGTGGTAGCCTAGATTGATTTCTAAGTATAAATTTTCAGCCACTGAAAGTTTCTAATTAGATTTTAACAGTTTTAATCTTAATCCCATTCTTAGATTTTTTACCCATTAGGATAATAAGAATAGAGGAACGAATATATTAATACATTCTTTAAAATATGAATATACTAAGAAATTCTTTAAAATACAAATAATAAACCCACATTATCGTGCGCACTCCTTTAAACGTTTTGGCGGGGCATGTGTCTATTATTGAAAAAGCTTACTCTATATGCAGCAGAAAGTGAAAATATATCAACCTATAGCGCTCTAAGACATAATTCTGGAGAACAAGACAGATTCCATTTAATTTTGTAATATTACAACATTATATTTGCTTTTTTTGCAATCATTATTTCCTCTATTTCATTATGTTTACGTGATTAATATAAACTCCTTCGCATCTAGACTTCAAATGTCATGCTACTTTAGTTTCATTAAGCAGATGTTAAAAAGAATGAAATCAGAAAAGATCCAATGATTAGTCCTTTCAATAATTAACTTCTGCCCGTTATACTCCTCTTCATACACTAAAATCCTTTCAAGACTATTTTATCACGCACCTTCTGCAGCACGTTTGTGACAAAACAAAATGTAAGAATGTCCTTTCCTTTTGCTTCCAATAAAACTACAAGGTGCAGGGCTACAGGTGCATTTTTTTTAAACATTAGAAACGTCATTAATGAATACAAGAAACATTAATATATAGTTGAAGCTAGTGCGCTTTCATGATTGAAGTCATAGAGCAAGGGTACTGGTTCGCAGGCATGGTGGAATGGTTTGCAGTATGCCGATATATGCAAATTGACAATTCCGCTGGAATAACCCACGTGGTAGATATGATATGATTAGTTCTGCAGCGTGGAGAGAGGCAGCTTCTAGTGCTGTGGAACCCGTTATCGATTTTTTGTCGAACTATGACTTGGATACGGAACCTGTTTCATTTCAGAAAACGTAGCTATTGATGAGAACATATATCTGACAAACAAGTAGCAACATTGGATCGTTTCTTCTCTGATGGAGGTCAGCATTTAAAGGACGTTATAATGAGTACGTTTCATATTCCTTTGTGGTAAAACGGTAAGTTGATTTATTTTAGTTTGCATGCAGATGTTTTGAAGGGAAACTCTTGGACTTCATTTAAATGTCAAAAGTCCTCGAGTTTCAGAAATATGTTTCTCTTTTTTAGTTGATACTCATAATGTGTGGACCACTGTCAGTCAAAATTTAAAAGGAATCATCGTTTTATAAGTAAAAAAAGTAAAAAAATCAAATGACATTTTCAATTTTGATAAGTGAATATTTTATTGTCAGTATGAATAATAATAATGATTCGGCTACCCTTTCAAAATTACCATATATCAAATAAATTACAGTTTATCTATCATTTAAATTAAAGTGTATGTATCATTGAAATTACTGTCATGTATAATTTAAATTGCTGTCAAGGTATCATTTAAATTACCATGTATCACTTATCTCACTGTCATGTTTAATTTAAATTGCTGCCTATATATGATTTAAATTACTGTCTATGTATCTTTTAAATTGCTACCCTCTAAGTCCTTTGTCAAATACCCAAACATCTTTCAAACTTTCAAAATGTCAAAAAAGTATTTACTTAATTCACGGTAACATTTTTTATCTTTATATATAAAAAACAGAAATACGAGTTTTCCAGATTTTAAACAAATTCATTGTGTTAATAGTGATAAGAAATAATTAAGATTTAAGACTTGAAATAAATTTTAAATATTTTTAAATAAATTTTGATTTCCGAATAATCTTAAGCATTGTGTTCCAACCCGATGTCGTTGGACTTATGCTTTACTTTCTTTCCATTCCTGAACGTATGATATACAACATAAATTATTAAACGTTAGGCAAAAAGACTACGCATATGTATATTTAATTCGTACACAATTAATAAAATGACGAAAATTATCAGCATTGAATATTCATTTGTGAAAATTATGTTGATAAGATTTGCACAGGGAATGTGTGTTTGTAAACATCAAAACAATTACTTTTAAGATAACTACTGGAAAAATTATGCTTTAATTCTGAATATAGGTTCAATAATTTAGCACAGAAAAAGAGATTTATACTCGTGAACGAAAACTATTTTTTATTTAAAAATTGTCGCTGTTAACATAGATCATTGTTAATATTTGTACCTGTTCTTTTAATATTTATTTTCCAATTAGAGAGGTTATGAAATATACAGTTACGACAATGCCAGCAGTTTTCATTAAACTGTAATCTACAAAAAGTTGCATTTGGTGTTTATTTGTAAAATATACATTGTAATTAACAAGAAACGAAAACTGGCAAGTATCATCGTTATTGTGAGTTTTAAAACCACTTTAAGCAAATCATTGGCTATATCAATTCTGAAAAACTGGAAATTATTTTCTCAAGGAAGCAAGATGGCAGCCCACTTTAACGTGCCTAGGAGAGCATTTAATCCATGACCCTTGCATTACGAGCCGAACGGTTTATCAAATGGGCTGCCGCAACTCTCAGCAAGAAATTAAGTGGTTCTTTATGTCAAATACGTGAAGCTATTCGTAATCATCCTTAGGATGGCTTGAATCGCAATAGGTATAATTTGTTGTCGTCTGCTAGTTTACTTGGATTCAATATTTGTCTTCGCTCTCGCTCAGTACTATCAGTGTATTGAACTTCTTCAATAATTACTAAGCACAGGATATCTTTTACAAAAAGGATACAATTAGTTCTCGCTGCAAATATAAGCAGCAATTTGTCGAATGCGATCAGTTACACTGACCATGGAGAATTTCAGTCTCATATCGAAAAGTGTCTTCTTTTATCCAGCGTCCGTTTCTACTTTTTTTTAAGTGATACAAAAATACAAGATAAAATTACAAATGAAAGCTGGGTAACTTTTAGTGCCATAAGACAATCCACGCAATATATGTATATTTTATCAAAACGGTATAGATTGACTAGAAAAGATGACTGAGAAAAGTGAGCAATTTTCTTGTCTTTACTGAGTTGTAATGTTTGCACAATTGCTGCTTTTACAGCTTCATAATTTAACGATTGCTTTAGTTATATTATATTTGGAGCTCTCTTTAACTTACCAATCGGTGGCGACTTTCTTTGACATATATAAAGCTGATATCAAGAGAACGTATATAATAGATAAAAAGTCGAATCCAACCGAAAACAACACTGACCCTGATATGCCGTTGTACAATGTGTCCGTTAATTAGAGCTTATGTTGTTTGTTATTCTCAATAGTCCTAAAAAAAATTTGTAGACCCATAAATGCCGACGCATTGTACAGCGGCAACTCTTGGTCTATCTAGTCTACAGATAGATACGAATTATACTCCAATACATACGAAACATAATCTAAAAGCTTACGCCAATAATTTATATTACACAGATTTTATAATTGAATTTAACTCATTTTACCATTCAGATTATATTAGATATAATTTTCAGATTTTTGTTTTCCACTACTTTTATCAATCAAAGCCTATCATTTATTTTTTTTCGTTTTTAATCCAATGCATTATTAGGGTAAAATAGTGTGACTTAATGAATACAACACGGCAAGGCTGCACAGAAAATAAATGTATTAACTACGACAATTAAATTTCCAATTTTATTCCATTAATAGACTCTGGCTAATACTAGCTAATCCAGCATTAGCATTAGCAACTTTGTGTTCCTTTCCCAACGTGACATGCATTCATGTAAGGCTATTTCATTTTGATGTACTTGAGACGAATTTGACTATTTTGCTGATACGTTTGCTTGTGTATCTTCCTGATACGTTAGCTTGCACACTTCCTGGTACGTTTGCTTGCATACCTTCTTAATAATTTTCCTTCTATGTACTTGTAAACACTTTGAACATCATATGGAAATAACTGTTCTTCTGTAGTACAAGACACAGATGGTAATAGAACTATTAAATTTCAATATATTATGCATACTTCCGTTGAATCTACTTCAATAGATATACGTAGTGTATAATGGACTATACCAACATTAGAGACAGAGGTTTTAGCTACATTTATGCCCATTGCTTATTTGTTCTGGGGTTTTCAACTGGTTTGCTTTGATTTGTTTTGTAAGTTTTTATTTTTCAAATTGGTGGATTTTTCTGTTTTCTTATTTTTAGCTTGCTTTTTCCTTTCGAGTTTCACAGATGATGGTACATCAGTCTCCAAATCCACATTTGATTTAATTTAAAAATCAAGACGACTTTATGTTGTTTGTTATTCTCAGTAGTCCTAACAAATTGTGTAGACCCATAAACTTAAGTGTAATATGATTTTAAAAAAGCACATATTTTCAAGTTACAGTATTTTAATTCCGTAGGATCGAGTTTCAGTTACTAATACTCTTTGGTCACTCACTAAAGACATTAATCGAGCTGATGAAGCTTTGCGTGTTATGCGGGCTGGAGAGAATATGTTTGGAGGTGTGGTCCAATGAAAGTAGGCAAGCGGTCAATGGAACAAAACCCCTCGTAGGACCTATAGGGACAAACCACCGAAATCTCGTGCATTTCAAGCGCTTCCAGGCATGGTTTGGAACTATAAAAGCATACCCTAGGAAATGCTACTATTACCTTGAGCTCAAACTTAAATTCGGGTTGAGTGGGGAGGATTCGCTCCACATACCCTGCTCCACCTCGGAATCGCCATTTACTATTTATAGTTCTTTGTTTCAAAGTTCGTTCACAAACAGTCGATAAATTTAAAAGCTCATTCGCGCCATCTGGTATTGACTACAGTGATGTGTAATTTCCGTTGCTGAGTTACCGTTTATTCCAGCGCTCAAGCCTATATTTGATAAATATTTCAGAAAATTAATCAGTCTTGGTTATTAAACTTAACTTTTATTATTATCTTCAAATAAATGTTGTTCTTGCACTGAATACACAAACAAATAATGGAGCTTATAGTCTCCTTTTTAAAATATAGTGATTGAACTCCGTTATTTCTCTTTTTTCAAAAATATACAAAAATATAGTGATTGAATTCCGTTATTTTTATTTTTTATAAAAATATACAAAAATATAGTGATTCAATTCCGTTATTTCTCTTTTTTTAAAATATGCAAAATATAGTGATTGAATTCTGTTATTTCTCTTTTTTCTAAAACATTACAAGCTATTGAGATTAGTACTTCTGGTCTCCTCGTTAAAGATTTCAAGATTAACGAACTATAAACATGAACGATCATTAGTTACGGAACTTAGGGATCGTAAACTTACTTTCGATATTGTATCATAACTGATACAAGTTTGCCTTTGGTATTGTATCATAGATGATACAAAAATGCCTTTTCTATTTTATCATACCTGATATAAATTGACTTTTGGTATTGTATTATAGCTGATACAAACTTGCATTTGGTACCCTAGCAGCTGATACAAACTTACCTTTGGTACTGTATCATAGTTGGTAAATAAGAGCTCTAGTTTTTCACTTGATCATGTGAACTAGAAAGTATAACCCTGTTATACGTATTTCAGAACTTTTCGTATGTTGCTATATTTGTTTGTTTGACGACTTTATTTCAAGACTGTCAAAAACCAAACACCGCCCTATTTAGAGCTCTCATTATATATTATGAATCATATAGCCTGACGGAGTTACTGAGTGAATATATACATACAGCCTCCAAATGATGATATGGCATGAATGAAAAAATGTGCAATTTAATTCATATAGGCATAAAGTCTCTATAGGTTATTATAGGTGAACTATAAGAACTTTCTTGTACATATAACGAGATATAGTTTGGCCATGAGAGTGTTATAAGCAAAATATACGATATTTTCAGCGAAAATTTGAATACTATATCCAAACACCGAAAATGGAGCTATGGCTGAAACACAAACATAATTATATATATAAAAGATATAACGATATCGAATCAAATAAACTGAAATCACATTAACAAACAACATCAATTGTTTTATGCCACTCTAAAAAACAATGTGCAGAATTTGTTTGGATCGTAATCATTTTAATTCACTACAAACTGTCTAAAAACCGATTAAATTAAACGAGGAACGCATAGTGAAGTACTTCACAAATAATAATTGATATATATATATATATATATATATATATATATATATATATATATATATATATATATATATATATATATATATATATATATATATATATATATATATATTTACATATATGATTATTGACACGAATAATTTTATTACATTTGGCAAGATATCAGTTCACCTGAATGAACGTATATATATTCAAAACAGATTTCAAAAACAGTAAACATAAGTTACATAAGCTAACGATCTTCTTAACTTTGCTTTCAAACTTTACATCAGACAATTTCTTTTAGAAAAGTTCTCTGTACAATGTTAGAGGTCACATTAATTTAGTGACATTAACATAAATTGATATTTGGACCTCGCCGAATTTGAGTTATATTGAAAACTGTTCTTATTTTGATAAATATTTTAGTGATGAATTGTTATAAAAGATAACTTTTTAAATTGCTAGTACATATCAAAAAGAAGAGATTCGTTGCAAAAAATAAATTATTTTCATAATACAATGGTTATATTTGGGCACAAGGGAAGAGTGTGCTGACAATATTTTCTAACGCAACACATCTTTTCCTTCTAACTAATGCATGTGGACACTTTGGTGCTCGATAAGTGTTTCGGTTCAGAATGAGGTTTAATCTCCAGAAAATCAAAGATTTGTTTCAAAAGTAAAATTATTGTACCTTTTTGGCACTAAATGTCAAGGTCAGATTTAGTGAGACTTAGTTTAGGTCCAAGTAAGCTTACCTATTTTACAGCATCAAAACCTAACTGCTTAGAAAGTGTTTGTTATCATCTTATTGTTAAACTTTATTCTACCTTTAATATGCAAAAGTCGATACAATTAAAACTTATTTTCCAGTAGAAGAACAGCGCTAGTTAAATAAAAAATAAATATAACAGAAAATGCGATTATATTTTAGTTTCTGGTTGATCTCTACGATTTACTCTCAAAATGCTACTCTTTTAGGTACCATGCCTTTATGTCATTGTTTTATTCAACATATTGAAGAAATGAGGAGGTTAAACAATTCCGATTTGAGCTGGTTAAGACCATTGCTAATATTATTGTTAGTAATTTAACGTGGTAATACAATATAAATAAAATTTTATCAAGCTAACATTTCATTACTCTTGATAAGCTCAGTTGATAAATTCGGACAACCTTTCGCATTATTGCAGTACAGTCCATGCATCACGTTTTATCTCAACGTTTAATCCTATTAAGTTTCTAACGAACATTGTTCACCGTCAAAGACTAATTGCTTGTAAGTCTAACCCAAATGCCTACCACCACATTAGAAAAGTTCACCTAATTTGCTTTGGCTTAATCTTAGGATTGCACAGGCATTGTCTCGTGTAAATTCAAATTCATGTCCAATGCGTGGTCAGTAAAATTTGGCAATTAGTTCGGGTCTATCCAGGTCAATCCGAGTATATACGACTTTGATGCATATGGATTTTCAGAGCGTGCATTAACTGTAAAGATAATATGTGAGTACGATTTTCTTGGTAGAATTTTCTTGTATTTCGCAAAATAGGAACATCTACATTTTAATATGATTGATACGTATTGTCAAAATAGAGACGCCGTTACTAACATGTGTTTCCTTACTTTTGTGTTTTGTTTATTTTGTTTTCATTTTGTTTCTGTTCTTTTTCTAACTTGGGTTCTTTTTGGGAGGGGATACATATTAGTCTTAAAAATTTTCTGAAGTATATTATTTGTTTGTTATATTATGTGTGATGGCGTTTCGTCATGAACTTTTCAAATTTGTTACAGAAAAATTCGTTAGAGTTTAAAACTAGTACGAATCTGTTTATATTTGTAATGCAATTTTACTCATTCTATCTAATAAGTTAAATGTTGCCATCGGTGTCATATTATTAAAACAAAATGCAATTTATCTATTTGTTCACAATCACTCATCATTCTTAAAATAACGGTAACATTTTGATCTATGTCTTATAGTTTCATTCGCTAAATATAGTGGCTTATTTTCGACAGATTTCATTTGCGGTGTGTCCTTGGAGAAGATATTGTTTTACTTCGGCACAATAAAACCTTCAAACAGTTGGCTTTGCCGTAAGACACCAAAGTCCAAAACCAATAAACAAGAAAAACAATTGCAATATCAATGAATATGATTTATGGGACTCTATGTATGATATTAAAAACACGCCATACTCTCGTTTTACTCCTGCGTAACATTAAATACCTGCAACAAGACCCGTTCATGTCGTTTATGGCATCAATGAGCTCATGGGACAAGTGGGATGATCAGATCGCAAATCGTTGTGGAAATTGAACGGTGAGACAATTTACAAATTCCAACCCTTGATGAAAATTCAATCTTAGGCCTACTATATCTTGACTCTGACAAGTGCTCTAGCAGCTAAGGGAAAAACAACAGGCCTTGTGTTTGGGGTATATTCTACTTTCTACAATCTAAGTAATCCTGTGGGACTGATCCTAATGATTGATTCCGGTGCCTTTTCTTATGGTAATCAATCAGGATAAATGACAAAACCTGATTATAGTATATATTTTAGTTGCACAGTTGTTCGAGAAAATTTTAATTTTAACATGAAGCGCTCAAAGTATTGAATTAATTCTATTTTCAGCTTAGTAACCTAGTTTAAAATTTAATTATAAGCTTCAGTTTTGGCGGTTGCATGGGCGCATACGCTTTTTATAGTGTTTAGGCGAATAAACGATTTATTAAATTACAATTTTATTGGAACCATATTACAATTTCGTGAATTCTCTTTTTTTGTAGCGTATACGTCCAAACATTAATCAAGACAAAACAAATTATAGACAGCTGCACTCAGTTTTGCATCTGTAACATCCGTAGCCGTTGATAACGTTATTGAAAGAAATATGCGGATATAAATTTGAAGTTCGCACATTTCTCGTCTAATATTTTGATTGAACTACATGAGAATGAAAAAAAATATTTTGTCTATGTTTATGTTTTAATCTGCATTTTCCACTTTCGCTTAAGATATTTTTAGAGAATCAGAAAATTATCTTTATTCACAAATTTTGATAAAATACTCTTTTCGTATTAGACAACTGTCAATGAGCCAAGACAGATTACCTCATCCTATCCAAAACTGTAATGAGGTTAGTCAGATTACCTCATGCTAATAATATCCTTGCAATGGGGTAAGTCAGAAAACCCTATCAAATCAATAACCTTGTAATGAGGTAAGTCAGATTTCCTCATGAGGAAAATCAGATTAACCACTTCCATCAAAACACGTTAATAAGCCAAGCCAGATAACCTCTTGAGGAAAGTAAGATTAACACACTTTATCAAAAACCTGAAATGAGTTAAGTCAGAATACCTTATGAGGAAAGTCAGATTAACTCATTGTATCAAAACCATTTAATGAGGTAAGTCAAATTACCTATCAGGAAAGTAAGTGCAACTAGTCTTATCAAAAGCGTATTGAGGTAAGTCAGATTAGCTTATGAGTAAAGTCAGTTTACTTTATAAGAAAAGTAAGAGTAACTCGTCTTATCAAAAACTTGTAATGAGGTAAGTCAGATTACCTTATGAGGAAAGTCAGATTAACTCATCTTATCAACACCCTGTAATGAGGTAAGTCAGATTAACTCATCAAAATTCTTTAACAAGGAAAGTCAGATTACCTTATGAGGAAAGTCAGTGTAACTGGTCTCATCAAAAACCTGTAATGGGGTAACTCAGATTACATTTTGAGAATGCCAGATTAACCCATCCTATTAAAAACTTGCAATGAGGTAAGTAATTCTTGTTCCTACGCATTCTCCGTTTTGTCGTGTACGTCGACTCTTTAGTATCAGATCAGCGTCACGTATTTCTTTATTCGCTGAGTCCGTTACGGATCACTGCCATCTCACTTCTGTGTGCGTGGGTTCGAGTCTAGGATTCGGCGAATGTGGATATGTGAGAAAGCTTGCCAGTAGCTTCTCCTGTGTCGGTGGTTCTTTCCGGTGATTTCCCGGTTTCTTCCTCCACCATTAATACTGGCCGCCATGAATAGCCTATCGTATGCTGATAAATGACGTTAAACCCAACAACAACATTTATTCGCTGAAATGATTGTCTTTAACGATGCTGAGCAGTATAAAGGCAATTTAATATAGGTTCTATCCGACAACCCAAAGTTGGTGGTGTGTGAATGAGAAAAAAACACGTTTACTCAAAGACCAATAAGCTTAATTCATCATTGCCCAAAGCAATATAAAAATATTGACCATTTTCTATTTCTGATTTCTCTTTCCGTTATCGTCGATTCCGATACATTTGATAACTGAGGAGGAAATCACTTGGCTAAGTGGTTTTTAGTTGATAGGTTTCTTCTACAGTAATCTTATACTTTGTATTATATTACATTACGATTATCACATAATTTTCATAAACAGCATCACCAAAGAAAACCTGTCTCCATGGAGACTGAAGCAGACGTATTATTTTTTATTCAGTTCCAAACACAATATTTACTGCTCGGAGTAAATTTTGCTTGGATCATCTCTGAATAATTCATAGTTTCCATATTATCATCCTTACGAATACAAAATGCCTCACTGACAGACGGTTTGAATGATGTACACAAGGGTTTGCAAAATCGGTCTTAAAAATGAATTAAATAAAAAAATTACGACCTTCTTTTAATGTAGCATATTATTTTGACACATGATGATACAAAAGTATGGCTATTTATGCACAACGAATAATTCATTAGAATTGTTTTCTTTCAATGTTCTGTTTATCGTGGCGCAGTCAGTGTAACCATAGGATTCGTTTTCAGCTTGTCTTTGTTGTTAACATTAAAGCGGGTGCTTTGCAGATAATAAGAACCTCTGGGAGAGAGTGGTGGGTGTAAGTTGGATTTGTTTACATTTGCAACATGCACAACGGAGATAATGTTTGCACACTTCTATGTTACTTTAGTGTACTGTGACTTAAATTTCTTTGGCTATTGTAAACTGTAAATTATCTAAGCACACAGCTATCTACAATGACTGATATTTTGTGCTCAAAAAATCATCCCTAATTCGTCAAAGGTATACTATCATTAGTAGATAGTACAATAGAGAAAATAAATTTTACCAGACTAGATAATACCATCTCATTAAAGTGCAATGCATGAATTACCAAATAAAATGTGTAAACGTTATCTGCTTTTAATTTTACAATTTATCTCGAAGTCAAGACAATCAAAATGGCGAGGCAGAGTAAACAGGTTTAATCTACAAGTGTACATCTGAAATACGGTCAGGCTTTATATGCTGAACCCATATTACACAGATACGTCATACACCCAAATAAAGGGAATCAAATATTCTTTGAGCAATACCCAAAATTTATAAGGTCTTTATAAAAATTGCCAGCATAAGCAGAGATGAAAACCGGGAAAATCCTTTTCTTTCAAACTCTTACCATTATTGTAAATTACGAAACTTTTGATCGCAACCAGATTGTTTTTATTATAACAAGCTGTGTCCCTGTTTGGCATTAAAAATTGTTTTCGCTGTAAGATATATTCTTTTTATATGAAAGGTTGTCTTTGTTGTAATACGACGTGTCACTGTTTGACATTAAAGATTGTCTTTGAAGGAAGACGTGTTCCTGTTTGACGTCAAAGATTGTTGTTTTCATAAGACGATGTGTTTGTTGTTTTTGTAAGACGAGGTATCTCTCTTTGACATTAAGAAAGTCTGTTATCAGAAGAGATGTCACTGTTAGAAATGATAGATTGGCTTATTATGTGCCCCCGTTTGACATTAAAAATTGTCTCTGTTGTAAGACGATGCGCAAATGCTTTACATTAAAGATGTCTTTGTTGTCAGAAGACGTGTCACTATTTGAAAATAATGTTTGTCTTTGTTTTAAAAAGTTGTGTGGGGATTGTTACGGTTGAAGTGGTGTGCTCCTAATGTTTTATTTAAACTATTATAGATACAGAAGTCCAACACTGGCTCTATTTTGTTGGAAGTTGAATTTAATGAAAGACAGATCAATATCTCCGAACCTTTAGTCGGAATTTCCGACGGTTAGATGGTTAAACATATGAAAACGTTTGAAATTCAATGAATAATAATTTAATAGGAATTCAATAATTAAACGACTCAAATTTCCAATTACACTTCTTCTGCTTGTCCCTTTATTAGGCCTATTACATAACTTAATTATGAGTGTTAGATTGATTTCTACGTGTTCTTGAATTTCTACTCATCTGGTGTATGATTTCTACCTGTCTTTGTAGTTCTACTCATATGGTGTCTCCTTTCTCACTCCTATTTCTCATCTTCTCTTCGACTTTTCTCCAAATTCCTTCCCCGTTGCCTCTACTTTCTCCAGACTCGGTCTCCTCCTCCTCCACTTCTTCTACCACGACTAATCTTCTGTCGATATTGACTGGCTCGACTACAGCCTTGGATTCCTTAGCTTACTATTATTTCTTTTAATATTGTTTCATTTATAAGCTATGCCCAATACCTTGTCTAAAATTAATATAAATAAAGACTTGGATATGCAGTGATATTTCAAAGGAGGATATAGTCTTAGATTGTATTATTCTGATCCAGCAAAAGACTTCTACCACATTATTACGACACTGGCCACAAAAGGCACATTAGTAATTTAATTGTTGGAATTTTTTTTAAAAATTTAGAATGACACCCAAGTTTGTTAATATTAATAAGTTTGTTTTTAATTGTATTTTATTTTCAGCACTTATTTGCAATACTTTATATTTTATTTTACGTTTTGAAATCAAGAAAAACAAATTATTTAATGAATTTACAAAACTTGTTGGTTCTCATTCACTTCTTTTGCTCATTTTAAGATGACAGAGTCGTACCGTAAGAAGATGTGTCCCGGTTTGACATTGAATATTAACTGTGCTACAAGATGTGTCCCAGTTTGACGTTAAAATTTATTTTGTTGCAAGATGTTTCCAAGTTTGACATCAAAGATGCATTTTTGTAAGCAGATTTCTGTTCAACATTAAAGATTATCTTTTATTGTAAGATGTACCCCAGTTTGACATCAAAGATGTACTTTTTGTAAGAAGATTTGTTTCTATTCAACATTATAGATTATATTTTAGTGCAAGATGTACCCCAGTTTGACATCAAAGATGTATATTTTGTAGGCAGATTTGTTTATGTTAAACATTAAAGAATATATTTTATTGTATTATGTACACCAGTTTGATATTGAAAGATGTCTTTGCATGTTAGGAGATGTTTAGCTGTTTAACATTACAAATTGTCGCAACACAGGGCAATGTTATCGATCTGAAATATTTGAAGTGCAATGATTTATATTTTGAGTATTTTGCTCTATTCCTCGATGTGCTGAAGATAATGCCAGTAATAACAACTATTCATAAAGTAGTGTATGTTGCTCTGGATTTAAATAATGGTCTAACTAAATTTGTCAAGGTTCGACGTCGCACTAATAACGCGGAGAAATTGGAAAGCATGCAAACAAAATATTTTTGTCATCACAATCGTTTGTTCTGCATCAGTCGATAATATTCAGGTATGCTCTTCCTTCACACTTTTTCCCTTCCTTCACCCCATCCCGTCTCTCGTTCATTTTGTAATTTATACTCTTATTAATCTGTGCCTATTAGAAATCTGTCAAAGGCGATTAAGTATTATCATAAACGGAGCTCTTTTCACTTGTTGTCTATCGTTCACGGTATCGGTGTTAACTACAGCCAAATCTACAGCATGTATTGGAATACCATGGATGATTGTATTATAGATGTTTGTGTTCTGTATGAGTATGTTTGTGGGTGTGAAAGCCATGCATATGATAAATTCAAAATGATTATTACTTCATACATTCCTGTACAAGAACATATATACGTAACATTTTTGCCGTTCTCATTTATTAATAACGTACAAATTATATCTATGAACGGTAGATGCAGGCAAGGTTTAGTCTTTAAACGAAGGGACAATTTCCACTGGGTAAAACAAAATAACGTATCGATAGTATGTCTGTAAGAAACCCATAGTACAAAGAACGATAAAATATATAGGGCAGCTGAATGGGGATACAAATTTATAATTACCTTCTGCTCTAGTAATAGTGCTGAGGTTGCATTATTTGTTTAGAAACAGGTTCGAAGTTGAAATTTTTAGAGAAAGATGTGACAGACAAGGAAGGTTTATTATTTTAGATATTACAATTAATGGCAATATAATAAAACTCGTGATTGTGTATGGTTATAAAAATGACAATCGTAGCGTCCTTAGAAAGTTAAAGGAAGAGATTTTATTTCTTGAGAACACATCCATTGTAATGTGCGGAGACTAGAATACTGTTCAGAATTGAAACTTAGATACTTATATGACAAACACCAACAGTCTAGAGCAGTGATCCAAGACCTAAAAATCGAATTGGAACTAATTGACGCCTGGCTAAATTTTAATCAAGACTTAATCAAGATTTTTCCAAAAATTGGAGACCTATATCGTTTTTAACTATTGACTATAATATTGCTTCTGCGGCCATTGCAGCAAGGATAAAAAAGGATCTTCGCTTAGTAATTAGTGATACCCAAAAAGGATTTATGAAGGGAAGATTTATTAGAGAAAATACCAGGCTAATATACGATATCATAAATCAGCTTGAAAATGAAAATAAATATGGTTTATTATTGGTAAAAGACTTTGAAACAGCCTTTGACTCAATTTGAATGGACTTTTATGGAATAAGCTTTACAGTCTTTCAACTTTGGTGATTCTATTTGTAAGTGGTTTAGGCTGTTTTGTAATGACTCTAATAGTTGTGTTATAAATAATGGGCAAACGTCATCCTTTTTTAGACTAGATAGAGGATGTAACCAAGGAGATCCCCTTTGCACCTTACTTGTTTATAATTGGGTTGAGATTTTAACTATAACTTTAAATCAAAATGTGGATGTACGGGGACTGATATTTGTTGTCAATGACTGTAAATTGGGTCAGTATGCCGACGACGCTTCTATTCTTCTTGATTGATCTCATTTTTCTCTTAAAGCAGCTATGAATATCTTGCAAGTTTTTTTCTATTATCAGGAAATAAATGTAACAGAACAAAACAAAGCCATTTTGATCGGAAACAGAAAATTCTCTAATTAAAGACTATGTCCCGATATGGGCCTAACTTGGCCCTCCTCTAACTTTATACTCCTTGGCATAGATTATTCGCCAGATTTACTGGTATAAAATAATTATATGAAGAAACTAACAAAGGCAAAACGAATATTGGCAAGCTCGAGTAAAAGACAGCTGTCAGTTGTTGGCAAGGTAATTGTTGTAAAAACCCTTTTTCTGAACATATTTATACATCTTTTATCAGCACTTCCAAATCCATCAGCCATAGTTGAAGCAGAACTAAATCGTACATTATTTAAATAGGTATGGGTGGAAAGTAGAGAGAATTTTACGCGATATATTAGTAGCCCCAGAGAACGAGGGAGGACTCAATATGATACACATATTCTCATTGATTAGGTATAATATGATACGATATGTAAAAAGATTGCTAAATATGAAAATGGAGCTTAGCAGACTTTAATCAATACAACCATACTCATACATGAAAAGGATGTTTGCAACTTAGGTAGAAGGAAATTAGAAGAATTTAGTAAGCTCATTACAAACTGATTTTGGAGAGATGTCATTTGGCAGTATCTTGAAAAGAGGAACCGCGAAATGCAAATTTGTTCTTGTAGCATTGTTGCGGCTGTGTTGGTCTGTCGAATCGGTAGACGTCTACTTCAGAGACTGGCTTGGGTTGTCGGACATAGTCTGCGTAAGAGCAAAGGAACCATATTCGAATGGAGCGCGAGTCACAGAAACTAGATCGGACGTTGATAATGGCGTATACATGGTTACTGGCGATTTCAGAATAGTTGGATTACATACGAAAAATAGCTGGACAGATTAATGAAGAAGGGTCATGTGAATATCGCAGTGCTGAACTGTTCTAGACGAGGCCACGGTATAGCTAAGCGGCATGAAGTTTACTGGTCGCAAATGTTTTGGTGCGGGTCTCTCTCGTGGATCATATTTAAGCAATTTGACAATTTATTCTTGATATTCATCTGTCATTTTGCTGTTTATTCTCCAGCAACTTTTTACGAAACTACTTTTGCGAATTGTGAATAATTTGAATAATCTGTTTCGTAAAACACTTAACAATGTTCTATTCCATGGTCGGACGGAAAGACAGAAGAACAATTGAGAGTTCGGACACTCTCAAGATAAAGTGTCACTTATGATGGTGTAGATACAGCTACATCTTTTTGTGGGGAAAACTTTGGCAACGAGAGATAGCGAAGATCGCTGTGAAATACAAACAGACTATCTCTCTTTGGTTTGGACTTCACAGTTAAATTCACAAGGCGGTTTGCCTTTTTATACTTTAAGTTGTAGTTATCACGCACGACCTTGTTTAAATTCACGCCTGTCCTTGTGTAAAATTCAAGGATGCCCTTGTTTCTAGTCCAAAATCAGAGAGAGATCTATAAGGGTTTGTCTCTTAAGCAAATGACCTTTTAAGTCGTATGATGCTTACATTTGTTGCAAATGAGGCCATTTATCTACCATGAACTTTTAAACCAGACAGTTATAAATTTGCCGAATCAATTTGTGACAGTTTATAAAGAACGCGAACTTTACAGGTAAATCGCTTTATTGTTCCATTCGCGCTATGAACTTTTGAACTGGGCCCATCTTTTGATCCTATCTACCAAACCTTTTGCTGAAGGCAATAATGACAATATACAATAGTGTGACTGACAGGTTAATTCAGTACATATGAGCAGACTTTCTTTTCTCTAATAGTTTCACATAGTCTAACACAACTTAGATGTTATTATTTCTTTTAAACATTGATATCTCTGATTTTTAAAAAACTACAATTCCTTTATTAAAACCAGACACAGTAATCAAACCGAAAGCTTTATTATCCAAGAGTGTCGTATTTCACCAAATACTGAATCAAAATATGCTTTATCTCTTGGTTTGTTATAATGATATCTCTTCCGAAAGATCGAAGTCCCTGGCTAGCTCAATAAACTCGTCTACTTTTCACAGACTCTGGATAGGGTTTGAGAAAACGTTTATGTCATTAGATGACATTTTGAATGTTTGCTGGTTATATTAAATGCTTCTCTAAGTTCTAAAATTAAAATCTTTCAAAGGACAATGAAAATTCAGTTACCAAGTCAATTTTCATTTTGAAAACTAATATTTAAATATTTCT
The DNA here is from genome assembly GCA_016746295.1 of Potamilus streckersoni. Classification (NCBI taxonomy): domain Eukaryota; kingdom Metazoa; phylum Mollusca; class Bivalvia; order Unionida; family Unionidae; genus Potamilus; species Potamilus streckersoni. Next base: position 2,921,774 of record JAEAOA010002259.1, on the reverse strand, counting down.
TAAATGTTTTAAAACATTTGGATCCCAGACTCACCTCCCCCACCCCATTTATATAACGACACAATATTTATTAACTTATAACATAAAGAAGTGAAACCAATAGTTTGAAATAAGATGAACAAAGAAAACATTTATTTTTTAAGCAACAAAAAGTGAAAATGTAGGAGACATTTGCGGTATAGTGAATTAAATCCCTAGTAATCCTAAATGTCTAATAGCGCAAGTCCAAAAATATAGAATGATCCACATGTGTTTAGACAGACTCTAATGTTCCTATGTAACACACTGATACGATGTCCTTGAATGAATTGACAATAATCCCAGTGAATATTTAAAATCAACAATACATCTTGAATTATATTTGATATCCTCTTCTAAAACAGGAGAGAATTATCAAAACAATGTTATACTTGTTAAGATTTCCAACTGAAGTAAGACAGGCTTTTAAACAAATTGGTTATAGACTACGCTCATGAAAGAAAGTTGTTTGCAAACAATCTGTCAACAACTTGCAATTATGCTCAAACGATAAGCATACAGTATAGTTTAAATATACATAACAGTGGGTATTTTGTATGTTTCGTTAAGAATTCGACCTTCTGGTATGAATCCTTGCAACCTAGAGCAGTAGTGAATTGCATTATATAGACATAAAAATTCAAAGTCATTTAAACAAAATGACAGATAATGAGCAAGAAAGTTTCAGAAAATCTTATGAAAACAATCGTGTTGTAAAGACTGACACACTGTTAATATAATATAGAGAGGGATTTACAGGCCACTGGCAATTGTTATACAAAGGAGTCTGACCCACTATTGAACAAATCAAACATCTCTTGCGTAAGCTTGGCTTGTGTTCCTTAGTCTCATGGACATACTTCACGGAACACGCCATTCGCCACAAAGCGCAACCCAAACACCTAATAAAAATAATTACTCATATTTACATTACCTAGCCCTTATATACTAAAATATCCTAAAAAATTCCTGATTGAAGAGATTAAGAAGTGTCCTTTCTTGCGAAACTAATCCAGACCACTAAAAAGTTAATGATGTATATTATGCTGCCTACTCCTAGAAATTGAACTGCTTACATGGTTTGATAAACATTTTCACAACACCGTTTCCCCATAGTCAAAGTATAGTCAGTACAGTGTAACAGTGCTATTTAATGGAAATTTGAATACAAATACCACATACAATATGTATATTACATGGTCTTCTTGTCATTGTGTATTTTTAATTAGGAATATATATATATATATATATATATATATATATATATATATATATATATATATATATATATATATATATATATATATATATATATATATATAATGTTTAAATATCCACGGATCACGTATGATCACGCAACTGACGAATGACAGTGGCAAAAAAGGCCAATTTATTCGTTTTCGATACAAAAACATAATTAAAGATAACAGCTATCCAAACTGATTTTAATTTTGAATCTGTATCAAGATGTGCGCATGGCTTTACACTCAATGTCCTGAATAAAAATCAATGATTTCTTATCTCTCTTCTTGATAGCTAAAATTTCGATTGAAATGGTAGAAGCTCATAACATGTTTGAACGATGTCAAACAATAAATTCCTAATGAAGACTAGGTTGGAATCAAAAGCTTGTCCATATCACTTTATGGCGACTACTTCCATTTGGAACAAAGCATAAAACTTTCAAAAAGAAACATATTATTAATACCAATAGGGTAGTTTGAGGCCACTGCCTTTTAATAGACTTCCACATCTGAACGATTTTTACTTCTTTAAATTTTGTATACAAGTTTTGTTTTAGTCTTTAGGTACTAATATATAGAAAGAGTCAATGTCAGCGTATGACTAATTTTCACTGCTCTTTAAAAATCAATAATGCGTCTATCTTGGATTGACATTTATTTGATTTAATTTATAATTACAAATGATATATCTTTTGACACACCCACCCTCCATCGGTTAACCGTATTAATAATAAAATAAAAGCAAGAACATATTGCAGCAAAATCTTCTCAAAACAAACGATTATTTGTCTATTTATTTTAAACCATCATTATGGAAGAGAAAAGATGAAATATTTTTTAATCTCATACACTGTTTATTTTGATTAGAAAATATCGTTAGAAACTATAAAAATTTATAGCTATTAGATGTTATAAATCTAGTTTTATGTCGTACGCATTATGTCATATACACGTTTCATGTGAGTAGTCTGCAATGACTAAAATATATTTGTGTTGTCTTCCAGAAAGCACTTAGACCAAATCATATTGTCATGCATCTACTTGTTCAAGTAACATAATCAAAATAGTGAATGAAATAAGATTTGTAAATTTTTATTTAAAAAAAAAAACATTCTCTAGCAAATATGATGAAAATGTAAAAATATGAAATAGAACTTACGGTTTGTGAAGAAATCCAAACAAGTATCCTAGAATTATTAAAAATTGTAAGTCTTGTCAATCAACAGTTCTGACCAAATCTAGTTTGAATCTATAGTTAGTTTCAAGATGGAGGATGATGACGTCAGATGAAGTCTTCACACAAATATCCAAACTTTCACATCAAACCACAATTTCCTCTGTTCTGTTGTAATACAGAGTGAATTTCACTGAATGTATTTTCCTAAACCACAATACCACATTATTTGTTTAGAAAGTAGATGAACTCACAGCTGTCCTCTATAACAAAATAATCTCTAGCTCTACAGATGTAAAGAAAAATAAACTTTTTCCAGCATAAAATAATATAAATACATCCTTCTCAAGGTATATAAGAGATTTTCTAGGGCACCTAAAATAGATATTATACGACTATTTGACAGGGACAGAAGTGTTTTTAAACCGAACTAAGGCGTCACTTCATGAAGAAAGCGTGGTTATTTCATCATCTGACAATCGCAGTACACTCACATCCTCTTGGCCGCAAGTAATTGTTTGTTGTAGTTGTTTGGCAATCTATACTAATGCTTAAGAAAACATCGAGTCATATTTACGTTCTAAATAAACATGATGTTTCTTTTAAAACTGAATATAATCATCATCTTAATACAATATAATGATATAAAAACGACATAAAAAGAATTCAAATTTTAACACAAGTAATTAAACTACATGGTCGTAACAATATGTATATCCGCCGTACATTTGACAGATGTATTACTATTTTGCAGACAACACACTGTCGGATTACTACATGCACATCGCATCAGATTACTGCATGCACATCAAGGCAGCTCATGCTCATTATGGATTACTATACTGTGAGTTCTGTATTAGATCAATAGATCAACATCATTTACATCAATACATATTAAGATTGGCAGATATGATTAGATGGGAAAGACATATTAACTAATTTTTAATTGCCTGGACCAACAAATGTTCATAAATTTGTCTGGTTGTCATTTTTATTCATTTTTCTCCAGCAAAATATTTTTTTCTGAATGCTTGGACACTAATAGAAATGCAACGTGCCCAAACTAAATCTGAAAATATTGCAACTTGAGTAAGATCATCGCGTTAATTACTTTGTTGGACACTGAATGTCCTTTTCAGAGTTTTGAAAGTAACCAAAAATAATTTTTGTATAGCAAAGAACTTTTACTGTAGTTTAAATAGTATTCGTCTTAGTCTTTATCCATTATTTTTATCTAATAGCATTGAATACCCATCCTCGACCTCACATTCCGTTTGGAGACCAAAAATGAGTCGCATCCAATAAACAAAAGTAAGTCTGCTTTTGATTTCGTTTATCGAGATCATAAAGCTCTGCCGCAGTCTGGTTTACTGCTACTGCCAGCTATGTGATATAATTGTTGGAATTTTGTTTATATTTTCAGTGTAATCTCTTGTATATATTCCCCTGCACACAATGCTATTAATGTAAGCTTGGCTGACAAGTCACGTTTGTGATTTTGTGCAGAATTGTATTCATGTTTTATTAGTTTTAAAAAGCTATATTTTGTTCCAATGTACTAAAAAGTTATGTCAAATATTGGAGACCTAACATATCTACACTGGAACGTTGAGGACACCTATTTTAAATCTGAGTGTGTGCTATGGAAAAACTTACTGAATATATTCATCGTGAATATGTGGTCTTAAGTGTGATTAGAGGAGTAGTTAAATGGGAGAACATTCCTAGATGAAGTACTTAAAAAGGCTGTATGGCCGGATCCTTTCTGTTTTCCAAGACATTTTGACACACATTTTCGATCCAAACGATTCTTTTATAGATCTGAAGAAAGGCATTAACGGCCTTGTTTTACAAATTGGAGTCAGCCAGCTAAGATTATAATCAAAAGGGCTAGGTCATGGAAGCAATTGTATTACTAAAGAACATGTAATTGTGGGATGACGTAAGCTTAACAGTATATCAATGTCTATTGGCTTCTTATGAAACATAGCATGTCAAAAGTGTCGACCTTGAGTAAATATAAAGATACAAAACGTTGATACATGCAACAATATTTCACCGAAGTGTTTGTGTGTGTGTATAAATTGTTACGTGTAGACTAGAGCAAATGTAACAAAAGAAACGAGTGCAGTCAACAAGCTTTGTAAAGTTTAACAAAAGTGTTTATTTCATAGGCAACCAATGAAAAATTGGAAATAGGACTAACGGTTCGTGCATATAATCCCAAATTTAATCATAATATTGAAAAATGTAAGTCATATCACTAATCAATTCTAAATTAATCCTGGTTCGAATCTTGATTTAATTCCCAAATGGAGATGTTTACATCAGATGATGTGTGCACTGATAGTAACAGATTTTTGATTAAATCACAATTTATGTTTCCTTATAGACTTTCAGAATATATTTTCTCTAAAATTACTTCTCCCTGATTTTCTTTACAAAAAAGTAAACTTCTTTAGTCTAATAGAAAATATATTATTGAAACACACCCTCCCCAAAAAATAAAAGCAGAGAACTACAAAAGCAATCTGCCAACAACAATTTAAACGTCTTGAACCCTCAATGTTTAAAATAGAAAATGGCTATTTTAAGCCTCGATTTTTGATTACATGGTGCTTCACATGACGGGCTATATGATACTAATTGGAACATCGCATTAGAAGAGCACAACCTGTAGGCACGTCTGACATGGAAGAATGCAGTGAATCTTATTATAAAACTCAAATAGAAAGTTCTTTACAAATCAGTGCCTCATGCGATCAGACAATGACCCTGGTAACAGCCAATCGTTTTAACTCCATGTTTAGAAGATCTATGTATAAGCGTGAGCTAAAAATAATGCTAATGTAATGCTTTGTACGTTCTATACAATGTTACGACACTGATGTTCCAAGTGCGTTAAAAAAATAGATTTTGTATAAATCTTTTTATTTCATTTCTTTGTATCGTCTAACATGTTTTTGATAAGTTTACTTGAGTCGTAGATGTAGTTCATGTTGGCACGTGCTGTATATGATGACGAAAATTCATTGTTCAGAAGTATTGGGAAATTACATGCTTCCTTGTCTGAGTGCAGTTCAGGCTACGCTTTAGCATTCCCATATATGCTTTGAGTTTTTGCAATTCATGTACAGTCACATACAAACTGTCCTGTTGACAGTCACAGTCACATACAAACTGTCCTGTTCGAGAGTCAGTCACGGACAGACTGTCGTAGTTGAGTCGAGTCATACAACTTTTGTTTGTTGTGCCAGAAGAATGTATTATATCTACGTAAAACCAGAAGAATGTATTATATCTACGTAAAATAACACAACCCGTGTTAGAGGAACTATTCCCTTTATATCTTTCCTAGCGAGCAACGTTGCATATTTGGACGTTTTCTTGCTAATTATGAAAGGGACATGTACATTGCTTTTGTGAAAAATTCTGGAAATTGCGGACAACCACAATTTTGGACCGGAACATATTTTAGTCTGTTTAAAATTGTCAGGACTTATTTTATTAATGTTGAACATAATTATTTGGACCATTTCTCTAAAACCGTAAGTCTTGTTTAAATAATTTACATTATTTATATGATTTAGTAAATAAGTTGTATCAATAAAATTAATAAAGCTTGTTGTGTGCACTTTTTATGTTACATAGAACGAGCCGTTTCGTAACAACAAACTGAATTTACTGGAAAAATAAAAAAATAAAACGAATCCCGTGAAAAAGATAATTACAAAAATGTAATAAAATTTAAAGAATTTTAAAATTAGCACACAAGCAATTTAATTACATATAAACAACAAAATTAATATATTTATTTCTAAAATCAACCAATGTTAACAAAGTTATAAATATTTCGTTTCAAATTATTTTCCTGCTAATGTAACATTAACATCACACATTTGTATCAACTCTCCTGAGTTTTGACACAAGAAAGACCAGCGTCAAGGTCTTGAATGGGAGAGTATAGTATACCAAGGTTTTACATTTTTGCGTGCTCCAGGAATGTTCCTTTCGCAGATTTAAATCACTAGACTTTGAATAATGGAGCTTGCTTTCATCAATATGCTAAGGATATAGTTTATCGTATATATTATTTTGTAATGAAATTAGTAATGTAATAATGCTATATATATATATATATATATATATATATATATATATATATATATATATATATATATATATATATATATATAATCACAACAATGGATTCTCCGAGGCTCCGACATAGACCTTATAGCGGAGGCAACCCAAATAGCCAAACAAACAAACCGCAATGACCTGCTAAAATATGGAGAAATGAAAAGACTGATAGGATATCATTCATCCTGACCTACCAGCCAGGATATCATTCATCCTGACCTACCAGCCAGGATATCATTCATCCTGACCTACCAGCCAGGATATCATTCATCCTGACCTACCAGCCAGGATATCATTCATCCTGACCTACCAGCCAGACTACCCCTAAGTAGGTAAAATCCTCGGGAACCACTTGCCCATCGTGATGGAATCGTGTGATGCTCTCTAAAGTTACCTTCCCAAACAAGCCTGTAGTACCGGGAACAAAATCAACAATACCATAGTCAGGGCAAAACAATCGCCAATCGCTAACCTAGAATACTCAAAACAAATCTCTCTTCTGTGGCCATAAAACGTGCAAAATCTGTCAACCTATGATCAGGGTATTTTCTGGCTCAGTTACTAGAAGAAAACGTGCAAAACAGAGAATGTAATTGATCTTTTCACATGTAAGATCTGTAACCTTTAGTTAGAGAAGCTGAAGTTACACAAAAGGATTAACCTTCATATATCTGATTGGATGACAAAGAAGCTGCACAAAATCCCAACGAACAGTTCTCCTCTGGTAACTTTCAATACTTATTGCATTTGCTCACAACCTTAACTGGAGTTCCGAAATCAAGAATTAATCTTACTGGTTACGCAGCCTTAGAATATTCAAACTAAGCGTATTAAACCAAGAAGACTTAAAAATGACAGCGATGAACAAATACAACTCTTTTAAATCTAAATATACTTTATTAATCACCCAGTGGTCTATAAATATTACATTGAAATAGATTGTATACAGAAAATAACAAATGTCTTTAAGGTCCATCTATGGCTATGTCAATATAAAATATTTTCTAGTATCCGCAACAAGTTGAAATAAACTAGTTGAAGCATAATACATCTAAATGTTTCATTTCTGAGGAAAACGTCATGTAATGTTTGGGAAAAACGCCCGTTTTTCTGTTTTATTTGTTTGTCTTGTCCATGTTTTGTATTTGATTTGAAAAATACTCAATAAGAGTCAAAAGCGCTCAGGCTAGTTAACACTAATTCTGCAATGTTCGTTTTCAGTTTATTGCATTTATTTTAATAAGTCCCTGAAACACGTTATCCTCCGTTGGATCCAGAGAGACCAGTGACAGAAAGCGAACGGGTCAGAGAGACCGAAAGAAAGAGACAGACATATAGTTGTATCGTTCAACAGTTCTACCTTTATTATATAAAAATTAACCGATAACAAAATTTTAAAATTTTTGTTACGATTTTTTTCCAAGATAAAGGAATGTTTGACAAGTGCTATGAAAGGGAGATATCGTAGTAGGACATGCGTTTTGTGTACATGTTTAAAAGTGTTGTGTATGTTTTGTGAATACCACCATCAGGATACGAGTATAAAACAAGTTATAATAATGTATAATGGCTTTGCGGTAAGGAAACGGTTTCTCCGAAATATATCTTGAAGTAATGACGAAGCGATATCGATACTTGCACCCTTTGGTTCAACATCTGAGCTCTCTTAACGCGAAAATCTTTGAACTAATAATGTGGTCTGGAAACAATATTGTTTCAAAAATTATAATTGATCACTCACTTAAAAAGCATTAATGGAGACTATTTGCAATTGGTACGATTTCTAAATTTTACATAAATTTAAAACTTTCAAGAAATTTTATCAAATAAAATATATTTCAATCAGAAAGACTTGTCCAAAGTTTTCAAAACAAGTTAATAGTGTCTATTCTATCTTTGAACTGGTGTTGAGTATTTTGATAAATTATAAATGATAAATTTTATGAGAATTTTATTTTAAAAACTTTTTGCCTGTTAATGGCTGGCTCAATTTATAATTTTATTACCGTGTGCTATTAAACAAAATTATATCAACGTATCAATAAGGTTAATCTGTGGCCGCAGATCCAAATTTTCGCTACTCCCCACAACACCACCAAAGACTTGAAAAAACTGAGCGCACAATCTGGACGACTCCTACAGTAAGTTTCTCTACAATAAGATGACCAGCACATGTATAAAATGCAGTGTATTCTGCAACACAGACCCATCTCCTCCTTTTTTACGTGAATGTACACCATCTGAAATCAAATGAGAATGAGTTAGAAACCTCAGGTGGACACGAAGTATTGTTAAGTGGGGCAAAAATTGTTTAATTCTCCATTTTCATCATTGAATAATTAAATGAGCATCGCTGAGCATTCGTCGATTTATAAAATTTGATTAATCACTCACACAATACACGAAGTCCAAATTACTTTATGCTAACATTGTCATTAAACATCAATTTACACTTCGATAAATATTCAACTACGATTATTAAATCCTTTAATTGTCTTCCTTTGTCATGAAGATGGCAAATTTCATCAACAAAGCAATCAATTATAGGCATAGAGCGGTTTTCTTTCATTAGCCTTTGCACACTAGCCCTGTCTTCGTTAACCAATTGTTGATTCTTATGAAAAGTACCAGAGCAGAGATCTGAGGAATATTCGTCATTCTGTGTCATTTTTTTTTAAATCAGGCTGTTGATCTTTTAAAGATTAAGCTTATGTATGGCATCTGTTGTTTTCACATTCGTTAGTTGCTTTCTACGCATTTAGATCTTTAAAAATCAGTCTAATCCGGTTTTAGTTTCAGATCCTGGTCATATGGCCACGGCTGGTGGAACATATTGTGAAAGAAAACATGTAATAATTTATTAATGTAGAGTGACTAATAAAGCTTGTCACGTGCTTTGTTTGTCAAAAGTGTTGGAATACAGACAAGATTGTGCGAATGCATTTATTAGGATATCAAACTTGAGTAGAGAAATTAAAAAATACGTAGGACTATGTTTTTCCTTACAAATGGAAATCAGTTACAAATTGAATAGCTTGGTTCAAATGTCTTGGATGACATAATAACCGACTTACTTTAGAAGCCGCTTTTCACAAATGTAATCCTAAATAGTCTGGTTCTGAATTCATAACAACAAACGATTTACTTGCTTTCTTTTCAACTGTAACGAAATTAATAAGCCGAACGAATCATTGTTCCTTACAAATTGAGATTAGCTACAAAATTAAATAACATTTTTTTCAATTTCATAGCTTGGATGTCATTATAACCGACTTACCTTAGAAGCCGCTTTTCACAAATTTAATCCTAAATGGTTCAGAATTCATAACAATAAACGGTTTGCTCACTTTCTTTTCATCTGTTACGAAAATAATCAGCCAAACGAATCAGGTCTCTTTTTCTTTTCAACTATTACTACATATTACGGGTGGTAATCCATGTCACGAATGGAACATAAAGCGATTTATCAAAATTGGCCATAATCCATGTTAAGAGATGAAAAAAGGGATAGCCTCTTTACAATAATTAACTCAGAACAGGCATTCTGGTTGGGACACGTAGTTATTCCACGTTATTTCAGAATATATAAAGGTCAAGCCCATCTGAAAACTTCAGTCGTTAAGTCCCATTCAGAAAAGAGTCTCTGTCTGTATTTACAGGTGATAATTTTATATTACTTACTTTACAGATTTTTGTAGTAACTTGTCGCAATATTTTTGTGAGTTCTTTTTATGTACTATTATAATATAATAAAATATTTTATTGTTTCTAAGTTCATCTGTTTGAATTCACTAGCTTCATAGTATTCTATAGATAATACAGTATAATGTCCAGTCATCGTTTGTAGGTTGTTATTATAAATTATATGAAACAAAATATACTCTTTTCAATGAGTATAGCATCTGTCGTAACTGTTAAATTTTAGGCTTTTTGAATTCAAGCAATATTTTAATAACTTATATCGCATTCTGCAGAGAATTTTACAAGCATATGAAGAAGTAGATCAGAGAAATAATTGAATATGTATTGTATGCATAAGTTTATCTTTATAATATAATTTCATATATATCAATAAAAGTCGTTGAGTCCCATTCAGAAAAGCTTGTCTGTCCGTATTTACAGCGTCTAATATTTAATCCGAATTTAAGTGTAAAAGGAGTAAAAATTCTCCACCTTCCAGTTCTATTTATTGTAATCTCTCTCTCTCCCTCCCTCCCTCCCTCCCTCCCTCCCTCTCTCTCTCAATGAATTAAACAACTGTGCTCATTCATAAAATATGAATTGCAATGGTAGTCCCTTTTTCCATTATTTTATCTCGAAATAAAACAAAATCGGTATCACAAATCATAGAAACCTAATATTCTACTCACATAAATAGATATATGAAATCAATTATTTTGTGGATATTGTCACAAAAATAAAATTCATATATCAAAATTGAATTTTAAATAATATCCTCATATATGTAACTGGATAAATTCAAAAAATAGAAATTTCAGTATATTTCTCAAAATTTGTTGTAAACATAAAAAAGCAATGCAAATATAGATGGGCTAAACACTTCGGTACACTTCTCTAGATTTGTTTTACAATATCGAAAATCAATATAAGAAATTCAGATTAGCTAAACGCTTAAAAAATAACTGATTTATTAAGAAAAGACATTTCGTAACATACGCAATGCATATTTGAGGTTTCCTCTTAAAGTTTATTATAATAATAATAATAATAATAATAATAATAATAATAATAATAATAATAATAATAATAATAATAATAATAATAATAATAATAATAATAATAATAATAATAATTTTCTTAAAATAATAACAATAAACCTGAAAATAGGTTCAGCGGATCCCTCCTCTCGCGTCATGACTGGGAAAGGAAACAATTTAATACACAAGCAAAATCGGACTTGCTGAAAAGGTTTGTGTCGTTCGATTCAAAAGCATAACTTTCAATTAAATTAAAATGGGACTGTAATAATTATCAATTCAACCAACCAATAAATTATGTTACCTGTACAAGAATTTCTGAATAATATATTTAACCTTAAAGGTTCATCAAACGGACTATAGTGTTAAACCGAACCAGAAAATAAATTTAGTACCCGAGCAATTTGCTTAAAGTGACTTGCCGATAGCCATTTCACGGTAGCTGAACAGTGCTGATCTTATCAGTAGAATCGAATCGGCGCCATCTTGGTTGCAAATCCGGCACCATAATCACTAAACCACAGCGGATTCTCAAAAATCATTTTTATAGTATTATAAACCGATGATCCTTGAACCAATGAAATGAACTCCAGTTTACTTATTAGCAAATGATTTTCTTGTCCAAGGTAACAATTAATCAGATACAGTTGAAATGTCCTAAGGACTAAAGGAGATCAGCTACAGTGATGAAGTAGAATTGAAGATATAAATAGAATCTAAATAACCATCCTGGATAAATGAAGTCATACTATGTCTCAACAAACTTCCATTGCCGGTATATCAAATTCGTATTGATACAAATAATTTATATAATTTATGCCATTCTCTGTCTTATGTCTGTATACGGAGATTTTGGTCTGTATAAACAGTATCTTTCGTGATTGACTTCTCTCTTCGAAGTAGTAATGGGTATCTAAATCTTTTCCTTCTTCTTCTTCTTCTTCTTCTTCTTCTTCTTCTTCTTCTTCTTCTTCTTCTTCTTCTTCTTCTTCTTCTTCTTCTTCTTCTTCTTCTTCTTCTTACTTTTCTCTTTAAAGTGGCAATGCTTTATTATTATTATTATTATTATTATTATTATTATTATTATTATTATTATTATTATTATTATTATTATTATTATTATTATTATTATTATTATTATTATTATTATTATTATTATTATCCATTAATAAGTTAATCGCTGTGTCTGGGGACAATGAATATTATACGCATAAACATAAAACACAGCGCACACATACCCACAAATGCATATTGTACACAATAATTACGACACAAAACAGATAGGCTGAGACAAGTATAAGTGACATAGACTTCGCAATATTACACTATTAGTATTCCAGTATTAATTCCTATTTGCCACTTTCACTAGTCAGATATTTATGTTTTAGATCCATTATTTAATAAATTGGTCCTCTTTCTTTTTTAAATCAGAAGTATGTTTTTCAATGTTAAAAACAAAATTAGGTAGATTTTGCATTTTTAATCCTCAAGAGTAGATATGATATTAAGCAAGCGAGAGATTACACAAAAAGTCGAATTGTTCAATTTCTAAAATTATTAAGGTGCAAAAATTTTAGTAAAATAGTACAAATCCTTTGAAGTAATATTGCTGTCGTGTAATACATGTTCAGTACTTTCGTTCCCACTCTTACAGAAAGTGCAATTGTCGCACCTAAGATGTTAATTCTTTTCAAAGATTTAATGGTGACAATTATTCTATGAACAAACTTTAAATTAAAAGATATGAAATTTATATCATTTGTACAAAGTTTCAAATGACTACACGTTCCTCGTTACTCATGCTTTTGCTTAATAACTGTATACACGTTTCTTGCTTAACACGATGTTTCCTCTTTTTTTAACAATCTTCGTAAGCAAAATTAAATGAGTTTTGTTTTTATAAAGTTTATTATCTTATCCTACTGCCTATCAAACATGTTATAAGCCAAACGGATTTTTATTGCATAGTTTCAAGATTTTGGAATTTTATATACCACTGAAAAGTATTCCTAAACACTTTCGCACCCGATTTTCCATTTTATCATTTAAAAAGTATGATATTACAACGATCATCAACTGAGACACTATAAATTTAATTGCCTACATCTTTCAGGATTTTTTAATGTAAGTTTCTAGGTGGAACAAAATTTATAAATACTAGATAAATACTCATTTGGAGTTTAAGGATAATCTTTCCTGTCAAATACTGCCAAAATAACATCTCTCCAAAGTCCGCTTGAAATGATCTTACCAATTTATTTTAATTTTCTCCTCCCAAAGATTTTTAATACAGTTGTGCTTACGAGGTTCTGCCACACTCTTGGGATAATTGTGTAATATTCTACGGGGCTACTAGTAATTTAAGTTCAATTCTCTCTCTATTTCTGCCCCATACAAATTTGAATAAGGTGCGATTAAGTTGTCCTATAATTCCTGTTGATGGATTTTAATGTGCTGAAGAAGAGTTGTGAATGTGGGCAGAGCAGGAGTTACTTTCCATTTGATGCAGCTTGCAATAATTCTTTCTGTCTTTATTAGTTTCTTCCTATCATTAATTTCCACCATTTGTTTTAGGTCTAGAGAAATATCGTATCAAGGTGTGTGAAGTTGGACGACGACCAGTTTAATTCCAGATAGGAATACATTTTTGTTTCAATGGATTTTTTTTCCAGTCCAAATAGCATTTGATTTTGATATATTAAATATACGTCATGATAATAGAAAAAGTCTTGCAAGATATAAACAGTTACTTTAAAAGAATGTAGAGATCCATGAAGAAGAATAAATGTGAGATTGGCATTCTAACCTAATTTATACTCACTGACTCCCAGACGAGTTCGTTCATCGCATTTACCTTAAATTTATAGCTAAATTCTCAACACCGATGTCGCCATCCTCTTTCAGGTCTAAACAAATTGTGATATATTTCCGTTAGTTATATCACAATTTTTAGATTTATTGCAAAACAGCTTAGATCACTTCACACAACAATTTCCAAAGTTAAAAGATTTTAAAGCTTTCTTTACAGTCAATTGAGTTGAAGGCTTTCTAGAGGTTTATTGACATTAATAAACCATAGTTGATCCATTGTATGATATAGCAGTCTGGTATTTTCTCCAATGAATCTACCTTTCATAAATCCTTTTATAGTAGCACTGATTATTGATGGAAGAACTTAGCTGCAATAGCTCCAGAAGTTATCTTATTGACGATATTTGGGAATTATATTGATCTCCAATAGTTTTAAAATATCTCCCGTCTTTTACTTTATTTTTGGTAGACCTGTGAAAACTCCCTGTGTCTGAAAATCTGAACCTTTTCATATAGAATATCATAATTTATTGATCTTCGTAGAAATAGCCTTTCCTAACAGTATATAGATCTCTGCCGTAAATTCATATAAGCCAGAAATTTTCCCATTTTCCATTCGTTTTAAAGACACCCTGTATTCATTATTTGAAAGTAGACTCTCGTATGATTCTCTTTCCTATTGGCTAAGTTTAATGTTGTGACTAAAAAGTCTATTTTGAGTTTGCTTAATAACATTATCATTACAACGAGCAATTCTACTTTTGTGTAGTTCTACGTAAAACTGCCTTTTGGGCTACTAAGATGGCTATATTTCGTCCATACATTTGTCCCATCTAAAATGAATCATTGTAGTATCTAATTGACAATTTCTTTTTTTTTTCAAGTTTTAAAAAGTATTTCTTGCTTTGTCCCTAAACTCATACATTTGAGCTTTGAATCTTACTATAACACCTTGTATGTACTTTGTCCTAGATTCCTCAAGTTCTACTTTATATTTTCGAAATTTTCCAGAGCTTCCTCATCTATGTAATCCGACAACAAACCTGTGAAGTTCTAACATTTCCTGTTCAATTTGTTTTTAATTGTTCCTGTTTGTCGTTTGCTTTCGTGATATAATAGTGTATAGATTCTTATTTCCATTTGAAAATGTCAAAAAACATTTGATCATTACATGAAAGAGACACATGATAAAGTCCTCTTTATTACCTCCTTGTAATATTTATTAACGTAGTTAGCTATATACATTTTGACCATGTTAGTATAATTAGTATCCCTCAGCACTTGTGTGTTAAATTTCCAATGTCTTTTTTCTCTTGGACACTTTTAAAAAGCCACACGCAAACAATATCTGACTGATCAATCCGTTATCCTGACAAGATAAGTGCATAAGCTGTATTCATATAAATATCATCAGATACAAGAAAATAATCGAATGTACTATGTGCCAAAGGAGATATCTGCCTCCTGATATAACGTTTTTATTACTGATTGCATTTTCCAAGAAATCGATGTAATTCCAGTTAGATTTTTAGGTCATGGATTGCTACATATGGCTGTTGATGATTGTCATGTAAAATATTATACATATCCAGCTCTGGATCTTTAACAGTATGTCAATCTCCACAGAGTATAATTCTGTAATACTAAAATTTATTCATAATAGATTTCTAAAATCGCACGGGTTATCATCGTTATTCACAAACAAATGTAGGAGGGTTATTATATTTACATTAATTGTAATATCTAAAATAATAAATACTCTCTGACTGTTACATCATTCTCTATGAATCACAAAATATAAAGTAATTTTAAGAAATATTGAAATACCAACACTATCACCAGTATAGTGGCTAAAACAATATTTATATCCCAATACATCAGCACAATATGTTTCAATACTCTCTGTACTTTGAGTCTCTTACATGCATACAATAGATACATTTTTCAATGGTCTCTATACTTTGAGTCTCTAGCATGCATACAATAGATACATTTTTCAATGGTCTCTATACTTTGAGTCTCTAGTATGCATACAATAGATACATTTTTCAATGGTCTCTATACTTTGAGTCTCTTGCATGCATACAACGAATACATTTTTATGCTTACCGACTGGAGAATGTTTCTTTAAATGTAGAACTTTGCAAAGCTATATTATTTATAAATTAAATTTGAATGTTTGTATTCATAAATTAGCATACATTCTGGATGTAAATTTTCTTGTGCAGGAATACATGAATTATGTGTCACCTTGAATTTATTATACGCATGGCACTCTGGATAGTACAAAATCACAAGTGGACTGATAAATGTTGCTTTCTTTTGCAATATCACATCAATTAAGTCATTATATATTAAAAAAATTCCAAGGTTTGTTCTTAAGGATGAACATTTGTACAGCAATAAATAATTGTCAATGCGAAGCAATAGAAGCAAGAGCTTTTATTCTTTAAAAACTAATGCCAAATGGTATTCTATGTTTTGCAATAACTTAAGATTGACCTTGACAATCGTTAAGACACAATACACTTTTGGAAGCTAAGTACTCTATAGACATATCTTACGAAGATTGTTGGGGGGGGTACTTGCCTCCTCGTGACATTGACAACTGTTTGGATACAATGCTCTTTTATGACTTTGGAAGCGATAGTTTTTTACACATTCAATAATATTGTCAGGCATATTTCAAGTTGCATTCAGACAGATCAGCTCAACTAGATATACAATGGCTATATCTTATAAAAAATATGATGTTTTCGAACATGTGTTGACGTTGACAATCGTTAAGACACAATACACTTTTAGAAGCCAAGTACACAAAGTGCAGTGCAAGATGAATTTCACTTTCCCTAATGAAGCTGTTCTTCCCACTGGTGGAAGCGTATTGTCGCCCTAGATTCGTATTATGTATAATATTTTCTTATAACTGTCTTCGTCCGATGAAAATGACAGGTTCAATGACTGTGATGTATGTTATCTCATTGCGGCATTGATTATTGTGACCTTAACGTTGAAGGAAAAGAGACAGTAATAAATTTATTACATCATTTACTTTTTAAACAAATAAAAACTGTAGACCCTTGACATGGCTTGAGTGGTATGAACAGATCGTTTTTTGAGTACATGCCATGCAATATTCATTCACACTAATACGTAATGCGCATCCTGTCATATAAACTTATTTTCATGTAATCACACAAATCGTGTTGGAATATCGCATTTTCTCAGATGGAATCTTGCTATAAAAGATCATCTAAACTTAGTTTCGTTAAAAAGTAGTCCTTAACATTTAATCCAGCAATATTTAGTTCCCTTGAGTAATCTCCTGTTTTATTACAAAAGAAGAAAATATAAATCCTGGTGCTGCGTTGAAATATATAAACACTGATTTTAGGAACGTATCCTACCACTCACTCTCCATTGTTTGCAATGTCAGATTATCACGTAAATTAGATATGCTAGTGATTGTTTTAGGCCGTGATAGACGGAAACGATGGAATTACATGAGAATGCTAGTGATTGTGTTAGGCCGTGATAGATGGAAACGATGGAATTACATGAGAATGCTAGTGATTGTGTTAGGCAGCCATAGACAGAAACAATGGAGTTACATGAAAATGACATCGGTTGATTGGGTAACACAAACGTCGATGGTTCAGTCAACAAATGAAATCCAAGACACGAAAACTCTCGCCTAAAAATTCATGATATTTATATTTCTATGAAAATACATCATCTACAAGTAGACAATTATGTTCGTCAAATCTTACGTAGATAATGGGTTAGAGTAAGTATATATGTCATTGAATAGTTGGATATGTAGGTTTAAAGAGTATTCATTTACATCATCGTATTAGATGCATCTTTACGAATACTGGTTTAATGCTGCAAAGGCCAAATTTCAACAATAAAATGTAATTAGTGATTCATATGCAAGTCGAAATGTCCCAAAAAGTTGGATAAATGTAATTAGATTGAACATCACTGGACCTTACCTAGATACAGCTTCCAAAGGGAACCAATTTTGAGCTCAATAGGCAAAGTAAATAAAAATATTTCAGTTATATTGGTAATTACGTAGATATATGTGGCTAACAGTTGTAGCTTTTGACTAAGTAAATAAAAATATTTCAGTCATATTGGTTATTACGTAGACATATGTGGCGGACAGTTATAGTTTTTGACTAAGTAAATAAAAATATTTCAGTCATATTGGTTATTACGTAGACATATGTAGCGGACAGTTATAGTTTTTGACACCTGTTGTATTTCATGATAGATCCCGTCAAACGTGATAAGCGTAATACCACCAGTTTGTATAACTCTTACGTACCATGAACGAATGATGTTGTAGCGAATAATAAAATTTTAACTAGAATTTTATCGAAGTTGGGTCATATTTGAAAATGATACCGATGAATTTTCTTTCAAAGTTTCGTTGTCTTTTATTTTACAGATTATTTTATTGAAGCCGGCTCTTACAACTCATGTACGATCTTGGATATCGAAATCTTCTTGAGTTGGCAGGATTCCACCACAACTCCTATGTGCTCTTGTAATTGTGTGCAAATCACCATGAACGTAACAAATAGCAACCTTGATAACATAACTATTCAATTACCCCTTCCCACATTCGACGAAGTTGCGCTCGTGAAGACGCTTATCTATGGAGCAATGTTCTTTATCTCACTTTTTGGAAATATCGCAACGCTGATTCAGATGTATAGGATGCGACGTCGTAAGTCGACCATAAATACTTTAATTGTAAACCTGGCTACGGCCGACTTGATTGTGTCGTTCTTCTGCACCGGAACAGAGGCTGTGTGGAATGCAACCGTCCAATGGTATGCAGGAGAAGTTATGTGTAGATCAGTCAGATTCTTACAAGGTTTTGGATTGAATCTTTCTACGTGTATTACTGTTGTTATAAGTTTAGACAGATGTTTTGTGATAATTGATCCAATGAGCAGAAATAAAGCACCGCAACGAGTGAAAATTATGATTGCAGCATCTTGGGCTTGGTGCTTCGTTTTCAGCATTCCACAGGTAAGATTTACATTAATCCCTTCATCACCTTTACAATGTCCCTGATGTGTCTGCTTCATCATTATTGTCCTAAGATTGCATTGTGCTATCCTCTGATTTTGTTTATATCGTTACATTCTGATGTAATTTCCCTTTCCTAGTTTCCTGAAAGACCATACTAATGTGATAGCTTGCAGGAAATAGTACCATCAATTGATGTCATGTCTAGATTGAAAATTGCTGTTAGAAACGATTAATCCAATGATTCACAATTAGGCATAGTAATGTCAATGCAAAATGTTAACTTCATTTGGCATATGCCTTGAACAAAATCATGACGTTCCTAATCAAGACATAGAATATATTTGCTTGACTCGCCTAATCAACACAACGGTCAAAACTCTGGTTCTATTCTTCCTCGTTCCACAGAACGAAGAATCTGGAAAGTTGTGAATTCCATCTAAGAAAGGTTTCTCTCCAGAACAGTTTTTAATTAAAAAGAAAGATCTTTCTGATTGTTGGTTTTTCTGTAACAATCTAACGTAATTATATCAAACCAATTATGCAATTTTTAATATCTAGACACCATAGGCGCCAATTGATGTGAATTTTGAATTCGTTGTTTGCACTGACATTAATAAAATCAATTAGAATAAAACTCTCTCTTTAACTGACATGTAGATCATGTAAAAGAAAACGTGAACTCAGTTGTTATGTTTATCGCATTTGAACAAATTGTCGTATTTTGCATTCATACGTTTATAGTTTAGAACACGCCCTTATTCCCTAAATTGAGTTTTACTGCATCGGCAGGACAGAATATATGCTTGATTTGTCATATTATGTTTTAATATTATCTATTATCACCGGGCACTCTCAAAGCGAATTGTTACTGATTGTATTAAAGAATACAGTTGAATGATCAGTGTTCCGATACCATATCTGGATGACAAGAGTTACACCTATGCCGTACATTCAAGCATTACTGTTTCATGACTGCAAAGATTTGGTGCATTTGTTCCGTTTGTTTTTTTTTTTTACCTAGATAATATTATACTTGGACACGGTCAAACTAGAGAGTAGAGTTATTTCAATGATGAAAACCAAAATGACTTGCATCTAAAAAAGGATGATATAAACTGTTTATTTGATTTGCTTGAGCTAGTTGGAATAAATATGTACAAAGGAATAATTATATTCTCTACAAGGACCAATAGTATTCAATTTGTATATGACATATTTTTTTTACAATATCTTTAAAAAATGAAGAAAAAAATAAAAAATATAATTATCGTCTCCACACCGGTTATTACTTGAAAGGATTGCTGCATACATGAAATAATAGCTATGCATGCATTTGAATGCCTAATGATAAAACAATAAGGCATTCAACACTGAGTTTCTCATCTTTGCTACAGTAAAATTATGCTCTTTATATATTCTTTGATTTTTCTACATATTTCATTAAATCTATTGCATTAGCTATGCGTTGTTCTGCAGTAAGACCATATTCCTTGTGTCAGACACTATACAGCGTGTACAGCATGTAAAATATCAACATAATGACAGTTGCGCTTTCTGCAAATAGCTGCATTAAAATGAAATGATTATAGCTGCATTGCATGTGAGCTTTCTGGAAACGAACAAATTGTACCTGTTTCTTGTGTTAGTAAATATGTTCTTTTCTTCTAAGACTTGAATGCTGCTTTTTACTGAATCCAAAACTACTTCTTCACTTCCTGTCAAATGTCTAGAAAAAAATCATAGAATAATATATATGATCTTCTAAGGGACTAAACATTACGATGTAGAAACGGTTGGTTAAATGAGTGAAGTAGTAGCTAAATATTCTTTCTAAATAAATGTTGTCAGGAATCAGACCAGTGCCGTATATTATATAAATTACATTTATGTAATTTACTTATAAATTTCAATGTTGCAACCTCCTCTAGTCATGCTTATATATTATACCACATTAAATCAAAGGTAGACTTAATTGTGTGTCTTTCAGATGATATATAAAGCACGCTTCCTTGAAGTCCAACGAAAAATTATGTAATGCAGCTATTGTAAACAACCTACAAGAAAACATATTTCAGATTAACATGTTATTTGCAGTTAGCTAATTCATAGGGTATATTTTGTTCTATAGTATTTTGTAAATATAATAAAGAAATAGATATAAATGTTCATGTTTTGTTACTTCAAAATGTATGTATGTATGTGTGTATGTATATATATATATATATATATATATATATATATATATATATATATATATATATATATACATATATACATCTGTGTGTGTGTGTGTCTTTACTTCAAGTATAGTATTCCCCTCGGAAACACTGCTTTGAGCGTTATTTCATAAATCTATTAGACCAGACTGAGACCAGCTGACTATAAATTCACAGATCTCATTCTTTTCAGTGATATCGACATTTAGCAAGATCTTTTCATGTTATACCACATTACGTGAACCACAGATCCTGCAGAGGAGTTAAATATTTTTTCAGGGATTACACCACGCGGATATTGATTTGGTCGTTATACCCATACGTAACTCTTAAGACGAAGGCTATGCACAGTTGAAGTCTAAAAAAACAAACAATTTTCCATCTCCAGTTGTATCTGCTTTACAGGTTTTAACTACTTCCACTTTTTTGAATTCTGTGATCGATTTTAATGTTTAAAGCGATACTGTGAACATAACAGGTATTAGAGTTAAATTGACAAGAAGAAAATACAAATAGAAACATCAGTACCTAAGAGAATCCTTTGAGTTGTGGAAGTATTCCAGTAAAAGAATATATCACTTTGACTATTAAATCTTCGTGTAATTGAAACGTAGTATCACGCGCCGTATACTCCTATATATTTATAACTTTATCTTGTGAAAGGAAATGACCTGTTTAAGCCATTTCTTTCGTTCTAATCCGTTAACTTCGTTATTTAACTTTATGTAGTCTTTAACTACAAACTTATGAAACAAAAGGTGTTTAAACTAACCCAAAATAAATTATATCGATCGCAGAAAATTCCTCTTCAAAGTACATACAGCTTACACAAATCTACCGTTTGTCGAAATATGGATGACTCTTTCTATGTGAATGGACCCTTAAATGACAGGGAAAATTAAATAAGGTCATTCACGTGCAAAGGGCTTGAGTTTAAACAACCATACAAAACTGAATGACGTCATCACAAAGCTTATTATGCCTATTACTACTCTTCTACTGTAGCTTGGGTACGTGCAAAAGCTTGTCAGTAGCTTTTCGTGTGTCGGTGGTTCTTCCCCGGGTTTTCCAGAGTTCTTTCTCCAACAGTTATAGTGGCCGCCATGTATAGCCTAATATTTCGTGCTGCAAAATGGCGTTAAACCCTCTAACAATGACAAGAACTCCTCGACTGCAACAGTTGAAGGAGCGAATGCGGAGTAGAATTTAATGTCTAAGTCGTTTTATCAATTATCATCACACTAGTTAGTGCTAGTTTGCAACAAAGCAGCATTTTTGAACTTATTAACAAGAAGATCGCGTACAGAGTGCAGTTATTTGTTAAATAGTTCAGATTATATATATTGTCATAACTTTTTAAAGGCATAATATCTGAAATCATTATTATTATTTTATAGTTTTCGTATAAAGGTTAACGAAAGCAACAAATGTTCAAGCTATGCCCTCTACTTTTGTTTTTTTTTTTTTTTGCTTGAAATAATAGTATTAAAATTAGTAAACGTCAAACGCCAGAAAAAGAGCAAAGACCTAATCTTCACTCTCGCGACACACTAATAGGAGATTTTCTAGTGACTATTATGGCTTGGATTGCATGTCTTTCTCTCCTTTATTAGCATTTTGTCCTAACAAAGACTGTAACATTCGGTCAGTATTGCTGGCTATTCATCAATCAATGGAAAATATAACAAGTTGCTATTCAAGACAACGCCTTAAGTCCTAACAATGGTCAAACTTTCTACAGATGGACACATAGTTCCTGAATATGTAAATAATGACAAGTATATAAAAAACGAGTGTGGTAAGTAGGCATTTACATTAGATATCTATCATAGGTGTACCACAGACTTCTCAATCACAACCACCTTGAAACAATATTTATATACTTCAAAAAAATCTATTAAAAAGTCGCGTGAGGGAATCAGAGTAGTGCATTGAAATGTGAGAATATTGATACCTTAACATCTTTATTGGACTATATGTAATCTCATCGTGAAGTATCCCTGAATCGTTCCTTTACAATAATTTGAAAATTTGGGATAAACTTTCTGGTATCTGATGGTAAACACTGTTCAGCAAAAGAGGCTCAGCATTTGGTTCACTCTTGAAATCTGATTTAAATTTGATAGAAAATCTGCAAATCCACCATACGCGACCTTCTCTAAGCTACAGCGATTTTGTAGCATATAATCGTAAAATCATCACATTTTACATTATCATGTATTCAAGCATATATTTTGGTGATCCAGGTATAAGCCCTTTATTCCCTTGTGATGTATATGTGTAACTTTTATTATAATTGTATGTACATACCTTTCATTTATATATATATATATATATATATATATATATATATATATATATATATATATATATATATATATATATATCTGAGTGGATACAATTGTGTTTTTAATCACATAAGTATCTTAATACAATTTTATGAAAAAGAAAAACAAGTAAAAATCAGCTATGTTACATAAGTTACTTTTATGGAGCACAAATATCCCTACAAGTTGCAGGCAAAATACTTTTAAGCAAATTCCACCAAACTACTTATTTAGAATGCGTTTCCCCACACCAACAACAACTGAAGTGACCAAATAAAATAAACGTATCAATCATAATTGAATAAAATATTATAGTTTGAACCTTGACAGTATCAAGATGGTGAATCAAATGTGTTTCTTTTTACCGATGTTCCATTTCGAAACTAACAATATCAAATTAATTGAAAAAATTTGTAAATTAGGGAAGCCGCCGTTATAATGGATGGAGATACGAGATCAAAAAGATGGATCGATAAAGATAGCTATGTCAAAGTTATACAGCTGATGTATTAGTTCAACTTTTTTTTCAACTAATGTTAGATTTCACACAGCTAGTATCACAACGCACCTAAATATTTCTTTGATATGACTTATACTGAAATAAGTATAGTCAGTAATGAATAAATTGTCAACATCTGGGTCTATTCTAATTATTAAATGAACCATAACGTTTAAATATTTACGAACCAATATTGATTTAGTATTAAAATATGCTAAAAATTTTTATTCTAATTGATAAATCAACGTCGTCTACTCTATTGTACATTTCATACTTAGCATACATAGGTGTGTTGCAAAATCGCCAGTTTTATTACCACATAAAGAAAAGCTTGATAGAAGCAGGAGTAAAAGTGTTTTTAACATTGTCTTTCTATAAGGAACACATTGATGAAATAAGCTGAATACAAGAATTCTTGTCTTCTTTATGTGGTAATAAAACTTTATTATATGTACTTCCAAATATAAGACATTTCATCCTACAACAAACAGTGCCGTAAGTTCATACACAGAATAAAATCATTCCTATATCCCTCAAAACAAGCCAATCAACAGAATATTATATCTAGGAAGCAATCATAGTTCCTTCCTTTTTACACATTCCATGCATATTAATCTCGGTTGTATTTTTGTTACATACTATTACTCTTGTGTCCTCTCGCTTCTTTTCTCCATTCTTATTCTTAATGCTTATTGTTTTGGATTTCTGTAGTTGTTGGTACCCAATGATATAGTACAAGCCAACACACACACACACACACACACACACACACACACGCGCGCGCTTTTTTTACATAAAGTTTGAAGATGAGGAATTCGATGTATTGTATTTGTGAAACATGTTAGATATATGATAGATTATTAGTCTTTCGGATAGGTTTATTATAGTATATACCAGATTTAGAATTCTAAACTGAAACTTCCTGCTTTTATGATTCAGGTAAGCGATATAATAAAAACTATCAGCGAGATTTTGTAATATGGCGTCTGATGTGTGTAAGAACTAAAGTTATTATACGAGTGTGAAACATTACTGAAAGTATTATTTTATACCTAGAATAAACTTTCAACGTGGATCCTAAGTTTTCCTCTTTTAGCTAAATCTAGTTTTATACTATTCCGTGTTACAATAGGCATGAACCTGAGCTCAAAATTTGATTCATTGAATGAGTTGATCATTCACCACTTTTCCTAGCCAACAATTTCAATGACTGCAGCTTCTGTACCACATTAGGTATCTGCTATTTAATTTTTATTCAAGGTGAATAAATCAAAATTTTGTTTATGACATGGATTTCTTTATTCCGCAATGACTTTAGCTAATAATGGTCGAGACGTTTAGAACGCAGACATTCATCGAATGAACTATTTACCAGTTTCAGGATTTGTCATGTATAAATTTTCATGTCTCTGGTGTGCACCCGTAACTATGCTGCGTAATGTGTGTGATATAGACATAGATAAAATGAAAATATCACAATCTTTGCTAGAGCATGTATGCAAAGAGCAAAATCCACCGGCCACACTGACTTGGTAACCCTGAATACAAGAAGTTCAATGTTTGTTATCAAAAACTGTAAATTGAACCAATCATCGAAACAAAGACGGTTGTCGTCTATTGTGGCGTCATTGTAAAACACTTAAGCGTGCTAACAAGCATATAAAGATTAATGACTGATAATTGGTGTGCACGATTCGTACGAGCATTGTATGAAGCCGTACGGAACGAGTCTGCCTTTTCCGAAAAAGATTCATCAACTCTGACGAGTGTGCTGTCCCAAGAGCTTCCTTCTAGTTAGCCCCAAAGTGCCCACTGAGCAGTAAGCATTATGTTTAATGCACTTATAAGTTTGTACCAATCGACCTCTTCAATAATTCGTTAGTCGTCGCTATTTAAATTCTGCAGCACCTGAAAACTCCTAGTGGTAATTGCACTTGAAAACTCCTAGTTGTACCTGTTGTGATTATGACGTTGCGTCCAACATGTCTCCTAAAAACTGAGATAAAATGTATATTATGTCGGATTGTCTACTTTTATTGACATTTTTAACATTCAGACCGTTGCTGATATGCCTAGATTTAACTTTAAAGTGTAAGCCATCCACATTTGACAAAGGTAAAACATGAAGAGTTGAAATTTCTGTGTCTAAGCAATCTGTTTATTTCAGTTCTAATGTTCTTGGACCTAGCCGTGTAATCCCAAAATCGATAGGCTTCTTCCTCACCACATGTGTACGCTATTTACAGACATTAGTAAAGACGGATGAAGCAGTGTGGAGTCTTTGTACTAGAACAAAAGAGAGAAAGGACGGACGGACAACATCATATAATAAACGGTCCTCCTTATGTCAAACGTATAAAATAACTTTGAATATCAATATTTCAGAGTGTCTGTCATATTTCAGTAGTTTTTGTTCAAAATGATCAAAATATATTTGCCACCTTTGAATTAAATTTTCAAACACTGACCAGTATACATTGATATTTTACATATCATCCCATTAAAGACCACCAACGTAAAATTATACCATTCACTAGCTTTTTATAACGAAATGTTAAGTATTTATAGACATAATACTAAGATGTAAAACTGCATTTGTTTTATTTTTCTTAGTGTACAAATTGTTTTTATTTTTATCATCTGTTTTAGTAAACCAACGTTGCTGGTATCGTTTTCTTTATAACCTTATCAAACGTTTACTCTGCATCTTGAAGTGTCATTCGGATCATTAGTACTGTTACTGCGTCGAACCTTGATGAATAATTATGTAAATTCTTTTGTTTGGTATTTTGATTCCTCATTTAAGTGATTTCCGACGGTGTATTTATTGGTTACTAAATGACATTAATTTTCAAACTTTAAGAGAATTTTCGGATATGAATTTGGTCATATGAACAACCTATGTAGCTGCATAAACAAGAATTAAAGTCAAATAATTTCTGACCTTTAATTGAGAACGTTAACCCAACAACAATACTTAAGGCAAAAGCAAGTAAACATTTTTTAGTGATGTATATCATCATTCAAAGTACAAAAATGCCATAAATATATCTAAAAATATAATATAAACATACTGCAGGATGTTGGCTCTGTACTAAAGTAAACGTCACTATCAAAAGTGTATACGTGTATTAATTTTCTATCCAAAAATGTAGCTTCTGATGTTGAGAAGATAATGGACATAACTCCTATTTCAATTTTAATAACCCGATTTATATCATTCCAATTATTCACAATAACAACAAAAAAATACATAGCTATCAGTAGCAAATAAATGATGTGTTTCCTAACCTAAACATATTTTCAATTATATCATCTCCCCATGTCTATTAACTTCCAAGAAAATCGTTCGAATTACCATTGGCGGAACATCTATCATTAATCATCATCAAAACTCGTCCTCAGATCAATACTCCTTTTTTCGGCGATGTAATATCGCAATCTGTTTTCATTCAATATCTTTATCTAATAACTGTTCACTATCTCATCAAATTCTGCATTTAGGCCCCGACTAAATGTGAAATATAATATTTATTTTTGACAATATGAAAACTTAATTACTTACAAACTAGTATTTTTATAATGACATGATTGATATGTGAGTTTATCCCATTTATGCTGAAATTTTTCATATATTGCTTTTAAACAGATAATATTGGTATAAACTCTACATTAAAGAGTAGAGAAAGCAATAATCTAGGATAGTTTAGTAATCGATATGAAACAAAATTCAAACAAAGAGTTTAAATGAAATTTAAGACAGATATGAAATCGAGAACAGCTCATCAAAGTTTATCGTGTATGTGTCAACATTATCTAACAAGAATAGATCAACATACGTAAATGGATCAAGATTCTCTATCAAGAATAGATCATCAAACGGGGACCTGTCGAAACTCTATATCGAGAACAAATCATCCAACATACACCTGTCAAGACTATATCCGGAACAGATTTTCTCTGACATCAAACAATTATATACAGTGCCTTATTTTTATTTGTAAATCAGATCATTTCTGGTTGTCAATATACAATGCAAAGACTTTAAACATTATTTCTTACAATTGTTAAATCTGATCGTAAGTCTTATAAGCAACGTTTAGCAGGTTACATTTCAGGCTAATCCAATGTCAGTTTAGTAGGAATATTGTTACGAGTAGATGCTGATAAAATAAGTAACAGAAAAGAATGAAAGACAACAAGCTTTGTAAAATCTAACCAATAATTTAATTTCCTAGAATACAAATTGCAAATGGGAAAAGGAACTTATGGTATTGCGATGTAAATCCCAAAATAATCCAAGAATTACAGGCACAAATCATAATAATTTCAAGTCCTGCATGAAATTCAGTAGGAGCTCAAACAAATCCAAGAACTGGAGTAGATGACGTGTCTTCAGTAGCTATTAAAGTATTGATGTATCCTCAGTATTTTGTAGAATCACAGAAATATTTTTCCAGGTTAGATTCCAGTCAATGCTTATATTCAAGAACTTTATCAGAGCACACTTTTATTTCCAGACCAAAATCACTTGAATTCAATGATTTGAACGAAAACTATTCCACCCAAAGACCACTGTTTACAACATATAATATACAACTTGAAAGTGCTAGATGTTAAAGCACGAGTGAGCAAGTCTTACACTTACAAGATTATATAGTTCTCTACCTGACTTAAGGTCACAATTGACCTTTTCTCTAAAACACATTACCTAATGAATAATAACCTTCTACATTGATCCTTGTTTTGACAAAATGAAAACCATAACGTGTAAAATTCACTTGGGAAAGTCCAAACCCCTGACCCAAATGAACATATTTACTTCTTCTTTTAATAAAGAGCCTGATATTAAGTCCATACTAATTTAACTATGTATTAGTTCATTGCAATCAATAAAATGAAATCAGGTCAAGCAGAAAATGACTCAATTTTGGACAAGATCAAGTTTAGCATACAATGTTACATTACAATAGCATGTAATAAAATGTTAAAAAAATAAATCTAATACACAATTAAAATTAAATATACACATAAATATGCTTGCTGAATAGACATAATTTCTAATATTATTTGAATTCTCCTTTTCTTTAACTTTCTAGGAAACAGGATGGCAAAACATCTTCATATCCACCTTACCGATTCAAATAAGAGTGAAAAGAAATTTCGAACAGAATGATTGAACTGATATAATTTAAACACTTTACAAAGTCATGGTCATACCAAATACTTACAAAAATGATACGCTCAACAATATCAGGTTAGTGTTAGGACTGGTCGGCCTGGCGTCAGGATAATGAGACTGGGATTGTCATTGTGCTAAGTGTCTACGGCATGCTGCCTCATTGCTATAGACATCTATAAACTGCCATACAGCAGACATGGTAGCGATATGACTGAAAAAGTGTTACAACTACGTTAAAATCCAAATCACATACATACAAACACAAACGCACACACAAAGTCAAGGTCTTTAAAAATCTTGAAACTTTACCATGACATAGTCTTTTGCATCTTAAAACTTTGTTAATGCATTGTCTGTTACGTTCTTAGAACTTTACTAATCTCTAATATTTTGTCTGTTATGTTCTTAGAAATTTACTAATACATTTCAATTACAATCGCAAAATTCCCATTAAAGCGTTGAATATCAACATTTATGCAATATTTAGTACGAGTATTGGGCAATAGTTTCTTCCCATTAACTGCAAGATATACTGGTGCATTTCCATAAATACATTTTGCTAGCTTATTCGTTCTTTCTGATTATCTGATGTTTCCTGTTCTGTAATAATTAGTACAGCAAACAAGTAAACATGTTTTCATTGCACTTAATGTTCGAAAAAGAACGTTATAATAATACAATGATGATACACATTTGCAATTAAGCAAATTAATAAATCTAAATGTATGCAGACAATATGGACAGTCATTCACAATTTAAAATGGGTATTTATGAATATTTTGATATGAAAATAACTTTTCTCCTTCAAGGTAAACGTCACGCTTCTACAGAATTACGTTATTCATGGAATACAAATATTGTAACAAATCCGTTAAATATTAGACCATTGAAATGAATAATGGCTGTGATTTTCTAGAACCATATATATCCCAGACCAAAAGGTTTCTCAATACAATATTTGCTTTGTCTATTCTATATTAACATTCATTGATTGTTTAAAAAATTGTCTATTAGCTCTAGTCAAATTGATCATATCTTATAACATATAATGTATGTTTGTTTTAACAACGTATAATAAACTTGTCAAAACAATTCATCGAAAAATTGCTCTCCAGACAGATTAATGTATTTGTTGTTTATTAATGATTGCATCTACCAAAATAAAAAGTATAGAGTCAGACAATAAGAATTATTCTGACATGTATACACATCCAATAATAACTAGTGTCAACTTTTGACTTGCAAACTTGTATATATATTGACAATCCTCATCCTGTATCATGCATATCACGATGTGGAATTGATAAAATCGATATCCTCTAAATCATGCATATCACGAAGTGGAATTGCGATAAAATCGATATCCTCTATAGGTACAACGGTGTCTTATTAACTAGAATAGACAGCGTGGCGTGAGAATTCTGGGTTTTTGTGCCTTCAGTGGTATTGATTAAAACTCAGTCTAATTTCGAATCAATATTGAGGCGAAGTTTTTAATCAATTTCTCGATTTGCAAACGTATCGGCTAATATAGCATCAATCGAGACTAATGCATTTAGCTAACATTTTCAGTGTGCTGTCTGAGCTGCAATTTTCAAGCTTTATTCTGCACTAAAGACATGTTTCATTTAAAATAAGAATTCAGATGTCTTGTCTAAAACCTCATGTTTGCTTCTGAAAACAAAACATTATATTCTTACTGTTGTTTAAAACTCGCTTGCTAGAAGAACAGTTAAACATATTTTAATAAATGCAAATTCAGATTTAATAGACCTTATGTAAAAAACATAATTCTTCTGAAATAAGGAGTTTTTCAAGATTTAATTAAATTTGTGCCATTATAAAAACGAAAGCTTTACCTATTTATCTTCCCATAAATCACTTTACACTTTCATGCTTTATCAGTAGCACACGTGTTAAACTTAACAATCAACAACTAAGACTATTCTCTCTTTATAAGCTATCCTGGGTTCGAATCCAGGTTATACGGGCTATTCCATGAATATAAAGCTTACCTTAGTCGCAAGGCTGTGACTGACCTATCTAAACGCTATTAATATAATTCTTACTTTGGATACACTCTGGACAGTGGCATGTGGCCAAATTGTTAGATATACAACCACGTTGCCAAATTGTAACCTCAAGAGCAGTTAATTTGTTGCGTTATCTTATATGCAATGTCATAGTTCCTTCCAATTTTATACATGTGAGAAACGTATTGTTTTCTTTGAAAAATGTACATTAAACAATTGATTGATTGATTGATTGATTGCTATTTTACGGCGCATCAGCACTGTGAGGCTATATAGTGCCAAACATAATTTTATATCCTTTTACACTTAAAACTGGTAAAATAATTTTATCGACCAGCGACTGGAGTCCAAACAGTTAAAGGTAAAGCGATAAAAATGTGAACGATGGTAAAGTATTACAAGTTTCCCGATCAACGGGCTGTGCAAAAGTATGATAACGAAAACATATGATTGGCAATTAAAATCTATCGATTGCATAAATATAACACAAAACTGAACAAGGTGATAAAATAAAAGATATAACTTATGATAAATGTTTGCTTAATTAAGGAAGTCCATAATGTTGGTAATGTTAACTGTATCAAAGAGCTCCGTCATGTCTTGCACAACGTAGTAATGATTACGCGTAGGTTGAGTACATTAAACAAATCCTATGTACAACTACTAAGTCGAGATCTTATTTTAATTTTACAAAATCCAACCTTACCAAACCTACCGTAAATAAGATTGAATCTGCCATAAAAATTTTAATCTTCCAGGAATGTATCCGTTTACGGTATATAAAGGAATAGTTACAGAATGATATTTACCGTTTAAAATTTGTTTTTTTAGAATCATGATATTTACTCAGCTATCATATATTGTTACGTTTACACCATTTCAAGATGATCTGAACATGAACCACAATTATCGCGCCATTATTGTGAATTAATACATTTAGTAGCAAGATTAAATATTTCAGTAGACAATGACCTTTACCAAGAATATGTCACTTCTGTATAGAATGGATTTGATTGATTTTACATCTATACCCTTCTCGTGTTTAACCTCTATCAAAAAGAACAGTAATTGCTATTTTATATTAAATTTTACAGAATTGATTACGGTGTTCTAACTGTTTAATACCTCAGTCTACTTTTCCATTTAAGTTGGTCTGGTATGTGTCCGTGTGATGAATACCGATATAAACAGTACAATCAGGTTATGTGGTTATACGGATGAACTATTGTTACTTCTCTTAGTAAAACACTTTTGAAGACTAACAGCGATTCACAAAGGTTGGTCATTTGCTACTGAAAAATAAAGAAGGCTTCCAATCCGTCTTGTTATGCTAAAATGTACATGCACAAGAGCGTATATTGTATTCCTTTCATGACATAGTTTTGTTAAAGTGTGTCAAACAAATTTAGTTTATAATGTAACCATACTATAAATGTTATTAGACTCCAAAACCCTGTTGATTTCTTACATGTAGAATCAATTTGATTTACGAAACACTGTTTATTGCTTAAATGTATTGTATTGTCATAAAAGGATACAATGTGATTGGGTACGAGACCTAACAACTTCATTTAGCCCTCTCTATAAATTAGCCTTCCAACAAGGATGAAAAAAAAAAGATTAAAGAAGGTAGATTTGTATTTGAGAGGTTACAACGTTTCATTTGACCTTTTTAAACAGGCAGTATATGAAAATTGCATTTTTGTCATTTTTTAAGTTTTGAAACAAAATAATTTTGTATTTTGTATAAAATAATCGGATCCGCTATGCAGCCACTATGTCGATAAAGTTTTGCATGGCTTACAAATTGTTCTAGTACGAATCACTTCAGTCAACTCTACATTTGCTTGCGTTCAGCGCTTGATAAGCTTTTCCCTACCAACGTGAGTCGGGGCCCCGAGTAGCCGAGTGGTCTAAAGCGCTCTCCATTACGGATCACTGCCATCACACCTCTGTCTGCGTGGTTTCGAGTCTAAGGTTCGGCGAATGTGGATATGTGAGAAAGCTTGCCAGTAGCTTCTCATGGGTTGGTGGTTCTTTCCGCGGATTTCCCGGTTTCTTCCTCCGCCATCAATACTGGCCGCCATGTAAAGCCTATCGTTTGCTGAAAAAATGGCGTTAAGCGCGAAAACAACAAAATCGACAACAACAAACGCAAGTCGACACTCGGTATTTAATTGCATTTATGGTGAACCAGCATACGCTACAAGCTCCGTGAAACCGACAGGGAACGTCGTAAGGCCGGGATACAGATGCTTTCATAAGGTCTGACAGAACATAAACATATATATCAAGCTGTTAAAATGAATATTACAGAATATAGCTGATGCAGCAGAATCCAACAATTTCAATAAAATAATTCACTGAAGATACCTAGTTGCTAACAGTTATTCTCTGTCACTGGCAAATTATTGACGATGAACCAATCAAAACCACATTCAACCATCGCCTCTCCAGACATAATACCAGATCAGTTGTCTACGTTTGTTTTTGTGAAAAGTGAAAACTATTAGATTCAACTTGACATCATAAAACAACCTGACCCATCTTCAACTTACAGCTAAGATATAGAATTTCAACAACTTTCATTCACAATAGTTCAGTCTCTATCTAAATTTTTTCTATTAATAGTCAGAAAGAAGGGAGCACCTAAGTCAGTTAAATTTGATCAAATTCGACATAACTACTATTGGAGCGCTGCGATGTGATACTAGCTGTTCAGACAAATTTATTTATGTTTTTACTGTTGCTTTTACGTCACTGTTTAAAACTGTTATTTGAAAGTCCGTTTAGAAAGAGCCAACCATTGACCCCAACGACTTGAAAAGCCATAGCACTGTCTCGAACTTCTCATTCATGTCAATTACCAACTCAACAAAATTTACATGATACCCTCAGCAATTTCATGTCTTCTTCTCATTCCCGTTACAGCACTCAAAGCACCCTCCTTGACGTTGCCAATTACATACTCTCTGGTTAATACGATGAAAGATTTCAATTCGCATATCCCTTGATGATCACGATATCCTGATTCAGCGTCATCATGTTTTGAACATTCATAGTACTGCTTCTTAATCTTTCAAGCCATACTTTACTGAAAGAAAACAAATTGCTTAAGTAACTTGGAAGCATTCCAGCCTAGATCTTTATTACGGTGTCCCACAGGGTTCTGTTACAGGACCAGTTTTCTTTATTCTTTGCTTACAGACTTGATTAAGTGTTATAATCGCTGTTTTTTGTTCCATCAGTTCTATGCTGACGATACTCAACTGTACAAATGTCCCTTTGCCTCCCTCTCTCTCCCTCTCCCATCTCCATACCTCCCTCCCCAACCTCTCTCTAAATTGAGTCAAAAAATAATTTGACATCAAAAAAAACTTTCCATGCTTTCCGATGATACTGTCTGGGTCAAATTATTTAATTATATTTGTAAAACAATCTTTAAATGTTTTTGCTATAGAAATGCACATTATAAATTCAAATATCATTTGGAAACTTTGTACTACACTACTATTCTATCATTAAGAGGTAAATGCAAATTCTCAGAACTTCAAATCCAAATCATTATTGTCAGAGTTTCCAATTGACTTAAGTCGTGTATGCTTATGATGTAAAGATTACAAGTTGTTCATCATACGTGAAGATGATAGAAAACTGTAGTGCTATATACATGTCTGTTTCCAAGGAAGAATCATCTTTTTTTAGAAGGATACAAGGGGCCAATTAAATAGTTTCCTCTGGCTAATATACTGTACAGAAATAATAATATCTTTTTTATTTTTTTTTGTGTATGCCACACTAGCATTTCACAGCCATCTCTGACAGTAATGAAAATAATTTGTGCATCGTATGATAATGAGATGCCTTTCCTTATATAGTGCCGCAACAGCGTGGGAAACTAGACATGAAATATTAGCAAAGACAGAATACCCTACATTAGTTAATAGTAAACATATCAATTATAAGCTTGTGAACAGTTGTTTGATTATCAATGAAAGATTTGGGGCTATTCCAGATGGTGTGATTTCTTGTTCATGTTTTGACATTGGCTGTCTGGAGAATAAATGCCCCTACAGCATAAAAGATAAACCTATCCTGGATGTTCCGTGGTTGAAATTGAGAAACAACCAATTAACAATCGACTGTAAATGCAAATGGTTTTTGTCAGACCGACATTATTGTGACTTGTGTATGGTGTCCGCATGACTACCACAATGAACATGTTTATTGAGATAAGGAACTGTGGCACACCGTGCCTTCTAAAGCTTTGGAGTTTCACTCCAAATGTGTGATGCCTGATCTCGTATGTTAATACTTTTCACTGAGACAAGTCCTTAGTACAAATGCAGTTACTGGTGAAGAAAGCAAAGCTATCTCCACTCAGAGTGACCGAAAGTACTGTGTTTGTGGTTGAGATGATGATGGAAGAAAGATGATAATGTGTGAAAATGAAAATTGCCCAAAGGTATTGTTTTTTCATACCAGTTGTATAAAACTCAAACATTTGCCGAAAGGAAAATGGTATTGTGGCGAGTACAAATGATGAATATAATTGCCCGGAACCACCATGTTATGCTGTTTAAAATGCTAATATGTTGTATATATTATAATGGAAATAATTTATAATGTTGATGCCAAATATATGATTATCAGTGTTATATAGATTAGAGATTGACCAATATTGTGCATTATAATTTGTTACATTATTCACAAATATAAATCAATATGTGAAATTTCTCTGTTGTATCTTTGAAATATGATAAAGAAATCGAAGGAAAGACGTTCATGAAATATATCCTCAAACCATGACCAGCATTTATATATTTATTGTTGCATTTATTTGCAATTACTATTTTGACATTCAGCAAATTATAAACATAAAGGAATATAACTAGTATTAGTATGGTATACTTTATTTGAAAATTTACATGTTACATATGTTTGATAAAAACATTCAATATACACATAATGTTGTTCGCAATACGCTTTGCATTCTTTCACGTAAATAAACAACTGAAAGACACAAATTCAACTGAAAAAGCTCAATGAAGACTATGTCCTCAAAACATTGTGAATGTTCTCAACACGAGACCTATAACGCATTTTAGATGAATTCGAACTGATGCAATGTTCCTACTTTTCTCACCTTCTAGTGTATGTAACTGCTTTTCCTCCTGTAAATATAGGGATGTCCAAATCACATCCATAAAATGCTCATCTTCTATGTTGTGGCCTCTGTCAACAATCACTACGTCACCTGATGAAGATTGTTGAGAACTTTTATTTTTTCTATTAGATACTTGTCAGAGGTTCTACATTCTTGTCCATCAGAAATAAATGTAAACCCATCATGTGGGACAATGTCTATTAGCTATTTCATAGTCTGGTTCTACATTCTTGTCCATCAAAAATAAATGTAAACTCATCATGTTGGACAATGTCTATTAGCTATTTCATAGTCTGGTTCTACATTCTTGTCCATCAGAAATAAATGTAAACTCATCATGTTGGACAATGTCTATTAGCTATTTCATAGTCTGGTTCTACATTCTTGTCCATCAGAAATAAATGTAAACCCATCATTTTGTACAATGTCTATTAGCTATTTCATAGTCTGGTTCTACATTCTTGTCCATCAGAAATAAATGTAAACTCATCATGTTGGACAATGTCTATTAGCTATTTCATAGTCTGGTTCTACATTCTTGCCCATCGGAAATAAATGTAAACTCATCATGTTGGACAATGTATATTAGCTATTTCATAGTCTGGTTACGTTTGCAACTGGAATATGTGCAGACTTTGTTTAGAAGACCGCTTGGCTTCTCGGTACAAAATTCAAAACAGTCTAGTACATCATCTTTCTCGGAAAACCCTTTTCTGAAACACATAGATAATGTTTCATTCGATATTCTCGATTTGGCCATTTCGTTAGAAAGCCTAGTCTAATGTAGACGTACATCCATATTATTTTGAAAACTTCTTTGCACAGTATGTGAAGAAACAGTCAAATGATTTGCTATGTATTGGAAAGAAAATTCATTCGAAGTTTCACAAGACACAATAGAAATTCATTTCTTTAGACAGACTTTTACTGCTCTTACTTATGTGTCCCTCAATTAAATTAAAAACTAGTTTCAATACACAATAACTGGGTAACCCCGTGTAAAATACTACTTGTTCAGAACTGTCAACTAAGATAGAATATTGTATAGTCCTTTCAAATGAAACTGTTCATTTTATTTGGCTCTGATGAGTGTGGACTTTGATTGATTCGACTGTCAAGTCAGTTTGGATGCATATTACTTCTCATATTTCTTCATCTTGATATGCTGGCTGAAATGACACATGTTCCATAACTTTGTGATCATTACCTGTACCGTCATTCTGTTCACCTGTATTCTCGGCATATTCTGATATGCCACTGGCATTATAATCCACGAATTATATGCCACTCTCCTTTTCAATGTTAATAGAAATGATACTGCAATCTTTCTTTAGTGTTTTCGCTAGCTGGCCAGATTAAATCTATTGCAGGTGAAGTCATTTCTGTGTAACCAAGATCTAGAGTTGGCAACTATGATGGACTTATTCTGTCATGCAAATAAGCTTTGGCATCTGTAAAAAGAAAAGGAAAGCAAGTGAGATAGAGCTTTTATTCAAAGGGATTAAACAACATATTCAAGGAAAATGTCATAAGTCAAACGAAAATGACTAAAACTGTCAATATATAATCGTCGTACTCTTAATCTAAAATATAACATTGCCATGTATTTTTTTATATCTAAAACTACTGGTCCCTGCTGCTTGCACTGGCACTCGTAAACTAAGATTATCAGTAAGTCTTTTAGCTTGGACTAAAATGTATGTACAATTTAAGCTAAAAATATCCTATTGCGCATGAATAATGATCAATACTCATGTAATGGAAACAATATTGTTTCAATCAAACAATTAATAATGAGCAAACAAGGTTGTTTCAACAAACAAAGAATATTGAATAATACTTTCATGTAAATATTGTTTCAACTAAACACTATAGTGTCCAACTGAATCCACAATCTGATGTGCATACATCACTGTAAACTTGAAGAGTCATTCAATTCACAGACCGTTAGTCTACAGTTTCACTAGATTATGCAATTCACAAACTGTTTGTCTACAGTTTCACTAGATCCTTGGATTGACCCACGTTCATATCCTTCACGGATCCACTATATGTATTTATATCCATATATGTGTAGTCAGCATAAGGCAATTCGAAGAGCTACGCTCATCCATAGAGAGCTACCCTCAGCACTTATCAGACAGCATCAGTCCTAAACATACAGCATCAGTCCTAAAAATACAGCATCAGTCCTAACCAGACAGCATCAGCCCTAATCAGACAGCGTCAGCCCTAATCAGACAGCGTCAGCCCTAATCAGACACCGCCAGCCCTAATCAGACAGCGTCAGCCCTAATCATACACCGCCAGCCCTAATCAGACACCGCCAGCCCTAATCAGACAGCGTCAGCCCTAATCAGACACCGCCAGCCCTAATCAGACAGCGTCAGCCCTAATCATACACCGCCAGCCCTAATCAGACACCGTCATCCCTAATCAGGCACCGTCAGCCCTAATCAGACAACGTCAGCCCTAATCAGACACCGCCAGCCCTAATCAGACACCTTCAGCTCTAATCAGACACCGCCAGCCCTAATCAGACACCGTCAGCCCTAATCAGACACCGTCAGCCATAATCAAACACCAACAACGATAATCAGCTACAACAAAACCAAACTGTTCGTATCAATGGGTTCTAAACTAAATTGTAATAGCAAAGCCTACAACGGACAAATGACTTCATTACCCGATATAACATAAAACTGAGAAAGGGTTTCAAGGTTTCGCAAATCAAATAAAACAAAAATTTAGCACTTACCCCTATGACCAGAGACTATAATAGAGATCACCTACTACATTGACAAAATCCAAATGACTTGTGTCTTTTCCGAAATGTTTCAAGCTTAAATCCATAGAAGTAAATAATATTTATATTCAAATGTTCATATATACCATGCTTTCCACCGCATGTAATTTCAAAATAATTTACTTGGAGAAAAAATAATTCACCCTAGGTAACATTGTACGCCAGCGCAACGAACAAAGATCAAAAATAGATTTACGGTTAAATCAAGTTATTTATTGCTTTATTCTGTAACAATTTCATTGTTACTTCACCCTCATCAGTCAAACTTTTCGGTACTTTAAAGAAGCTTACATCTGTATGTACGCCTTTGCGGTTGGAATACCCGACAATACAAAATCGGCATTATGGAAAACACGCTTCTTGTTTTCCCCGTTATCAATGGCTTGAGACTCAAAATAGCGGATCTATGCTTACACATTTTCTGCAACGTCACGCAAAAGCAAGGGGTATGAGAACATCATGCATCTCTGAATCACATATTTTGACATCAAGTATATACTCAATGAAACTTCGACTCCAGCTGCAGACGACATATATTCTCGTTGCAAAATGAGCCCGTAGACAAGGATATATGTCTTTTTCTCTACTAATAACAAACCGCATTAATACAGGTCTTCCAGTGCATTATGCGACGGCAGATCTGAGTCTGTGCAGACTGCAGATGGGCTCGAGTTATAAGCTAATATAGATAATAAATGTTCGTTGGTTGGTTTCCAGTAAGAGAAATAACGAAATATTTGAGACCCAGTCATAAATAAATTTAGCGAACAAAACATTTGTAGCGAAATTTATTGCATTACCTCTCTGATACTTTCCTATTTTCCTATGTAACTGAAGGATATTTGCTAATACAAACAGTTCTATTACAAGTAAAAAAGCATGATGATCCCAAGTTTCCTGAATACAATCTCGCTTAAAGGTCTTATAAAGAAACATGAAAAAAATAATTTCTTAATAGAGTAAATTTTAAATTGTCTGTTCTTAAGACGTTTACATACATTTGCCCTTATTGTACCCAGCACATGTATAGGATTTACAGTGTTGCAAGATTTTGGGATTTTGGATCCCTAATGCCCAGATAATTGTTTGATAATTGTTTGATGTTGAGGACATACGCTAAGAAAACTGTCATTTTCTATGAAGAACGGACCCTGTTAGCAATCTGTAACATATTGTCCGGACAAGAAGTCGATAAAGAAAATTTATATCATCGACCAATGTTGACCATGTTGTATGGATTCCTTGGCCCTGATTAGCTTTCTATATGGTTTTCCTCTGTCTTCCATACGGTACATAGCGATTGCTGTGATACCAATTACAAGTCCTATCAAAGGTCAAAGGGCGTATTTCTCTTGACAACAGAGTGCAAATGGAAACACGTGACTATCAAAATTTGTTCAACCACTGAACTATTGATAATCATCCTACTGAAATTTTCTCCGGTGGCAAAAGTTTCTTTTTGGACAAGAAATGCAATCAAAATGTCATTGCTTACAAACGAATATCAAAGCAAGTCGAAGAAATCGCGCAGAGCTAACGTGTTATGGCCAGTTAACGTAGGAAATTGGTTTACAGTTATAGATGAAAGGGACTATATGTAAGCCACCCAAATGAAGACGAACCGCTGATAGAAATATAAACCATAATAATTCAACGAATGGTGGAGGGGCACATAAATGACCCAACACCAATCACAAGAGAGATAATCACCAAATATGCAAACGTGCAACGAACATGAATGCCAACGACAGAACGATGTGAAACAAATTTCAACTTACAATTAAAACCTACAAAAAGGCAAATAAAAATGACTAGAATACACTCAGTGCAAATCAGTCTTCGAAATAACTTAAGAACTTGCTTTAGAATTTAAAACACTTCTACAATCACGGTTTCTTGGAGATATCATGGTACCGTGGATTAATATATATATATTATATATATATATATATATATATATATATATATATATATATATATATATATATATATATATATATATATATATATATATATATATATATATATATATATGAATATATATATATATATATATATTAGAAAACCCAACCACTGTGGTCGAAATGGACATACATCAAGACAATACACTATGACCCAAGAAAATGGCATAGTAGCACCAAATAAAAGGTAACCTGGCGCAGTCAAAGTACTACATGAAAGTGAACTGACAATTTTCTCAAACGTAGTTACAAACCAGAAATCTCAATACGAAATTAGAAACTCAACTACAATGGCTGAGAAAAACAGAAAAATTTAAAAACACTGGACCAATTAGCAAACTGAGAAGAACACAACAGAAGAATAGGCTGTACTCCAACTAAGTGCCAAAACGTGTGTGGACACCAAATGTTTCATCAGCCTGAGATAACCAATAGAGAAATATTAAATAAAAAAACACAAAAAGGGCATGAAAACAAAAGGAATATACAAACATACTAGTGCAAACGCGAAGGTCAAGTAGATACGCAGCACAACCCGAAAGTAACAAAAAGAAAACGCTAACAGAAGACGATATGTGATAAGCAAATAAAAAGATCAAAAAGTCATTAAAACAAATAAAAAAGGAATATCCAAACTGGATTTTGAAATGGAGGAACTGTCCTTAAATAATATAACCAACAAAATATATATTTTGCTTATTCATAAGTTTATGCATCTCTCTCTCTCTCTCTCTCTCTCTCTCTCTCTCTCTCTCTCTATAGATATATATATATATATATATATAGAGAGAGAGAGAGAGAGAGAGAGAGAGAGAGAGAGAGAGAGAGATGCATAAACGTATTAAATATATAACAAAACAGGAATTGGTTATTCAAATAATAAACTTATAAACATTGGATCTCTAAACCCACTTAGTTTTAATAAAACATAAGTTGAATAAAATATAAAAGTTCAAACGATCTCTTAAAACTGTACAAAACTAATAAGACCTTACTGCAGAGGTCAAACTCTTCTCAAAACCTGCAAGGGAAAGCGAAAAAACTGGAAAGCCAACCAGCAGGAAATAACTAATGAGAGGCGTCTACTAACCTGGAACTAACAGCAACTTGTTTTTCTCAGCAGACCTCAAATTAAATTATATTTCAATTTGAGATTTAGAAGCCTTCGGTTATATAGAAAGTTAATGAGGGGCCGTTTCTAAAGTGCTAATCAGTCTTACATGCTGGGATTGACTTGCATGTGACCACAAAAAAAACCCGTAAAACATGGATTTCTGAGGAAACATTCTCAGCCGCAGTAATACATGTAGTCGATTCGATAACTCTATTAATGAAATACAACTATATTTATGTGAAACCATGGTTTTGGACGAAAAATATTTTTCTAGGAAGGTAATAGTAACATATACTTCAAAAATACATTTTTCAATATATTAAACAATGAAAATAAATAAATGAAATTAAGTCAACAACATTCCATAGTAGATAAAACTTGCAAATATATGTCTCTTTTAATGGAGTAACGTTTCATATTCATTACTACCTCGATTTATATTCCGATGAAAGGTTGTGGTTTTCTCATTTTGGTTCTTGAAACACAGGTCCCTTATCCTTTAAAAAAGAACAGTTGAAATGAAATATTTGTAGTTTCACATGTAAACCGAAAATGGCATTTGGCCTGGAAGTTACTCAGATGAGTTACTTCTTTATTCAACCAAAATGGAATTCTGTGGTGCTCATTCATGCCCGTTGATGTGAACCATCAATCTAGTCTATTGCTTTATTCAGCAATTCAGCAACAATGTGGGTTGAAAGAGCTAATAGATGCACGCTGTATTTCGCATGAGTAACAAGAACAGTTTGCATAGTTGAAAGTCCCCCATCAGTTCATTATAACACGTGTGTTCAAATGCAGTTCATGACGAAGAGCTACCACTGAGCAAGCCAGTGAACAATTCTACCCAGTGACTCCATCCAGAATTGGCTAATATTCGTGAAACATCATAACCAGCATAATCAACCTACATGATTTTATATGTAGAGGTATATATATATATATATATATATATATATATATATATATATATATATATATATATATATATATATATATATATATATATATATATATATATATATATATATATATATATATATTAGCTATCAAAATGACATGAAACCTCTAGTATCCCTCGACCAATGCAAATACCCATGCTGTCACTGTTTCGCACTTGTAAAACACCAAGCCAAATCTTTGAAAAGATATGGATAGTGACTTCTACATTTTAAACCACGGTATATTATGACATTCAAAGTGAGCTTTAAATAAGTACCGTTAGAGATTACTTGCAAGACGGTTTTACTCCATGCCACATTTATAGTTTTCATTCACACTAAGTATACTTTTCAAACATTGCACGGAATCGCATGGTTGTTTCTCATATATTTCCAAGCACCATATTGTTCTCACTATAGACATGACAAGAAAATCGTCTGTTGCACTGTATTCGTCAAATTAACAAAATAGGCCAGATGTACCAGATTGGAGGTACTACAGGGCATATGTACCATGTTTTCCGTTAGAAAGCGGTTGATTTTTAGAATTTACGGTAATGGGTTTCTTATGATAAAGGTTTGGATAGCGAGTTCATTGATAAAATTTGTTTCTTGCAGCATGTGTAAATAGAATTATATGCACGCTTGAATTCGACAAGCAAAACTTGTCATATCTTTTGCGTAAACATGGTGGAAATACAATTTTGTCATACTTCCTTTGTGGATTTTTAACGTTTCTATAACTGTTTTTAGTTATATCGCCACTATATCTGCAGTGAGGTAGTTTATAGTGACGTCTAGCACTGGGGTTTTATGCAGCAGACATGTATCATGATCTCCCAACCAGGCACGTTATTCTCACAGCAGGCCAACTAGTCCTAACACTACCATCTTAATGCTGAGCGCCTAGCGAGGCAACTGTTAGTACAATTTATATGTCTTCGACATGAATCAGGCCGGGTTCAAAGCCGGGACCTCCCGTATCCGAGGCAGACGATCTAACAGTAAGTGTGTTGTGCTTATATGCTGTGAGTTTATGCGCTTAAAATAATTAACAGAAAAGAAACCAATCTTTGTAAAATTTAATACAAAGTGAAAATGAAAAAGAACATATGGTTTTGCGAATTAAATCTTAAAATAATCGAAGATTTAAAACAGACACAAGTCTTAGTAAT
Source organism: Potamilus streckersoni (assembly GCA_016746295.1). Taxonomy (NCBI): domain Eukaryota; kingdom Metazoa; phylum Mollusca; class Bivalvia; order Unionida; family Unionidae; genus Potamilus; species Potamilus streckersoni. The sequence continues at coordinate 2,877,196 of JAEAOA010002259.1, read as the reverse complement.
TTAATGTCCTGAATAAAACTCAGTACAAGTCATGATGAGATCCTAAACTTAAAGCGATGATGTATCTGTTATAACTTATGGAGTGCTGCCGTATCAGCTGTCTTTAGTTGAATCACAGTAATATAATTCTAGGTTTGAATATATTATAAATTCCATTGAATGTCTTTTTTCAAGATTTTTTATCATAGCACTTTTGTATTTCCAGTAAAAATAATCGCTTGAACTCAATAATTTAAAGAAAATGAAATTCAACACAAACTGGTCACAACTTAATATAACTTGAAGGTGCCAGATGTTAAATCACGACTGTCCAAATTTTCACAATCACTGGAGTATAAATTTCTCTATTTGACCTCAGGTCACAATCAGCATTTTCTAAAATCAACCATTACCTAATGGAAAAAACTTTCTTGAATGACCTTAATGAGCCTTGATTATTTACAACAAAATGACCTGTAGAATTCACTATGGAAACTCCAAAACCATGACTCAAATCAACATCGTCTTGCTTATCTGAATAAAATTCCTGATACTATATCCATCCACATAGAGAATAATAAAGCTATTATTAGTTGCGGACATGAAATGAATAAGAAAACAATTTGAAAATGTCAATCAGGTCAAGCTGAAAAGAACTCAGTTTTGGAAAACATACAATGTAATGAAATAACAAACTTCAAAATTAACAAACAAAACATTAAATTTGATTGTGATAACGGAAGCAAAACGGTTTATGGGTTTTATTTGTTTGTTTTGTATATATTTTTATATACTTGAGAAAGACTTGTTAAGAGTCAAAAGCGCTGAGGCCAGCTAGATAGTAGTTTTGCACTGTTTGTCGTCAGTTTATTGCATCTGTCTATCTACTATCTACTAAATATATATATATATATATATATATATATATATATATATATATATATATATATATATATATATACATACAGAGGCCTATACACACTGAGAGAGTGAAGTAAATGCATACCGACAAAATGATAACAATCAACACGAAATCGTCGATAAAGTCTGGACTATTAAATGCTGAAATGACTGGATGCATTGTAAAAATAAATCGTTTTGCGGATGTAATCGATGAGACGGTTCTTCTGTGACTATGACAAAGCTAACCATTATTTCTTGCTTGTGAACAAAGGAAGAAACTTCCATCTACGGGATTTAGTGAAGAATTGTATCCAGGTAGAGCTTTGCAAAGAGGTTCTGAAGGAAAGATGTTAAGATAATGAAGAAGAAGAAGAAGAAGAAGAAGAAGAAGAAGAAGAAGAAGAAGAAGAAGAAGAAGAAGAAGAAGAAGAAGAAGAAGAAGAAGAAGAAGAAGAAGAAGAAGAAGAAGAAGAAGAAGAAGAAGAATGATGATGGGGTGGATATTTTCAAAAACTTGTCGTCTGGTGCAAATCTGATGATTGGCTGTAATTTTAACAAGACTGCAACTGGAAGGTTAGATTTTTTTATTCGTATAGATAAAATTTCCCATGATTTTTAAATTGTAATATCCAGTATCGTTACTTTCGTGTACGTGTGTGCAAGAAAGTCATATGAATAATATCTTTTTTATCTAGAGCCATATGAGTTAGGAATACACTAGAACCAAAAGAAAAAACCTAACTAGATCTGCCATGAAAACTTTGAAATAATGTTGGGTTATCTCTCACCTTGTTTTCTTATTTCATCTTCCGTGTAAGGTTTCATTGTACCAAATTAAGTTCTATTATATGTACAATATGTTGCTACCTATTGTATTATTTCCTGTGCATTAGTTAAAAGTTCATTTGACTCTCTTTAAGAAGGCTGTAATGTTTTGTTTAACATATAAAAGTATCAACAAATGTACGTTATATTTGCATGTAAACAAAATAATTGATGTCTTTAGTGTCTGTCAACTTTCTGCAACCGGCAGAATCTAACCTATTTTCTTTGTTATCCTACTCAAAAGTCACTTGACTAAAACAAATAAAAAATCGTTTACTATTAGGGCTTTATAATACTGCTGTCTATTGAATCTAGATAACTCTCTTCTCTGGAAAACAGATCGCCGGGAATAAATCGGAGACGAACTATATAAGATTTACTCAGGGAATACAATATATAATAAAAAAACAATAGTTCAATTAGCGTAGTGATACCTTCATATGCATGTTAAGTTTCAATTTTGAAGATGACAAACTGTCAATAATGATGGATTTTGAATACCATGCCTTGAAAGAGAACATTTGTATATTCCGGACAATTAACTAAACCATAGGCCACGATGTTTGCCTTTCCCTAGCTATCTGTGTCATCGTGATTGAACAAATAAAACTTAAAATGGAAGATCAATGAATATGTGATCTTAGAATTCTGGCAACGACAGGTCATGCAATACTCCAGTTATGGAGTCAGGGTCTGAAAGAATACCCATGGCGCCCTCAAAGTGGGATAACGGAAATACGGGAATGTGTCCTATTCACGTTGCTGGAGTGGTTCAGGGGTGAAACAAAAGTATGTTCGGTACAAGAAAGTTAATTGGCCATATCAATAAGAAAAGAAACTCATATGGCATATTTGAGCTAGGTATAATAAATTTCTAGAAATAAAAAAATTATTTTGTTTATATATAACAATTTTATTTAGTTTGATAAATGTTAATTATCATTTCAATTGAATAACGTCACACTTGTTGACAAAAGAATATCCACAAGAGTATGGATCTGAAAGTAGGATGTACCATAAATGCTTGAAATTTAGCAATGTTTCTGGAGGAAGTGTATCATTTGCGTGCTCATAAAATAAACGATAAGAATCACAGTCAACTGTGTCATTTTGAATGAACCAATCAAACGTATACATGTGGGTACATTCGATTGATGGCCCCATTCACTAATCCATCACTAATATGATATCTTATCTTGTTCTTTGCATTCATAGCATGCTTCTTTCACTTGGTATTGAAGTTACATATTCTAAATACCTTCTTGAGTGCATTTGATTTGTACTATATTGATGCACGTGATTATATACCTTTATGCAACCATGGCACAGTGGATAACGCCGTAGGTAAATCTGAGACATGTTGTGGTCTCTAAAATTATTTTAGAGGTTCTAATAAACCTGGCGTCTAGAAAATCAGTATGTGTTGGTTATTGCAAGTCGACACCAATCCAATAATCATCATAGCCAGTCTAGGCATTGTGAATATTTCATTGGAGATCATGTTTGTCTTTCAAAAGGAAAAATGCACGCAATATCGTGTCAAACAGCGATATAATTATTTCTCGTCATTTGTTGTTCTGCAGTTGTGAGAAAACATAAAGATCAAACTCGTTTATGATAAACCTGACGAGGAGTTTACGTTAGACCCGGCCAGAAATACAAAGATCAAACACCTGTACGATAGACCTGGTCAGAAATATAAAGATCAAACACCTGTGCGATAGAACTGGCCAGAAAAAAAAAGATCAAGCTCGTGTACGATAATCCTGGCCAGAAATATAAATATCAAGGTCGTGTACGATAGTCGTGGCCAAAAATATAAAGATTAAGCTCGTGTACGATAAACCTGGTCAGAGATATAAAGATCAAGCTCATGTATTATAGACCTGACCAGAAATATAAAGATCAAGCACCTAAACGATAGACCTAGCCAGAGAAATACAGATCAAGCTCATGTACGATAGACCTGAACAGAAATATAAAGATCAAGCTCGAGTACGATAGACCTGGCCAGAAATATAAAGATCAAGTACCTGTACGATAGACGTGGCCAGAGAAATAAAGATCAAGCTCATGTAAAATTGATCTGGACAGAAATATAAAGATCAAACACCTGTACGATAGACCTGGACAGAAATATAAAGATCAAGCTCGTGTGCGATAGTCCTGGCCAGAAATATAAAGGTCAAACACCTGTACAATAGTCCTGACCAGAAAAATATAAAATTAAGACTAAGTATCATCTTTATATTTTGCTTCGAGTAATCACAAATAACGCTACATTTAAAAGTTAGTATGCATTTAGTTTAAAAATCAAATTCAGAGTTTATGCTATTATAAAAGAGTTTCCAGCCTTATGACGTACTAACCCTGAACTATTACATAAAATCTCTGTAGAGTTAACTTTAACTTCTCATGTTTAAAGCCTTCTGCTTCTCCAGTAAAAAAAAGAAACTAGCTAGAAATTATCAAATAATCAGCTTGCAAACTTTAATCCAAGATTTTACTCAGAACGGAAGCTTTTTAATAAAAATATAACCTGTCATTTTGTGTTTCTCGATATTCCAATATCTTATATGCCGATGTGACCTGACCTTTAGTGTGTCTCAGGATTCCTTGTATCTTATATGCCTTGTGACCTGACTAATTTTGTGTCTTAATATTCTTTGTATTATATATTTCAATGTGATGTGACTATAAGCGTGTCTTGGTACTCCTTGTATCTTATAATCCGATGTCACCTCAGCATTTGTGTGTTTGTATTCCTTGTATCTGATATGCCGATGTAACCTGATCTTTTATGTCTGGCGGTATTCCCTGTACATTTCTTGCCGATGTCACCTGACTTATTGTGTGTCTCGGTTTTTTTTTTGCATTTTATATATCAATGTGACCTGAACTTGTGTGTGTTGCGGTATTATTGTATCTTATATGCCGATGTAACCTGAGCTTTTTTATTTCTCTGTATCCCTTCTATGTTATAGGCTGATGTGACTTGACCTTTTTATGTCACGGTATTTCTTGCATCTTATATATAGTTTGTCCAAATGCTATCAGCACATTTTTCTTTGATCCGATACAATCCGCTGTTAACCTTTTGTAAGTCTCTGTATTCCAGTCTATGCTATAGGCCCATAAGACCTGACCTTTTAATATCATGTTATGTCTTGTATCTTATATACAGAATTTGTTCAAATGCAGTCAGCACATTTTTCTCTACTCGGATACAATCCGCTGTTGACCTGCAAACTTGGACCTTCATTTGTAACATTTTTCCCATGCGATATTGTTATAATGAGCATCGCTTGTAGGATATTTTCTCTGTACATTCATCATACAATTTTAAGCTTTCCCTCTACGAACCTATCTTCTTCGTTACAAAAATGTCAAGATCGATAACCTGTCATTTATTGCCAAACAGGAATAAAATAACAATGAATTGTGTTACAACAGTCGAAGTCTTTGTGTATAAATTTGCGCCTAGCATGACAACAACCAAATAATAGAATCTTCAGCATTCACAAAGAAACGACAAATTTATATTAGTTTGAACTGTCAAATGATTTTTCTATTAAAGCATTTTTTTTAGAAAATACTATAAATTATACAAATTAATAAAGGTTTTACAGACAATCGGACATTATGAAATTAAACCAGATACAATATTTTCTTACCATAAAAAGTCTAAAATTCACACAATATTTATTTAAATTGTACTGTTTTGCATTATTAAATTATTTAACGAGATATGCATTGTTATGGTGTTGAACAACAAGTACCCCTACCAGTAAATTATTTAAATGGTAAAGCTCAGACATTTTTCGAAACTTTAAATGCGCCATGTCTCTGCCAAATGGACCATTTTAATGGCATTTCTTAATTCTCGCATATTTCTTAGACATGAAGATAATACCTTTAATTCAAATGACACTAAGCTTTCTTGGAATGTATCAGGTTTTGAAACGATTTAGTCTCGACATTGCATAAGGTTCTTTGTTATAATTTATTGATCAAATAAATATTTCAGAAACGTCTGGTCTGAGCAGGTAAAACAGTCATATCAACAACTGTTTTAATTATATGACATTATTTCCCGATTGTGATTGTAATATTGAAGTAATAAGATGCGATATTATATATGGTTGTATGTCTAACAATTAAATAATTGACAAATCAGAAATATAACATACTTGTAAATTATATCAGATTTATTTTAATTTGGAAAAGGAGCCGGTCATTTTTTTGTATTGTAAGCATAGTATAACTGATGAAATAGTTGAAACATATTTGTGGAATATATATGCAAGTGTTATTCGCTTGGCAAACATTTCATCTTTTGTAACCTCCATGTATAGGTCCAATTCATCTTAGTCACCTATATCGGCAACTGAAAAATCCAAAACGAAATTGTCACTGATATCTCAGACTCTTTATTTCATGGCCATATATTTTTTGACATTTGTTGAGTACTATCAATGCCATAATGAACGAAGACAATTACTCTTTCAGATTCATTTTACAGCAAATTTACCTTTCTTATTTAACATACGTACAGCAGTTACAAAAAATCCTTATAAATTTAAAATACATTTTTCTCAAAAGTAACACATTTTTATGCCGCAACACTAAAAGTAGTTTTCCTAAGGCTCACGAGCCTATTTCCAAACTGTTGTACGTTTTGAATTCTTAAAAGCATCCTGCTGACTCTCTACAATCCTCCAAAGCGTTTTCGAGAACCTGATTTGCGGAGCGAACTGAGCGTTGAATTATGGGAATGATGTTAATCTACAGATATAAGTCCTGGACTATTGGTGAATTAAATTTATTAAAGATTTATTAACCTTAGGAGTCTTTGACTGAAAGCAAGTTTGGTAATACAAAGACATCACTTTTCTGTTGTCAAAATCCTTTCTTAACTGTAAATGACACGTACTTATGGCAATCATTTATAATCGATTTAGTTGCTACTTTTTCTCCGTTTGCAATAGCAAATTAAGTTTGACTAAAGGACTTGAATTCTTTCTTGATATTTTTTTCATGTACAACTGCTATGGACCCAAATTATACTAGTTCAAATCGAAGTGCAATACTCGACCAGCAACACTGTTCATTCAGATCTACTGCTGATAGGGTTTGTTTTCCATGGTTAGTCTATAGCTAGTACCACGTCGGCTACGATCATCATGGATCACTCTGATCGGCTGAAGAGACATCTAACACCATATACTATGCATGACACAAGCATATACGATAACACGTAATAATGTTATATACGGTAAGTTCTACAAATTACATTATCGGTTCAACATTGCAAAAGAATATGCAGGTTTAGAAGTGAACCTGTATCCGGTAATATTCATATGGTACCAAACGTTTCTGAATAAAATACTTTATATTGCTAATATAAATATCTTGCTAAGTCACAAACATAAATAGAACGAAAATTGCGTTATACTACGCAAGCCAGAGTTACATTGAAAGCATACAAAAATAAGAATGGTAGTACGTACAATAGTTGTCACTTTTAATATAAATAGAAATAATATACCTTAGAAATTAACAAATAATTTACATACCTCTACAGATAAAGGTGGGCAAGTCCCTATGTATACTGCTTACTGACAAGACGTTCCGTAAATTGAATATGTCGTTTTACAGTAAGGCATTTATGCACAGACGATGTAGTCCACATCGTCTGTGCGCTGTTTTAATTCGGATTTTCATATCGAACGCACTTCACACGCGCGGCATTGCATAAAACGGACTCACTGTTTCAAAATATTGCACATTATACATAAATCACCCTCGGATATCGTTGTACACAAGAAACTAGACCTCATTACATTTATTTAATAAGTAAAAGGATATATATAATTCCGTGATAACAACCAAACAACTTCAGTCTGGGTGTTTTATACGAAAACACGGATTAATCAATCGTATCTAACAGCAGTTCATACAAGTAAGATTCACTTGCCATGTAACACACAGTTTTCTCCTAAACATTAAATATTTCACATATCTATAAGTTCAGATAATATTTCAAAATCATCTAACATTATTCAGATTCTCTTCTGAATATTGTATAATTTGGTAATAAAATAATATAGCAATATTGATTTGAAATTAATAATATCGTTCACAGTTTTCATGTAAAAACATTATTACTGTATTTCATATCCCGTGTAATTTTTTGCCAATATAACTTTACATTTTGCTGTGGGTGGAAAAGAACGGTGCTTAATGACCATTTTATTATACATACACACACACACACACATATATATATATATATATATATATATATATATATATATATATATATATATATATATATATATATATATATATATATATATATATATATATATATAGGCGCGATGAATTTCTCTTGGCGATTTTATTGCTGCAAGAAATGTGCAAATTACTAGTAGTTCACGATATGTTATCGGAGGCAAGGTCAATTCAAGAGATAATTGTGTTTAATTTCGATAAGAGACCTTTTTTTAGGACAAATATCAAAAGATGTTGCTACAAATCAGTTTCGTTTCTAACAAAATGCTGACCTCATGTAACTGTTGGCTTATCCGTTTGGTTTCCATCAAAATGATCACTGCTTTCAGCAAACAAACAAACGTAGCCAGAATAGGAAGTGTTTATAATTCAATTCAAAATAATTCGAAATCATAAAAATCATTTCAACAACTAAACGAATATGCTGAATTAAATAACAAATTATTAATTTTTAATAAATTCCAACAAAATCAAGCATGAAATGTTTTGTTCAACTTTTCATTTAGGAAGAATGTCTTTAATCGCTCCACACTTGAATCGTCTGATGATATATTAGATGTTTCAGGTCGTAATTAAGATGATTTTGAGCTAAAATATTACATTAATACTCCTGATAGACATAGATTTGAAATTCAAGTCAAGTACCAATACCTTGTTCAACCAAACTACTGCATTCAAAATATTCAATTTATGCAAGACTTATGTATCTTCATATATCGCCTAGTTCAAAGTAACCCAAAGGATGAATGACTACAACAAGCTTTGTAAATTTTAACAAATAAATTATTTCCCTAGAAAACATGGAGAAAAGATAAAAATATGACACAAGAGATCTAAATGTTTGTTCTAAAGATATGAAAACACATAAGTCATGTGAACAGTTCTAAATTGACTCAGTCTGAAGTTCAGTTCCGGTTCAATATGGCGAATGACGTCAGAAGAAGAATAAATAAAAAAATCCCAGAATTTTCACAGTGAAGCACAATTTGTATTGTTCCGTTCCAAATCAGATGAATTTTAGTAAATGTATTTGTCCAAACCAGTAGTGTTGTCCTCCAGGGAAAATAATTATTTAGAAAGTAGACGAAGTACAATTATCTCCACTAACAAAACACATATCGTTATATTTAGACAGACGAACAGACAATGTATTCAGCACAAAAACATGTTAAAAGTAATAGAAGCTATGTCACTCTCTAAGATGTTGTTTCATGTACACGCAGACGGAAGACACATGTAATTTCTCAATGCATCTGGACATTAGGAAAGACTGACTAAGTATCAGCCAATAATTTGCATAGCTACTTCTGAATGTTTACTTGCGAAGAACTTACTATACTACAAAGCACTTGCTTGAATGAGTCATATTTACGATTTAAGTAAACACGACGTTTCTAAAAAAAAACCTTAGACCGATGCTAACATAATCATATTCTTAAAAATAAACACATTTAATGATATAAAAATGAAATAAAAGCGAAATAAATATGACATGAAATGGTTTATACAAAATTCATACCTTAACACATATACTTCAACTATAGGGTCGTAACATTACATATACATATATATATATATATATATATATATATATATATATATATATATATATATATATATATATATACATATATATACATATATATATATATACATACATACAAATATACAGATGCAATAAACTGACGACGAACAGTACGAAACTAGTAACTAACTAGCCTAAGCGCTTTCGACTCTTAATGAGTCTTTATTAAAAGGCAAATACAAAACATATATACGATAAACAAATAAACACAAAAACGTTGTCTTTGTAAACCTCTACATGGCTGTCTTCACGTGTGCTAAAACTATAAATACAACCAGCTTGTATAGACTAGATGCGGAAACTGAAAACGTTGTATAATTCCCTAAAAGTCTACAAGCCAAAGCGACACCTATTTTTACTTTTTGTACATATGTAACGCAGATTATATCCCGGATATTTGATTATATACCGGTTATTCTTATAGTAAAAATCGAAGGATAATAAGAAGATTTAGAAAATGTTAAATTTTACTAGTGCATGGTTTTCATTTTCTAGTCGTCTTGGTTTAGACCGCTGGGTTTCAATGTTCTAAGGCGGCGTATCCCGTATGATTCCTTTTCCTTCCTGGTTTCGGAACTCCAGCTGTGGTTGTTAGCAATAGCGATAAGTATTATATCACTGAAAGTGTGGCCAGGGAAGGAGAAGTGTTCTGCGACCGGGCTTCTGTACAGCTTTTTTGTCATCCAATCAGATCTATGAAGGTTTATCCTTTTGTGTAGCTTTTCAGTTTTTCCGACGTACTGAAGGCCACAGATCTTACATGTGATGAGTTAAATCACATTCTCTGCTTTGCACGTTTTGTTTGGATCATGTATGTTTAGTTTTTCTTTAGTCACTGTGCTAGTGAATGTCTTGGTCTCTATCATATGTTGACAGGTTTTGCATCTTTTATCGCCACAAGGTCCAGATTGACTAGGTTGGTTTTGACTAGCGATTGGCGTTAGCTTTGCCCTGACTAGGATATCCTTTAGGTTTTTTGGTCTCCGGTAAGCTACTACAGGTTTGTTCGGAAGTATTAGGTTTAGTATGTCTGATGATTGCACGGTTGGCCAGTGGTTTGCGATGATTTTACCTACTTTGGGATTGTCTGGGAGATAGGTCGGAATAAACGGTATCCTATCAACCTTTTCTTTCTGTCCATTTCTGAGTAGGTCATCACGGTTTGTTTGTTTGGCCCTTTGGATTGCCTCCGCAATCAGGTCTTTGTCGTAGCCTCGCTAAATTAAATGTTTAGCCAGCTCTTCAGACCTTTCTAGGAATCTTTCATCGTCGGAGCAAATTCTGCGTATCCTCAGTGCCTGGCTATATGGAATGTTCTTAATGCAGTGTTTTGGATGACATCTGGTTGGGAGGAGATACCGGGGTTTGTCGCTTGGTTTCGAGTAAATGTCTGTGTGTAATTTGTTTTCCACCAGTCTGGTTGTTGTGTCCAGGAAAACATGGTTTGAGTTGGAAATTTCTGCCGTGAATTTTATTGAAGGATGGAAGTTGTTTGCCTTTAATATGAAGTCATCCAGACTTTCTCTTCCATACTGCCACTTCATTTCTATATCATCGATAAAGCGTACCCACTGGTATGGTGTGCGCTCAACCGATGCTAAGAGCTGACCCTCAAGATTTCCCATGAAAATGTTAGCATACGAAGGGGCCATTTTAGTACCCATTGCAGTTCCATTGATTTGTATGTAGTTTTCTTCATTAAATTCAAAGTTGTTGAGTTTTAGGACAAGCTCCAGGAGTTGGACTAAGAAGTGTGTGGGTGGATTGTTTACAGTTCTTGTTTCCCATGCTTCGCTACATGCTTGTAACCCTTCGTTGTGCGGTATGTTGGTGTACAAAGATGTGACGTCTAAGGAAGCAAGTAATGTATCTGGCAGTAATGGTTCACTAGCTTTGCTTTTTATGAGATAATCTGTCGTGTCTTGAAGATATGATAGTAATTTGTGGACATGTGGTCTCATAAAATGATCTAAATATTCTGGTATCCTTTCTGTAGGGTGCCCGTTACCTGAGATTATAGGTCTGCCAGGGTTTCCTTGTTTGTGGAGTTTGGGTAGAAGATAAAATTTACCTGCTCTTGGGTTTTCTGGGCTTAAGAAGTTTTTCGTTTACTGGTCTATGTGTCCGCTTTTGTACGCCTCGTCAATAACATTAGTGATGATTTTTGCATATTCCAGCGTTGGATCATGGTCCAGTGTTTGGTAGAACCTAGCGTCACTTAGTTGTCTACTTGCTTCACTAATGTTGTCTTCCCTATTCATAACGACAACAGCGGAACCCTTATCTGCAGGCTTAATTATAATGTCTATTCTGCTTTTCAGTGCGTGCAGGGCATCTGTTTCTTCTTTTGTCAAATTCGAATATTTGTTAGTATGATTGATATGTCTGGAAGTATCGTTTTCAACCGAGTTGATAAAGGCTTCCAGATTCGGAATTGAACTTTTTGGTGGGGTCCAGTTACGTTTCTTTCTAAATGTGGGATGGTCGCAGCTTATATTTTCCTTTGATTTGTTTGTTGGTTGCAAGGCAAAATGGGCTTTGAGTCTTAGTCGGCGGATGAACTCTTCGGTGTCATTCTTAAGCTTCCCTCTGTCGTATGGTTTTGGACGGGGACAGAAACTCAAACCTTTCGATAAAAGTTTTATTTCTGCTTCAGTATGTTCTAAAGTGGAGATGTTGACTACTGTGTTAGTAACAGTTGCATTAGTGTTTGTTACAGAGTGCTTGCGAATCTTCCTTTTGCGGCGATTTTTCTTCTTACGGTTGTTTTTAGAAAAAATTTCGTCAATTGAAGTTTCTTTACGACAGACATTTGGTTGTAGATCATGACTTCTAAGTTTTCTATCTCTGACTTTGTATAGTTTCGAAGAGAGTCTTTTTTCATCTTTATTTAATTTGGAATAAAACGTTTTCAATTGTTCTTCTGTTGAGACGGAATTGAGCTGATGTCTTAGTTCTTCAATGGTTGCTGATTTGACTAGATATTGATGATTTACGTTTTTACTAAGTAGGGCTGTGAGTTTCATGGAAGCGTCGTGAGTTATTTTATTCCATCTTTTGTTGAATCTGTTTGAACGCTTGCCAATAATTTGCGGTTTCACATGAATTTGAAGACCTTTAGTGACTGTATGTGTTTCGAGGAAATGATGCAAGAAAGTGCAATGATGCTTTAGGCGAATTAAGGCATCAGTTTCATTGCGTACAGTTTTGAATGTTTTCTGTATTTGTTGAGACATCGTCACCATTTTAAGAGATACGGCAACAATTTAAGTAAAAAAAGATGAAAAAGATGAAAAAAGACTCTCTTCGAAATTATACAAAGTCAGAGATAGAAAACTTAGAAGTCATGATCTACAATCAAAGGACTGTTGTGAAGAAACTTCAATTGACGAAATTTCTTCTAAAAACAACCGTAAGAAGAAAAATCGCCGCAAAAGGAAGATTTGCAAGCACTTTGTAACGAACACTAATGCAACTGTTACTAACACAGGAGTCAACATCTCCAATTTAGAACTTGCTGATGCAGAAATAAAACTTTTATCGAAAGATTTAAGTTTCTGTCCCCGTCCAAAAACATACGACAGAGGGAAGCTTAAGAATGACACCGAAGAGTTCATCCGCCGACTAAGACTCAAAGCCCATTTTGCCTTGCAACCAACAAACAAATCAAAGGAAAATATAAGCTGCGACCATCCCACATTTAGAAAGAAAAGTAACTGGACCCCACCAAAAAGTTCAATTCCGAATCTGGAAGCCTTTATCAACTCGGTTGAAAACGATACTTCCAGACATATCAATCATACTAACAAATATTCGAATTTGACAAAAGAAGAAACAGATGCCCTGCACGCACTGAAAAGCAGAACAGACATTATAATTAAACCTGCAGATAAGGGTTCCGCTGTTGTCGTTATGAATAGGGAAGACTACATTAGTGAAGCAAGTAGACAACTAAGTGACGCTAGGTTCTACCAAAAACTGGACCATGATCCAACGCTGGAATATGTAAAAGTCATCACTAATGTTATTGACGAGGCGTACAAAAGCGGACACATAGACCAGCAAACGAAAAACTACTTAAGCCCAGAAAACCCAAGAGCAGGTAGAGATTATCTTCTACCCAAACTCCACAAAAAAGGAAACCCTGGCAGACCTATAATCTCAGGTAACGGGCACCCCACAGAAAGGATATCAGAATATTTAGATCATTTTATGAGACCACATGTCCACAAATTACCATCATATCTTCAAGACACGACAGACTATCTCATAAAAAGCAAAGCTAGTGAACCATTACTGCCAGATACATTACTTGCTTCCTTAGACGTCACATCTTTGTACACCAACATACCGCACAACGAAGGGTTACAGGCATGTAGCGAAGCATGGGAAACAAGAACTGTAAACAATATACCCACACATTTCTTAGTCCAACTCCTGGAGCGTGTCCTAAAACTCAACACCTTTGAATTTAATGAAGAAAACTACCTACAAATCAATGGAAATGCAATGGGTACTAAAATGGCCCCTTCGTATGCTAACATTTTCATGGGAAATCTTGAGGGTCAGCTCCTAGCATCGGTTGAGCGCACACCATACCAGTGGGTACGTTTTATCGATGATATAGAAATGAAGTGGCAGTATAGAAGAGAAAGTCTGGATGACTTCATATCAAAGGCAAACAACTTCCATCCTTCAATAAAATTCACGGCAGAAAATTCCAACTCAAACCATGTTTTCCTGGACACAACAACCAGACTGGTGGAAAACAAATTACACACAGACATTTACTCGAAACCAAGCCACAAACACCAGTATCTCCTCCCAACCAGATGTCATCCAAAACACTGCATTAAGAACATTCCATATAGCCAGGCACTGAGGATACGCAGAATTTGCTCCGACGATGAAAGATTCCTAGAAAGGTCTGAAGAGCTGGCTAAACATTTAATTTAACGAGGCTACGACAAAGACCTAATTGCGGAGGCAATCCAAAGGGTCAAACAAACAAACCGTGATGACCTACTCAGAAATGGACAGAAAGAAAAGGTTGATAGGATACCATTTATTCTGACCTATCACCCAGACAATCCCAAAGTAGGTAAAATCATCGCAAACCACTGGCCAACCGTGCAATCGCCAGACATACTAAACCTAATACTTCCGAACAAACCTGTAGTAGCTTACCGGAGACCAAAAAACCTAAAGGATATCCTAGTCAGGGCAAAGCTAACGCCAATCGCTAGTCAAAACCAACCTAGTCAATCTGGACCCTGTGGCGATAAAAGATGCAAAACCTGTCAACATATGATAGAGACCAAGACATTCACTAGCACAGTGACTAAAGAAAAACTAAACATACATGGTCCAAAGAAAACGGGCAAAACAGAGAATGTGATTTATCTCATCACATGTAAGATCTGTGGCCTTCAGTACGTCGGAGAAACTGAAAAGCTACACAAAAGGATAAACCTTCATAGATCTGATTGGATGACAAAAAGCTGTACAGAAGCCCGGTCGCAGAACACTTCTCCTCCCCTGGCCACACTTTCAGTGATATAATAATTATCGCTATTGCTAACAACCACAGCTGGAGTTCCGAAACCAGGAAGGAAAAGGAATCATACTGGATACGCCGCCTTAGAACATTGAAACCCAGCGGTCTAAACCAAGAAGACTAGAAAATGAAAACTATGCACTAGTAAAATTTAACATTTTCCGAATCTTCTTATTATCCTTCAATTTTTACTATAAGAATAACCGGTATAGAATCAGATATTTGGGCTATAATCTGCGTTACGTATGTACAAAAGGTAAAAATAGATGTCGCTTTGGCTTGTAAACTTTTA
This sequence comes from Potamilus streckersoni, assembly GCA_016746295.1. Classification (NCBI taxonomy): domain Eukaryota; kingdom Metazoa; phylum Mollusca; class Bivalvia; order Unionida; family Unionidae; genus Potamilus; species Potamilus streckersoni. The sequence goes on along the minus strand of JAEAOA010002259.1, from coordinate 2,861,761 downwards.
GGGAATTATACAACGTTTTCAGTTTCCGCATCTAGTCTATACAAACTGGTTGTATTTATAGTTTTAGCACATGTGAAGACAGCCATGTAGAGGTTTACAAACACAACGTTTTTGTGTTTATTTTTTATCGTATATATGTTTTGTATTTACCTTTGAAAATACTCATTAAGAGTTGAAAGCGCTTAGGCTAGTTAGTTACTAGTTTCGTACTGTTCGTCGTCAGTTTGTTGCATCTATTTTAATTAATCCCTGACACACGTGATCCCTTGGTGGATCCAGTACGCTTGAAAGGGTTGTTTTTCGCCATATGATTTGTATTCTTTATATATATATATATATATATATATATATATATATATATATATATATATATATATATATATATATATATATATATATATATAAACAAAACCTGATACAGAGGTGAAGACAGAAAAACAATTTCGTATGGCGAAATACAGGGATTAAGACTTCAAAACCGCGTCAAATTATAGAGTGCATCGAATGGGAGAATACTAAATGAAGAGCCGTTTTAATCACTGTGCACATGGTTAAGTTTAGTAGTGAAAAATATCAATAAAGAATATTTATATATTTCAAAACATAAATGTTGTATTGCATCACATGATGTCAACATTACATTTTGATAGTACATCTATATTTAGACTTGTTTACATGATGCCAACGAATACATGTTGTGACGACTGTTTGCTATTATTAATAGGTTTTTTAGTAGTTATGTAATCGATCTGCATAATGACTTTATTTCCCAGTTTACTCTAAATTTGCAGCAAAAGTAACAAATTACACGCTCTAGCTCAGTATTAAAATAAGTTTAGTGTACATATTTTATGTGATGCTTTTCTGTACCAACTGGGTCTTATATTGTTTCAAGCCTTTGTTATGTGACCAGAAATATGAGATAAAATAATCATCCATTATGTATCGATGTTGAAAAGGATACTTCCTCCCCATGGGTTCCGAACTTTGCTTTAGCTAGATGTAATGCTTTGGTGAGCTTCTCACACAAAATCCTGACTCACAGGTGGAGGTTTCCTATCCTACATATATAAGAAAGGTTTTGTTAGTCGCAACATTCTACGAAGGCTGCCCTGCGCCAAGTCAAGACATTGCCTTATAATTGAATTATTTACGACATTGCATAATATTCTCGCAAATAAAGCTTTCCATTGTGTACCACAAACTAAATGTCTTGCCAGATATAATCATTAGAGCTAAATTAAAACGGTAGGAAAATGCAACACTCATTGGCTCCTAATATTCGTGCGGAGCAAACGATACAATACCTGTATACCCCTAGTTATTGTATTGTACAATACCTGTATACACCTAGTGATTGTACAATACCTGTATACACCTAATTATTGTACAATACCTGTATACACCTAGTTATTGGCTTCTAAGATCAAAGCGACGCAAACGATTCAAAACTACTCCTGGTCATTATTTCCTAACATTACTGTGGGGCAAACGATGCAATACACGTGATCGATATCAATACCTTTCCAGCACAGACACTGACTCTGTTATCCGGAAAATTCGATCCAAAACAGAATAAGTCATCTATATTTCATTGCACGCAAAGTGTTTGTTCCATACAGTATGTTTCCGATACAAAACAGTTTAGTTGTTAACTGATCTTTACAAATCTGATTTACACATATGAAACATTTACAATTTGCAACGAGATAATAACATATGCATGTGTTCATGCTCTGCGCAAATGTCTGATGACGTCTAAACCGATACATTCTACAATCTGAACTGAAGCCTTGCAGTCAAGAGATACATGTGTGCACAATGGATTAATTGCTGACATGAATAAATGATAAATAAATGTGCAACATAAGCAACCAAACATGAATAAATAAATCATAGTAATTGTTAAAATGAAAGCACCTGCTATAATTTATATTTGATATCCTTCATGTAACCTTTATCCAGATATAATATTCTCGATGAAAATTTCCTCAAAATCATTTTTTTTATACAAAAAAGTCATAATCATGTCTATTGAAAACTTTCAAAGAAACTCTTCTTTATTCATTTTGACATATTTTAAATTTTATATTATTTCAAGCAAAATCATTACAAAAACAAGCGATACCGTCTGAGGGTGTGTTGATGTGAAGGTTGTTTATTCGTGTTACAGGTCTTCGAAAAATTATTCTTTATCTTAAAAGCGCTTAGACTTTGCTAAAACAAGTTTTTTAATCATATTTTCGCACGTTCGAGTCAGATTGAGAAATAGACGGATTAATTAACGGAAATGCTTTGCAGACTATTTGGTACTCTCTCTCTCTCTAAATGTAATTATAAATGGAAGTTGTCTTTCGTCAGATTAGTCTCCTATCTATTGATTTCCTTATGGAAGACCATCGGTAATTGGTTGTGTGGATGTTGATTAGACTTTAATTAAATAAAGTTCTTATGTTTAAAAGCAAGAAATGTCTTATCAGATAAAGGATCTAAACAGAAAACACGCAAAATTAGTCAGTATTGGTCGTATACGGTAACTAATTGTCCGGGAAATATACGATCAATCAGAGATATGGATGGCTCTCTTGGAATATACACTATAAAGTATTGAAAGGAAATCACGCTGTTACAGAAGTGAAAGCTCCCTGTACCTTTATTAGAATGTATTAACTTACACTTATACCAGGGAATCGTATTTCTTGAAAATTTATTAGCAGCGATTTGAAATTTGTACATAGGTCCCCGAAGAACGAAACCCGGTTATTTGAGGATCTCAAATGAGTAATGATTTAATACTGATTTTAGGAAGCGAGTTGAATATTGCTAAACTTTTGCTTTTATGTTTTCATTACGAGCAAATGATTCATGTCGATGAATGTTTATATATATATATATATATATATATATATATATATATATATATATATATATATATATATATATATATATATATATATATGCACAATAGACGTACCTATACAGTATATATGCCATGAAATATGGCATATATACTGTATATTTTTATATTATATACGCCATAAACGATTCATTAGAGCTAGGAATTCAGTTTGTCCCCAATGATTAAAGCTGTTCTAATATAAAAATCACTCACACATCTCACCTCTATCCAAGGGCGTACAAGGCAAGGCGCGGCTAAGGTGATTGTGTGAAAAGCTTGCCAGTAAGGTCCACTTGCATCTCTGGATCCTTCCAGGTTCTTCCTCCAACAAACATACTGGCCGCCTTTGTAGTCTATCATGTGCTGAAAAATGGAGTTAAACCCCACAAAAGCCAAACTGAATCTCAGCAGAACCACTTTTTTATTGTATAAGACACGAAAGATACATGAGTTCTAGACGCACATTAAATATACAATACAAAGAACATTAGAACTACCACTACATAATATATCTCATAAAATATACCCTAGAACTATCCTTACATGTGCGACATTACTTAAAATGGCAGCTTGTGTTACTATGCATATGTTGTAAATGTTTTATTCTGACCGTGTGGTTTGCCCACAGTATCATTTAATCGTAGCTCAACATTTAAGCCATTCCTAATCGTAAGCAAAATTCATGCTTTAAATATTTTCTTTTCTCTATCGATCACATGTATTTTTTGTACTGTAGAGAAAAAGGACACTCAAGATAGGACGTAAATCAACTTACGTTTAAAGGTTGGATATATGAAGTAAGTTTCCGGCATCATAATATATACAGTGGTATTTCTATAAGCTAAAATATTCTTAGGCAAAGGAAATAATTTCAATAAACTACATTACATACATTACAGGCGTGATCAATATAATATATTCTCTCGCAAAAGGAATCTGCATAATATATTGTATACATTATAATCGCTATCTGCAGCTTAGCCTCGTTTTCGCAGTACATTACTATTCATGAGGATTTCATTAGGAATGGTCTATATAGCTTCCTTGTAATTGACTAAATACACATTTCTCGTCGTCTCGTCATATAGCAATAGTAAAACAGTATTTTTCTTTAAGATGAAAATGAACACTGAAGCACAAGTCAAAAGTACTAGCACATGAATTCGTCAAGATTTACATTCTGTCAAAAGTAGAGAGGAAGCTCGTGATTAACACGGCCATTATATTTGTGTGGCCTTGTTATAACAAAACACAATTAAAAATACTCTACAAACGATGAACATACAATCAATTTAGATTTTTCAAGTACTTGTGTAATGATTTTCCGTAAGTTGTATCTAAACTACGGTCCATTGTAGGTGAGAATATATAAAAATGAGAACATGAAAAACTAATATAATTTCCTAAATCTCCTGGATTCTGAAAGCATAATAAACAAAGATATATAATAATATCGGAGGTAAATATCTAAGGAGGAAAGCAAAGGAAACAAATTAAATAAGCCAAACTATCTATGATTCTTATGAAAAATGTATCGTTACTATAGAAACTATGGCCAACGTGGGAAAAAATTATGCATCTCTAACATAAAGTATAGCTGTGGCAATCTTTTGCTTTATTAATATTTAGCTACTCTAAAGAACCATAATATAAACCACATTTAGAGTTAGAATGCAATTTGATTCTATTGTATCTGCATTTAATGAAAAGACGAAAATGTTATATACGTGCACATCTATAAATAACAAAAGAGTCCATATATGTTACCAACCAAAGTCATTGTGGTATTTCCCTACCCTGTACCCTGTACACATTGCCATTGGGGCATATGTTAGAAGTAATGGTAGATAGATTTCATTACCTTGAAGTTATATCTGAAAGTTCTGGGCATATATGGTGAATATTTGAACCTGATACGTTCTCCTGCCGTGGGATGCTATTACACAATAACTTATACCATTCTGGGATCACAATCGTCATTAGACAGAAATATGTAGGTGTTTTCCGAATAGTTTCCATCACAGTTGCGGATCGAGGAATAACGCTGGGAAAAGGTAGTGGGTTTTAAATGTAGGCAAAGGTCTGTGTAATGGAATCGCTGATTCTTAAAATAAAGTTCTAAAGGCAAAACATGGAAGAGATTGTAAATATTATTCTGCTAAACATAAAATATATCCCAGGGTGAATCTTTTAATTGCATATACCAGAGTCGTGTGAACATGACAGACAGTGAATAAGGAATCAGTAAATGTTTCTGCTAAATTTTATATGTAATGACCCATTACTTCTTTGTCAGTCATAACCCTTCTCGTTGAATGACTTAGTTTCATTTATTTCCTATTTACCAAATTTTCATTTATCATTTTCATTATGAACAAAGTTTATTAAAAAAATGAAAAAAGAAACAAACTGACCAACAAATGACTGAATACTGTACATGTTTGTACATGTTTAGTTTACGTCTAAATACTGTATATATTTGCACATTTGTCAGAATACGTCTAAATTCTATGTATGTTTGTACATTTTTCAGGATACGTCGGAAGACTACACAGTTGCACATTTGTCAAGATACTTCTAAATACTGTATATAGTTGTACATTTGTCAGGATACTTCTAAATACTGTATATATTTGTACATTTGTCAGGATACTTCGAAATAATGTATATAGTTGTACAGTTGGCAGGATACTTCGAAATACTGTATATAGTTGCACATTTGGCAGGATACTTCTAAATACTATATATAGATGTACATTTGGCAGGATGCTACGAAATATTGTATATAGATGTACATTTGGCAGGATACTTCGAAATACTGTATATAGTTGTAAAGTTGTCAGGATAGTGTAATACTGTACTAATGTGTACATCTTGCAGGATATGTGTAAATAATGTGCACATTATTATATTTGGATACGCAATTGTGAAAACGAAAATGATTAGTTTCAGGGTAATTGCTTTAAAAATTATTGCGTTGGAACTATGTTTCAATCTGTTATGGTTTAGAACATTCTCGTACGGATTTATACCATTTCACCTTCAGAATTTAAATTAGACAAATATTTAGTATACCATGATTAACTGTTATAAGTTGGGGAAATCTAGTGCAGATTTTTAAAATAAAACATGACAAGTTTAAAATTTCCTATGACAGTATTATATAATTTTCACGACGCAAAGCGATGTGAAAATGCAGGAACCTAGCAAAAATGTATTTCATATGAGGCAAGATGATTTGTGTGTTTTACTATTAATGTTCCAATTGTTTTTATTATTTCAAGACAAAAAGGTATCACCAAGTCATGAAAATTTTATCTACAGTTTTGTTATAGTTTGATCAATCGGTCGTGGTATTATGAACAAATACGAGTTTTGAAATGTACTTCAGCATTTGAGTTATTTCGCACTGCTTGTACTTCTGCAGTGATATATATATATATATAGATATATATATATATATATATAGATAGATATATATATATATATATATATATATATATATATATATATATATATATAGATATATATATATATAGATATATATATATATAGATATATATATATATATATATATATATATATATATATATATATATATATATATATAAAGAATACAAATCAAATAAGCGAATAACAACCCTTTCAAGCGTACTGGATCCACCAAGGGATCACTTGTGTCAGGGATTGATTAAAATAGATGCAATAAACTGATGACGAACAGTACGAAACTAGTAACTAACTAGCCTAAGCGCTTTCGACTCTTCATGAATCTTTCTCAAAGGCAAATAGAAAACATATATACGACAAATAAATAAACACAAAAACGTTGTGTTTGTAAACCTCTACTTGGCTGTCTCCATGTAGAGGTTTACAAACACAACGTTTATGTGTTTATTTGTTTGTCGTGTATATGTTTTGTATTTGCCTTTGAAAAAGACTCATTAAGAGTCGAAAGCGCTTAGGCTAGTTAGTTACTAGTTTCGTACTGTTCGTCGTCAGAGTATTGCATCTATATATATATATATATATATATATATATATATATATAGATATATATATATATATATATATAGATAGATAGATAGATATATAGATATATATATATGTATATATATATATATATATATATATATATATATATATATATATATATATATATATATATATATATATATATATATATATATATATATATAGACACATAAACAGATGACCAGTAATAAAGGCTTGGCATTAATTGGACTGTCATTAATAGTTAAGTATATACGTATCTGATGAGAGTTTTTAAATTTAAATTTGTGGATTTCAAAAATCAAACACCTCTAATGACATTTTGTAAATAATAATAATAATAATAATAATAATAATAATAATAATAATAATAATAATAATAATAATAATAATAATAATAATAATAATAATAACGATGACTTTATATAGCACCTTATCTTTAGAAGCTCTAAGCGCTTTACATTTGACAACGCTTAAAAAAGAATATAAAAAACAAACCATATATAATGAAATGATTTAAAAAACCCAAAATAAACACGACAAAATTTAGAAACAGAAAACATGCTGTAGATTTTTAAGGTAGGGATACGTCAAAAAACGATACATTATTAGGTATTATGACTGTTCTTGCAGTTGAAATAGATGGATTTTAAGAGCGCACTTGAATGAGGTCATTGTGTCTTTGTGTCTAAGTGCAGTGAGCAATTCGTTCCACGTTGCTGTGCCCTTGTATGCAAAAGAACGTTGTCCATATGATTTCAACTTTATAGTGGGAATATTGAGAACGCGAGTGTCGGAAGAGGAGCGCAAGCATCTTGCAGGTGTATACACATGGGTGATGTCAGATAGGTATGCTGGACTGGAGCCTGTTATATTATCCCACGCTTTACAACAGCTATAAAATTTTGACAATCTCCATCAATGAATGCAGATAATGAGCAAATAATTAAATTCCGCTAAAAGAGGTTATTATAGAACCCAAAATTGCTGTTTTAAAGACATTAATCTTTACGATGAGGGCGAAAACTTGAATTCTAAGTGTATACAATGCTGACTTGTTATGCTATATCAACACCGCCAAACATAGCAAACATTTCAACGATATATTGATTTTGACGTGGTATTTTGCGACGTATCTAAAAATGGTTGCAACGGAATGAAATTGAAATTTTCATGACATAACACGAATTTAATAAAGATGGTTCATAGAGTTCACAAATATAATCAGACATCAAAATGGTAGGAAAGTACTCGGATTTCATTTTCCAATTTGTTCTCGATTTACACTTTTCTCTGAAAATTGCATGCATTATTTGCGCTGCGTTATCTGCGTTTGATCCTGGCACAACAGCTTGCCTTGATGGAATGTTATTGGTAATGATCCGCCCAAGTATGACTGCGGTATGAGTAATTGGCTTATTTACAGATATATCTAGACTATTTGATGACCGTTCCGGCGCATGATGTAATCTCACGCCATCTTTCATTTAGTGGTCATCGACATGTAAGGACATATAAAGAGATTTAATACTGCAAAACTTAAGTATATTTATTAGATAAATTCAAACCTATTTGTACCTACTATTGCATTTTAATGTGTTTTATAAGAGCAACGTTTTATTGTTTTTAAATAGGAATTCACGTTCATATGTAATAAATTGCATTAACCGAAAATGAATGTTGAGATGAAGGTATATTTAATGAAGTGAATTATGTTCCTACTATTGCTACTTCTACTACTACTACTACTACTACTACTACTACTACTATTGCTACTATTATTACTATTTCTGCTGCTGCTATTCTACTACTATTACTACTACTACAACAACTACTACTATTACTACCGTTACTTCTACTACTACTACTACTACTGCTACTATTACTACTACTAATAATAATGATATAAACAATGATAGAATCCCACCGTCAAACTTTTATAATTATCAAGAGTTTTATATCGAAAAAAGGACACTTATCCAAGATATATGTATTTGGTATCTTGATATAATTGCTAACAAAATAATCGGAAAGTTTTACAAAAGTGAGCAACATATGCACACAGATGAATGCAATAAATGATGAATGCAATTAATGGAGGGGCATCACTGTAACATGGAAACATTTTTTTTCATCAAGAAGAAAACGCATGCAAACCGATTCAAAATGAAAAAAAACTAAATGTCCTTCACATCATTAATATCCTCTCCTTTCCAACTCAATTGCGCACTAAGTGTATGATTAGATGTTTCACTTAGAAACAATGTTTGGGTCTTAACTTTTCGCTTAGAAAGAAACTTAAGTTGCAGACGTTTCTATAATTATACAACCACTTTTAGACCCTGCTTATTACGCTATGAAGTATGCAAGACTAATCAGCCGTTGGTTCATCAGTAAAAGAAATGCATTTTTCTTGAGTTTAGTATTCAAATCATGCAACGGGTAAATTGGTCGTGATATAGGCAGCATATTACAAGAGCGTTATTAAAGAAAAAAAAAACGGTCGAGCATAAGGCTTTTGTGTGCATGAAGTATTCTCAGCCAAATCTTGTTCGCGATGATTTTACTAGACACAGGTTTTTGTTTTTCCGAAACATATACACCAATAATTTTCTTCATATATAAGAATATAACAACAGGAGCTAGATTCAGGTTTCATTTTTAATTAACTTTTACTGAAAAAAGCACAAATATTCTGCTGTAAAACAAGCTTCAAACAAATTTTAAACTTTCTCTTCATTTCATTTTTCCCATCTCAGTTTTTTTCAAGCTGACATTTGGGTTGAGGAATGCCAGAAACCCTGGTAATTAATACCTGATTAAAGTAGGCGGCAAACCAGCTCCTAGAAAAAACCAGTTGATCCATCGTTTTGTTAAGAGATCAATAGGCTTTACGAATCTCGGGTCGCTTGATCATTTAATATTTTCTGAAATGGAATCTCGATCTTTTAATTAGCCAGCATTAATTAAGCATTACCTCAGAACTGTTCTATATTGTCTTTTGTTTTAACTTGAATTTGCGTATGGTAAACACTTTAACGACACGAGACGCTGTAATTTATACTCATGTCAAGTTTTGAGTCAGCAGTTCTTTGTAGAACAAACATGAATTTTAATATTTTTTGTCTTTAATGTTATATATTTCCATAAACCGAATAAACATATTATCAAAATGTTTCAACCACATCAATCTGGAATTATAGATAACATGACTATGAATGTAGCTACTATAAAACATACAGACCTGCCCACACAGACCCCCAAAACGAATCGACCCATTACGCAGTCCTTACAAAGAGTATTAAAATTGTGTTAATATGTGCTAACATTCTCAGTTACGAATTTAACAAAATAATTGTGCTTCAAATGAATATGAAAAATGTTTGCTTTGACGGAAATAAATCATCATCCACAAACTAACTTGATTTATTTCAGTAGTGCAATGGTATCGCCGGATATAACATTATAACCTTATGTATATGAACCATGACCCTGAACATATATCTGGATGACCGAAGCAAAGAAACAAATTTAAAAACATCAAAGCAGCAGGAAATGATCATATCTTAGCAGAAGTCATAAGGATGGAGGTGACAGAAGCACTTACCAGACTATGTAACAAGGTATGGTAATCATACGAGTTTCCAACTGAGATGAAAAATGGAATTATATTGGCACTATCGAATAAGGAAAATCTTAGACTCTGTACCACCTGGAGAGGAAGAGCTCTACTTTATATCCCTGAAAAAGCTATGGCCACTGTAATGCTTATATGGAGGACTCAGTTGACAAACACGACCACAACATGCCAGAATCAGGCCGAATCATTCCCGACCAGTCAAGTCCTAGACATGTTCCTGGCATGGCAGAAACCAGTACTAATTAAATTCATCGATTACAATAAGGTATCCGATTGCATCAGAGACTAACTATAGTAGATAATTGAAAGGTACCAGATTCCTGGCACACCCATCCGTATCTTGAAGAGCTGCTACAGGGGCAGACAATATGCAGCGAGAGTGGAGGTGAGCTGGTAAGTTTCTTTTAGATCTGCTCAGATGTTGTCATAAATGCATCTTGTCACACTTACTCATTGGTAGAGCAAAGCATAGGGGATATGCAAAAGCCAATATGTTAACTGACAGGTATAAAATGGGATTAAAATGCCGAGCGAAATCTAGGCAAGGAAGACTACAGACAAAAGTGAAAGTGAGGCTGCGTGAATCTCTTATCCCCACAACGCGTCTGATTGGTACTGTAACATGGCCAATGAAAAAAGACTTGCACAACGAAGTTGAAGTCAGTAGAACGCAGATGGCTAAGAAGTAGGATTCTTCGCATCTTTTGGAAAGACATGGTAACAAATGAAAAGGTCAGAGCGGTAACTTGACAAACCAAGCTGAAGGACATCACTAGGTAACAAAGGTTGATAATGGACTAGGCATATGATGGAAATGGGTGATTATTCAATCGTGAAGGCGACGGCTATATGGATTGCGCACAATGGAAAAACAAAACTGCAGACTGGTACCAAACAGTTATCAATACGTCAAGAAAGAAGGTATCAGCTGCAACAGCATCCCAGAACTAGGTGCATTCAAGACAATTCAGAGGAATCTGACCTCCCTATTTGGCATTGGCACGGAAGGATATAAGGACTAACAAAAGATCAGTATCAGGACGCCTTTATTCCGTTATGTTAGTAATGTCTATTATTATAATAATAATAATAATAATAATAATAATAATAATAATAATAATAATAATAATAATAATAATAATAATAATAATAATAATAATAATAAGTTATGTTTATCATGGCCAAACATAACATTATTTGCATTATTATTAGCAAAGCTTAATGCTCCAAATTTTACCTTATGTTTAGTGACGCCTAAGCGACGTGAACGGCAATATGCACTCTTTTGAAGAGAAATCACAATCAAGTACCAACATATTTATGCGTAACATAATAGTGTGGCGATAAGGTTAGGAACAAATGCAGAAACTCTTTTGGTAAGCCGAACTTAATAGTTCGTAATCGCACGAATCTATTACGATTTCTTGAAACAATGTGTTGAAGATATGAAAGCATAGACGCAATGATAATTGTATATATAATTTAAATGATTAGATTTAGTTTTAAATCCGTTCTTGTCTTTAATGGAAAAACGTTTATGGACAACAATATATACATATATACATGTATGCATACATACATACATACATACATACATACATACATACATACATACATACATACATACATACATACATACATACATACATACATACATACATACATACATACATACATACATACATACATACATACATACATACATACATACATACATACATACATACATACATACATAAACAATTTGATATTTAGTTTTAAATGAATTTTCTACGTTAACAAATGTTCCATTCGTCGAAAAGCCCAGCACGCTACTCTTGCTTATGGTGGTAGTTTAAATTGCAAAACCTAGCTTCTATGAAAATTAGTTCAAAGGATGAAACGTGAAAGGGGTTTATTGACATGTTTAAACAACTTGATCATAGTGAATCAGATACTTTTAATAAACCTGCGGTACTATAATACGTGTTGTGGTATTGATCTAATGCAAAGCAACAGAAACAGTCTTCTGTAGTAAATAACTATTTCTAGAACAAAAGGAAAATAAATTATGTGCGAAGTTGAATATCGGTGAAGCATATATCACAATGTTAGGCATTTAGAATAGTTCATACTTCGCAACACTTTTGAAAAAGGTACATGGATAGAGACACAATTCAAGCTTGTTCACTGGTTAATTGTAATATGAATACATACAACCTCAGACGGATAAAGGAATTTGCGTATAAATGACAAAATAATTTGTTTTTGTGCCAAAGTAGATATTATTCAGTTGAACCAGATTTTCGTTCATTTCCCTTTGGTCTCAACATCGTTATATGTATCAACGTGAATGATGATATCATAGATATAAAGGCCGTCTCGAGCAATGTTAGCAATGATTTACACGCTATTTGAACTTTGAAATTAACCAATTCGAACTATTCTCTGAGACGTTTGCGCCATGTAAACAACCTGCTATATTCAGTGTCTACTTGTAAACCTCGGCTGATGCTGTGTTTAGCGGGTCGGACTTGCAACAGAACATCCCAGGCTGGCTACTGGAATACGTCCTTCTCGAAAACAATTTACTCAAATGTCCTCGGCACTGAGAAACCTGTGTGTGATTATGTATCATAAAACACCATGCATTTAATTTCTAATATATTTCCTTCAGCTTTCTAACTTTTCGACATAAAATCCAGTGCACTAATTAGTTCATATATGGAACGACTATTTGGTATATATAAGACTCTGCTTTAGACACAATATGCCCAAATATAGTCGATATTGCATTTAAAAAAAACAAACAACTAACTTGAATATACCAACTTCAACTTTAGTTCAAGTTACTATTCCTGAACCCACCCAGTTACACCTCTTTCTTAGTCATTCCATACAAAACCCAAGAGCTTGAATTCAGTACAAACATTTTATTTTCGGTTTAGAATTTAGAGATTACTGCTATTGTCTGCTGATTGTAAGCAAAATAGTTAATTAGAAAATCTTAAAGCTAAATGAGAGAAACCCATCAAAGATTTTCATAGGGACTACAACACGATAACGTAACAGATGACATGCCTTCGATACCGTCGTGATGGCATCAAAGAGAAATGATAAACAGCAGTATCTATTTATTGTTTCCTTTTTCCATTCGTTGCAACACTTTATCATAACTCTGAAGTTTTTTTTTTGCATATGCTAAACTGTGATTTGCTTCACAGTTCAGTTTATTGTAAAGGAGATTGGTCTCCGTGGGGGGTCATGTATTGTCCCAGGTAGTACATATAAGGTCCAGACATACGAATTCACTTGACATGCCACAGAAAGAAACTATTTTCATATCTCTGCTGTACTTTACAAGTAAATCATTGTTTTACTAGTAAAGGCCAATGTATTACATTTTTGCTATATTTTAAATATTTTTAAGAACACAGTTATAATGAAATGTCATCGTGATTGGACAAATCTCTACGAACGTTCTTGTTGTTGGAAATTAAGATGTTCCAAAAAAAAGATTTTGAGACAAATATACATGGTGTCACGTTTTCTCATCCCTGCTATCAGGAAGTGTATAAATATGAGTATTATTACAGATTTTGATGTGCAAATATTTCCGCAGGAGATGCTAATCCCCATTTCAAATTTGCCTTGACCACCATCAGGTCATTGCTAGGAGTAGCTAGTCAAAGGTCTGTAGTATTCCCACCCATGCGTTAAATATTGCTTCAGAGATCAAAGAAAGCCCGCAGGGTGAACGGGTCGTATTCTCCTCCGTCCCCACGTGGACCGACAGCGAGATAACATTGTCCGTTAAGTTGATTGGATAAGTCTACAGCGATATCCAATCGGAATTAAGATAGAGTGTGTGATTAAAACTTAAAGCAGGATTATAGCTTAAACACGCTGCAAAATGCATACATAGTAAGATTCGTTAGGAAAATGTTACTCCGGTGGAACCACTCGTAATTTAGCGGTAAAACTTATGACCGGGCTGTAAGAAAAGAAAAGCTTTCAAAAGGAAGCTTTTCGAGGGACAGAACGTCCGGTTCACATTCAGTAGTCTCGAGTCTCTAAGAGGGAGACGGAGGTGATACTGGCAGAGCAGTATAGTCAACAAAGTGTAGTCGACATAGGGAAGGTGAATAGAAGGTGGAAAAGGACAGTAATCTGGAGGCGGAAATAGAGGAGGAGGAGAAGGATTGTAGATGAGAGAAGTCGAGGAGGAGGAGTCGAAAGAACTGGAAAAAGTCATAGAGGAAAAGAAAGAATGGGGAGATATAAGAAGAATACACAGATGAGCAGAACACAAGACAGGTGGAAATCTCTCACACTGCGAATCAAGTGGTGCGATAGCCTCTTCAAAGGATCGAGTGGTAGACGTGTACTTGGGAAATGTGATTTGACCATTCAATTGTTATTGAATTGTTATTATTGTATTTCACCCTTTTTGTATCTTTAATCATTTAACCGTCGGCATCACTGGCTGAGGGCTCGGAGCTGTACATCTAACTTTAATGATTCAACTTCCATCCCAAATCGGGACTGGGTGGAACTTCTATAAAAATTTAATGAAAATATTTGAAGCACTCCACCCCCATTACCCCGCAACCAAACCCTCAAAGTGGGGTTTGGCATCCTTCACACATGGGTTATCTAAAAAAAAAGTAGATAAAGGCTATACTAGTTGCCTTAGCATGACCTTGCTCACTGAAGAGTTATAGAGAATGTCTTTAACATTTTCTTAATGTCCAATTGTTGGCAGACATTTACACTGTTGAAGATTATGTATATAGGATGTATCATATAATTAACCAGAACAAGTCTTCTATGTATTCTATGTTACAACTTTAGTTGTACTCTTGAATGGACAAACTAAACACCAGAGAAAATAGTCACAGCATCTCTGTGTTCATAATATTTGTAAAGGTAGGCTCATCATTAATAGAGTTATGCGTTTGCGACTGAAAACATTACCATAGTCCTATTAAACTGTAAACACCTAACCACAAGTACATGTACTACTCACTGATCTTAATAAATATGATATTTTCTATTTAGGCCTTGATGTGGAGTTTTATTAAGACAAGAATCACAGCTTAGCAAATGAGTAGGACAATTAAGGAAGAAAAATGAATGATTTTCTAAGGGATTGCAATCGGATGAAATTAATAAATATTTGACTTAGTGAAGTGGCACCTGTTAATGCAGTGGTACATGCTAAATCATGCAGGTAAAAAATAACACTTTATACGGGTGGCGTAATATATATATATATATATATATATATATATATATATATATATATATATATATATATATATATATATATATATATATATATATATATATATATATTATGAGCTGTATAGATAGTGCATCTTATTACCTTTTAAAGCAAGAATGCTGGTTTACTGAAAGGTATTAGTTTATTAAAACTGTGATGCGAGTTTTATTTTAATTTCATATCAAAACCAGTCATAGACTTAGCAATAAAACCGAAAACACTATTATGAAACATTTTATTTCCCACTAAATACTGACTAAAATATTATTTATTTATTGCTTTTTAAAGATTATTTTGCTTCAGAAAGATCGCCACGTCTGTCAACCTCAAGCAACTTATCAATTTCATTGACTCTACCCATTCTAGGTAGGATTTGAAATAAAGTTCTCGTCATTAGATGATATTATGAGTGCCCGCTAGTTTCACAAATGAAATTAAAATCTTTATCAGAGACAAAGGATGTGCCCAAAAGAAAGAAAATATAAATTTAAATGACATTTTTTTATTTCTTTGAAATGTTTTACATGAATCTCGGACCAGCACCCAATTGCTGTTACAAACAGATCTTAAAAATAAAAGTCAAACCAATAATGTCAACAAAAGTCATCTTATTCTACAACACAAAGTGAAAATACAAGAGCTTATTTCTGTATTGAGAAATAAGTCACAAATAATCCTATGTGTCCTACGACATGGTCGGCTGGCAGAGTGCATGCCTTTAGTAGCTGATCGAATTCTTGGCTCACTGTTTCATTTCTTAAAACGTATATTTCACTTATGAATGTGACCAAATCTTTGACTATTTGCTTGTGCAAAGCAAAAATTGAATAGTTGATTGTATTTTACTATGATAGTTGTTACAGTAGAGAAGAGTGATTTTGTATATGATCTAAGCTATACTGGTTAATAACGAAACATACAAAAGCAAAAACAAAAATCAAATAAAGGAAAACAAAACGTTGGAAAGTAATAATAATAATAATAATAATAATAATAATAATAATAATAATAATAATAATAATAATAATAATAATAATAATAATAATAATAATAATAATAATAATAATAATAATAATAATAATAATAATAATAATAATAATAACTTTTTTCCTAGGATGATAAAATTTGGTTTTGACTCAATCAAATTGATATGCTTTCCTCAAATAAGAGAATATTAAAACTAAACATTATTCGTGTATATACAAGTAAACCCATAACTACGACAGTGTTTGATACTCGTGTGTGAGCTTACTGAAAAAAAAGAAGCCCCAAATTTTGTTACGTATAGGTCTTAAAATATGTCGCAGAATGAGTTGAAACCAACAATTTCAGCAAAATCAATAAGAAATAAATGTATCGTACAATATAAAGTGAACATTGAATAGACACTTCGGTATTATAAATTCAATCCCAAATAATCGAAAGCGTTCTATCACCAGTCCAAAAGTATGGAGTGTTCCTAATGAATTTCAATAGTCTTGAATGTTTTGATGTAATTCAAGGCTTTCACACGTGTCGCACTGGTGCGCTTGCAGACCCTAGCCTCCCGTATCTACCCAGAATCCCAATGTGGCTAACTACGTCCACTGCAGGAGAAGTGTCATGAGCAGCAGATGCCCCTCTACATTACCTTCATAGACCTGAAAAAAGGCATTTGACCTGGTCAGCCGGAGCGGACTCTTCAAGCTCCTGAAGAAGGTCGACTGCCCCCCCCCCTCTATTGTTCGCTGTCATCACATCGTTTCACCAGTACACTCAATGCACAGTGTGCTTCAACTGCACAACATCAGAGGCCTTCCCAGTCAGCAGTGGAGTTAAGCAGGGTTGTGTCCTTGCACCAACCCTTTTTGCCATCTTATTTTCCGTGCTCCTCCAGTACACCTTCAAGGACTGCAGCGAGAGAGTGTGCATTCACACCACGAAACATGGCAAACTTTTCAAAATCAAACGTCTCTGTGCAAAGACCAAAGTCACAGAGGTTCTCATCTTGCTCTTCGCCAACGATGCAGCTTTGACATCAATTACAGAAGAACGACGTCAGCAGCTGGTATGTCGCCTCTCCCACGTCTGTAAAGAAATCGGACTGACCATCAGTTTGAAGACGAATGTCATGGCGCAGGATGCAGACTTCCTCCAACCATCACCATTGATGGGTATAACTTTGAAGTTGTTGAAAACTATACATAGCTTGGGTTCACCATCTCCAGCTCGCTCTCCATTGATGCTGAGGTGAACGGCAGGATTGATAAGGCAGCAGCAGTTATGACAAGACTGAACCAGATGGTTTTGAACAACAATCTCAACCTCACTGAGAAGAACAAACTACGTGTCTACCAGGCACATGTGCTCAGTACACTCCTCTACAGTAGCAAGGCATGGACCACCTACACGAGCCACGAAAGGAAACTCAATAGCTTTCATCTCAGATGCCTGCGGCAGATTCTGCGCTTCCAGTGGCAGGACAAAGTACCCAACACGGAGGTTCTGGAACGGGCCAGCATGAATAGCATGTTCACCAGCCTCAGCGAGAGGCGCCTTCGATGGCTCGGACACGTCAGGAGAATGGATACAGGTCGCATTCCCAAGGACCTGTTATACGGCAAGCTAGCAGAAGGCACAAGACTGACTGGACGGCCACGTCTGCGATACAAAAGCGTCTGCAAGAAGGACATAAAAACGGCCAACATCAGCGTCAACAACTGGGAGAGCTGTGCTAACAACCGCTACGAGTGGCGACTTGCTGTCAAACATGCATTCAGAAAGCCGAGGAAGTGATAAAAGCAAACCTCGCTACAATGAGAGCCAAGAGGAAGGAGAAACAACAACAGCCTCAATAAGAATCAACCTTCACCTGCAGCAAGTGCAACAAAGATTGTCACCTGGCCTATAACGTAAACGAATGTGTAAATTTCGATAGAAAAACTAAGTCTGACTGTAAACAAGACTGACCTTGAACTGTTGCTACGTAAAATTTTATTTACAACTTACAAATGTGGACAAAGCAGCACACAGCATGCATTAAATATTCATAGCAATACATACATACATACATACATACATACATACATACATACATACATACATACATACATACATACATACATACATACATACATACATACATACATACATACATACATACATACATACATACATACATACATACATACATACATACATACATACATACATACATACATACATACATACATACATACATACATACATACATACATACATTTTTGCGTACACGAATTATATAAATACATAAATACAAAAACCAGATAAGAACATAGGTTTCCAGAATGTATGAAAGATGCTTTGTACAGGGGCATATTAAATTTAGGCATATGAAGATAACAGTGCAAAATAGACCGTAGATTGTGTGAATGGACATTAGAAGCATAGGATACGTCATTGACATGTTGTTCATCCATGGTATGAATAGAGGTATAAGTCATAATAACTTTACAAGTATTTTACTCTATGTTTAAAAGGTAACCACTGCAAATTACGGACCAAATGGATGGTAGTCTTCTCTGGAAACAAACAGTTCTTGATGCTCATTTTTGGAATTGAATTATCCGATTACGATTAGCAGCACCAGAATTCCCCCACGTGATGCAACCATAATTAAACAAAGCGATATATATTCATTTGCTTCCAATTTTAGGATGAATTATGGCACATTCGGAGGCATTCTGCTCAAAAGTGCTATTTTAAATAATACGTTGTTTGATTTTCACACGATAACCCCTTGCAATTATTCATTGCTAAAAGTGTTTTATTTTCTATAATACTTAATTTAGCTCCCTAAACAGACATAGTGGTGTCCTCTAATTTCCTTATTTTTGGCCAATATTTGATGATCCACTAATTTATTTCAAATGCGTTCTTATAATTTAATTAAACTGCTTCCATTATTGTTCCTTCAACTACAGCTACGAGCCTTACGTCAATTATCGTAGTGAGCGAGAGGTAGTCATTAATGTTTTTGTTTTCTCTGAAGTCTGTTTATGAGTTGAAAAAAAGATTACATTTCCTTACAAAGATGAAGGGTTCTGAATTTTTAAAACCGGAAGATGATGTTGGTAAAAATGACATTGACTGAAAATTATTTTCTGATGATTTATTATCTTGATTAAAGAATGTGAACACTCCGGAACGATATGTATAGTTATAACTGCATCTTCACAAACTAGTAACTTAAAGGGCAGCAACTGATAGTGTGACTACTTTTTGTGACATTTCACTTTGTTCTGTTGCTATAAAATTCTCTAAAACATCAATAACATCTTGAACTAGCACATCTGATGGCTATACGTTAGTGTGACTGCAGGTTATTAATTTTTAATGGAAATTATGAACTTTTGGGTTTGAATTAATCTTCCGTAAAGTTTTTCGTGTTATTAGCAGTCAATGTTATTATCTATTATTCGTAAAAAACGATACTTTTTAATTATATTTTGTTTTAAAATTTATGTTTGGAGCTTTCTGTTTGTAAGTTCTTCTTTTGAAATAAGCCAGTAAACTCTAATATGTGGTTTTCCAGACTTACATTTAAACAAAATTTAGTCGCAAGCAAATATCGTACGGTGAAACAAAAACATGGCTAAATTCTTCATTTTCTTCTAGCGAAGAACAATGAAACATATATTGAAAAATGGGACGCCTAAGTATAAACAAATGAGATTCCTGCTGAAACGGTTTGTTAGACAACATCCCATGCAAATGAGCAAAGTGTGACTTTTTTACCGTATTCATTAATGATGATGCAAACAAGTCAAAGTGTCTCCATGTCAGCGTGACAGGTTCAACCTGTAGCAGTTTACTCTTAATTAGCTCGACTAGTGGGTACAGCCTTCTGTAGAGCACCTGCACTCATTGTACAATGGTACTATCAAACGAATTGTGTCCAAACTAAACACCCAGTCAGCATGATCATCTAAAAAAAGATATACGTGGGCCAAAAATATTTGTTTTTAAAGCCTCTAAGATATTAGTGTGTGTATTTTCAACGTAGCTTTAAGAATGTTTGTGCATTATCGCTACTATGTCGCGGTGTGACAGTTTATAGGGATGTCTAGCACTGGTGCATTATGCCGCAATCATGTAGCATCATTTCCCACCGAGTCACTATATCCTGACACCATATAGCGCAATAAATAGTTTATTCATTGTGGTGTACGAGAGTTCCATGCATCCAGGTAGAAAATATTCTTTAGTGGCGCGTCATATTTGCTTCAGAGAATAAATTGCCAACCAACCCCCACCAATGCGTTTTGCGGATAATTGCACCCTTTATACAAATGTGAAGGTGATATACTTCGAGTAAATGTGTACAAAATTGGAGATTTAACGTAGCTGTAACAAATTTTCAGTCATATATCTGCAATGATTTCAGTGTGGCATCCTATTGCATACACGAAGCATCGTTTACAAACCAGTTAAATTGTCCTGACACCAGTTCGACCAATCCTAACACCAACATATTATTCCTGAGCTCTAAGCGAGACAGCTGCTGGTATTATTATAATAAGTTTTCGGTATGACTGCCGTGGTTTGAATCCATGATTACCAACATCCGATGCGGACGCTCTCATCACTTAGGGCACGGAAGCGATGATTTGCTATGAAAAATCCAGCTCCAATAAAGAATAAGCGCCCTCTTAAACTCGTGACGGAAGGAGGGGTCCATCAGCCCTCCTAACTCAAAGCCCCACCCCTCGCGCCGCTAATGTTTACTCCTTAGCAACTATTTTCTAAAGGATTAAACAAGCTGTACCCGACCATATGGGTTGATTTTCATGGTATGATATTCACATAAATTTACAAGCTTTAAACAATAAACAATCAGCTTTCCTAATATATATATATATATATATATATATATATATATATATATATATATATATATATATATATATATATATATATGTATGTGTGTGTATGTGTGTGTGCGTGCGTGCATGACTGTGTGTGCGTGCGTGAGTGGGTGGGTGTGTCTGTGTTAGAGTACGGTTTTCAATGTTTGTTGAGAGGAATTGGCAACGTAAACCATGCTGCTTTTTAAAAGGTATTAAATTTGTATTGTTGAACAAAACATGTCACTAGTTCACCACTCATCTTACTCGTGCAACAATTATGAAGCTAAAATATTGTGAGGCTGTTTAACACTCATAGTATTGACGTGACATAGCAACATTATATGCACTGCTGATTATCTTATAAAGGTATATAATAGGCTCAAAGAGTTAAGAAATCAATTCTTTAAACGAATTAGGAACACAAATTTATGCAACTTACTATATTATCTTCATTCATGCCACGTAAATCAAGGCATATAAGCAATAGACTATAACATAATAAATATATAGGTACAAGTTATTTAGTCTCATTAAAGAAACTTTTAAATAGATTAAATTATATTAGTATGGCTGAGGAAGTAAAACACTAAGCTCCTGTGTGTCAGTCTTAATTTCCCTTTCCTAAGGTGCTGGGCAAGTATTCTATTCCAATTAGTTAATTGAAAAATACCCATTTCTTGTTTTGTCCCGATTAAAGAAAAACATATTATTGATTTGCCATGCAAACCCTGATTTCTAAGATTTCAAATTTTTTAAGCTTTTAAGAATCGGGATGAATTGCAAAAATCTCACTTTTACTTTTCGTTTTGAAAAGGGATCGATGGTTTTGGCAATCATTTCAGCAGAATGTGGCAAGCTTTTACCACTGTGGAAATATTTAATGGACGCAAATTTACAAGAGCTAACGCGGGTTGTATCACCACGACACAAATCAATAGTCACCGATTGCAAATTCTTTAAACAATCCCTCTTCTACGGTGGAGGATTATATAAATATATTGGAAAATTAATTGGAATCGGTTTTGATATTTCATTGGGAAAGATATCTGCTTTCTTTTCGAGTTCAGTGCAGTAGTTATCACCAGAAATCATGAACATCGCGCTTAGTCTTCAGTCTAATTTCATTCCAGCGCCGATCGAATGCAAATCATCGTTTTTCTAAGTCTTTTTTCTAGCCTGCATCATAAAGTCAAATTTGCATCTATATTGAATCTCTATCCGCTAACTGCAGGGGTATTAAAGAGCGTGGATGCTGTAAAATGAAATCGATATAGCGGTATAAACAATCCTTTGCGGAAGAAATTGACCAGTTCAGCTTTAATCAAAATTGACAATTGTCAGTTCTAGTTTACGGCTAATCCGTACGATCGTAGCTATACTGAACTTCATCAGAAAAGGTTAGATGAAATTTTTTGGCAAAATCGATGATGCTTTTGTTGTTTTATTATATTTTTTATCATTTTATAGATCTGTTCCGTAAAGGGTCGAGCAACAGGAAATTCACATCCGACATGTATTCCAAAGTGTCAATTAACTTTTAACATTTCAGATTGTACGGGCACTTTGAGGCCAAAATTATAAACGATTTCCGCAAAAACTCATAACGAAAATACCTTGTAAGGAAATCCTGTAAGTTCATTATTAGCAACGTTTAAAATGAGCTATGATAGCAAAGGTATACCGATTGAAAAGGTCATTTAATCGTAGAAAGATGTATTTATTCCAGTGTCAGCAAAGTCAGCACTACAATTGTCCAAAGTAGCATTTCAACGAAACTTATAAAATCCAATCTTAGAAAGGAAAATAGATGAAGCAAATTGTTATTCTTCTTCATTCCATTTGAATAAGCAAGTCTTATTTAATTACGAATTTGCTGCAAAGTTTCAATAGTGATGAAAATTGCTACAAAGTTTCAATCAATAGTGATGACAATTGCTACAAAGTTTCAAGTGATGACAATTGCTACAAAGTTTCAATAGTGATGACAATTTGGTACAGTCATCTACTTATCAAGCAGAATGGTGTTTATGCTTTGAAATTATTAAGAAGGACACTCTCTTGGAGGATATGGTTTCTGGTACTTAGTTATAGCTCTGGAGAAAATGGAAATTTATTAGCAGCAGATAAACAATTTAGGCTTCTAAGATAAAGAAACAATCGTTGATTTCCCATCAAATTTACCTACAGCCAATTAATTTTTTGTCGCAATTATTATGCGTTATACGTCCCTTATCTACCAAGGTAATAACATTACGTGTTTGATAGGCATGCGCCGACAATGATGAAAGATACCTTTCCGATTCTAATAGCAGAGAAGAAGCTGTAGAGTGTAACAGAATCTATGAAAATAGAATAAAAGATATAAGATTTAGATAAAGTTTCAAATATATAAAATCACTACACCGAAGACGGTATTCCATAAACAGTAAGATGCATATAAATTCTACTTATCCAACGTATACTACATGGTAATGCCTCTCTGGTATGAGACGGGGTGAGGGAGACAATTAAAAAAAATAAATCGCAGTACGGATTCCATAGATTTTGTGAATTATAGATTAATGGCAATTTGTTCAGAGTACAAAAGACTCAGTAATTACAAGATTATTGATAATGGAAATAGCAAACATCAATTGCAAAAATCGAGCAAAAAGCGTTAAGACGAGGGAAGAAATATAATGTTCTGGATGACATGAAATTTTAAGATATTTTGCATATTGTTCTTTTGCACATAGCAACGGATGTTGTTTTTGATGTGATCCAAATGTGTTGATATTTTATTTTCTACGACGTATAGATTCCTTAGTGATTCGTTAAGCAAGCGCATCTGTATTTAATCCAAATGTAACAATAATACATCGTCCCATTTGCATATTTAGCTACTTCTTTGCAAGTTTTGAACATGTTCAGTAACCATCGTCGTCGTCATCATCAGCAGTATCGGCATCAGCATTAAGGAAGATCATGTGCATAAACAATTCTTTTATTTTATGTTCAATTACATTGATATTATTTTATATAGTAATTTTGGTACAATGTGGTGAGTATTGTATTCACTGATACCCTTTTCAGTCTTTTAGATTGTCCATTCTGGATAGTCTTAAATTAGAAGTTTCCAATTACATCCTTAAGTCAGCACCTTTTATAAAGGTAAATTTGTTGTTCCCGGAATCTTCTTTGACCGCCTTACCCACTTCACACGAGATAGAATATATTTTCCTTGGAGGAACGTAATCATAAAACAAATGATAAACAGGTTTAAAGATGACACACAGCAAATGCTAAATTAGCATATTTCATCTAGGTTACCCAGGACTGTCCCAAGTTCTTCAAACTAGGTCAGTCCTGTGGTTGCCTGGAACTACATCCAGGAGGTGCTTTGGGTTAGTTCGAGCTTTGGTCGCTTAAAGGTCAACAAAACTTATAAGTGTGAAACTTGTGATCCAGTGCAAGCTGGGTCGATCTAAACTACTAGATTGAAATATTACCATTTCGCCCACTTGTAACGTCTATATATTAAAGTTATATACCCAGCATTTGTTTGATGATTAGGCTCTTTTGAAGGTTTTGTTCTGTATTTTGTTTAATCCACGCAATGTCTTAAATAACCATTTTCACAAAGAATTCATGTGTCAGCTTTTCGTCCATGAATTTGTTATATTTGTCAATTTTAAGAATACAAATTGCATGTACTTTTGATAGAATTACACATCACATGCCAATTACACATTTCGTGCAAACTACACATTAAAGAAAATTACATTTACATGCAAATTACATATTTCTTGCATATTACACATTAATGAAAAATAGAAGTTTTATCAATAAACATTTCTAATTGAATCTGGTTTCGAATCAGGACGAAGTTCTAAAGATAGCCGACCATGACGTCAGATGAATGCAGTATTAATGTGTCTAAATTTCCACTTTGAATTTGTGAATCAGGAATAACATTCCGGCTTTAGAATTCAAACGAATTGCCACTGAATGTGTTTGTCAAAAAAAATATAAATATGAAACACTTCTTTAGTTTTCTAGATAATTAATTAATAACTCCGAAAAACAGAAAAACTCACAAGAAAACTCATATACCAACAACAAACAATATATATGATTTACAAAGATATTATTTTACGACTGACTCAAAAATCACTAAACACGTTAGTCTTAATACAAATTTAGATCGCTCAAAAGGTTCCGTGGTCAGTTGAACAAGACATTTATCACGTACACCAGTGAAGCCCTAATTAATTTCCAATAATAAAATAACTTTGTTTACACATGGGTAACACGTGGGCTGACATGGCCTTGGAAACAGCCAATCGTAATCACTCGATGTTTGCAAACTCCATGAACCTGAATGAGCTAAAAATAATGCTTCTGTAATGGATTTAACGTTCGAAATAACAAAGTTTACTTGACAAAATATCTAATCCTGTGAAAATAATCATTGCAAAGAAAAATGTAATGAAACAAAAATAAAATGCAACAATTTTTAAACGAACATATAAGCAATTTAATTACATATACGTAACAGAAGAAAAATGTATTTTCACCACCCATAAAAACACAAAATGGGACATAAGCAATTAGGAACTAAATAGATGTGGTTGATAAACCATCACATCCAAATTCATTTCAGATCCAGAATCGGTTTTAAACTGTTTTAAGACATATCAAAAATAAAAACAGTTTCTTTTATTGTATGCGAAATGCAACCAATTATTAACTTTATTTGTAAGTCATGCTTTAAAGCTAACGTGATTCTGTGAAGTGATATATAGAGAAACACTTGATTGATAGTTTTTAATGATTCTAGTTTTAATGACCAATTGCTTCGCCGATATGCGGAGAAAGAAGTTAAATTATTGTAAACTATATTTAAAGGCTCTTTGCAACAAACGTTGACTTTTCGCCCGAATTAACATGAGTGCTTTAAAGAGACCAATAAGACGCTTACAGAAATGAGTTATTTGATAATCAGACGTTTGTAAGATTGTAATTTTATAAGAGGCTAAATGTAAGCCAGCATGCAAGAATTGTGGAAGCTGGACCGACTCCTCTGACGGGTTTTCACTAATTTGCAATATCCGCAGATGAGTTGCTTAGATCTATCTGGCACAGCGACAAGTCACTAATTATTATATATCGCATAGGCGAATTGTGGTCCTAGAAAAAACTATGATCCCTAGGTATTTTAAAACCTTTAGTTATGTTTAAGAGTCATTTTATGTCTAACATTTTTTACATGCCTATCGAGTATGCCTTACATTGTCTATACCTATTGTTTATGTCTTACATTGGCCATGTATATCATGTCTTAAATTGTCCATGCCTATTGATTATGTTTTTGCATTGTCCATGTCTATCATGTCTTACATTGTCGATGCCTATTGATTATGTCTTACATTGTTCATGTCTATCTTGTCTTACATTCATGCATATTGCTTATGTTTTACATTGTCCCTGTCTATCTTGTCTTACATTGTCCATGCCTATTGATTGTGATTTACATTATCCATGTCAATCATGTCTTACATTGTCCATGCCTATTGATTGTGCCTTACATTGTCTAGGTCTACTGTGTCTTCCTTTGTCCATGCCTATAGTTTATGTCTTACATTGTCCATGTCAATCATGTCTTACATTACCCGTGCATATTGAGTATGTCTTTCATTGTCCATGTCTATCTAATCAAGATCAAAAGGTGTAACGTGAATGACTTTCGGTCATGTTTACTATCACCATTAAATGCATAGTCTCAGCAGATTGCAAAAGCCACACGTCATTTAAGTCTTTCAGACTTCACCATTCACATTGTTCTGAGACTGTACAGCGTCAACACATCTATAATTTCAAAGTAAATACCCAATCTGTAAGCCAGCAAAACGTAAAATTTTATGATGATCATAAAATGGCACTGAGGATGTATAACAAATGAAGGTTTATAACTGAAATGCATTAATCTCGCGGAGTCATTATTTTCAACGGATTTATGACGTAAGACATTACAAAGCTTATTAATATGTCAGTAAAAGTACACCGATATAATACATCAATGGATGAACTCAGCTTTACATTTTAGTAATTCCTAAATGTTGACACCGACATCCTGACTTATTTACTTGATCGAGAGAAGTCATACAAATCCAAAATTCAGTTGGTCCTCCAGTGTTCGTGTTTAGTAAATTATATGCATTACTCTGCTACGTTTATTTAAACCAGTCCTTCCGGCAAAGAACTAATAACCGACAATAGTTATCGTATTTGTAAAATTTGACTTGAAGGGAGAAACGCGATGCTTCTGGTCGTTATTTATAAATGAAGCTTCTTTAACTGACTTTCTGTAAACCTAGACTTCCTATAAGAAAATACGAAAAGACGTAAACTGTCATCTACCTTAACACACACAAACATACACACACATGCATATATATATATATATATATATATATATATATATATATATATATATATATATATATATATATATATATATATATATATATATATATATATATATAAAGAGAGAGAGAGAGAGAGCAATAGGTGGACATTGATAATTGAACACCAAATGTCGGCCCCTTGTAATGAGAAGAAAATATACGCTACCTACGAATTATGAATGGTTGATTATTGGTACTTTTAAATACTCTGTTTTTCAGAGCGTAATAAGACAGCGCGTATTAGTCAATCTATTGTGTAGTGACTAGTGTAAACGGACCTATTAGTCCTTTGAAATTGACAACTTATATTGACTGGTGGTCAGCTAGGTGTTGACATTCAACTCTCAAACACGGCTCTAGATCGTTTATCTATGTATAACTGCCAGAAAGATCATTGCATCTTAAATAGTTTATCTATGTACAACAGCCAGCTAGATCATCACATATTAGATACTTTATCTATCTACAAAAGCCAATAAGGTCGTCACAAATTATTTATCTATGTGAAACAGCCGGTAAGATAATCACATATTAGACAGTTTATTTATGTACAAAAGCCAGCAAGATAATCCTATATTAGACAGTTTATCTTCGTATAATAGCCAGTGAGATCACTATATATTTGTTCATGTGAAAAAGCCAGTACGATCTTCACATATTAGATAGTTTATCTGTGTACAACATCCAGTAACATAATGACATATTAAATAGTTAGTAATAGTTATGTATGTGAAACAGCCTGCAAGATCATCACATATTCGATAGTTTATCTGTGTACAACAATCAGTAACATAATCGCATATTAAATAGTAATATTTATGTGAAACAGCTAGCACGATCATCACATATTAGTTTATCTACGTGAAACCGCCAGTACGGTCATCACATATTAAACAGTTTATCAATGTACAACAACCAGCAAGATCTTTACATATTAGTTTATTTATGTAAAACAGCCAGAAAGTTCGTCACTTTATGGATATCTCTCCATCACGAGAGCCCAATTAACAATGAAGAAAAGGCAATGAGGCTGAATTGAAGTCGTGTGCGATTGAACGGAATGTACAAATTTCTACATTTTAAAATGACAACTCATCTTTTCATAAGACTGTTCTCTTATTTCAAGGCATATACGGTATATCATTGGCTTAAATCATCGATTAACGGGAAACAATGTGCTGAATATAACTATAATGAAATATTGCTATTCAAAGCGAAGTAAATAATCTCATCTCCAATCACAACATTGCAAAGAAGCAAATGTCATTTTTCCCGATTCAACAATATACGTTCTCATGCTTCTATGTTGCTTCAAAGTTTAAATGAAAGTTGTTCTCCTTAGTTGATTTCTAAATACGTCTGATTATATATATATATATATATATATATATATATATATATATATATATATATATATATATATATATATATATATATATATATATAGGGATCACGTGTGTCAGGGATTAATTAAAATAGATGCAATAAACTGACGACGAACAGTACGAGACTAGTAACTAACTAGCCTAAGCGCTTTCGACTCTTAATGAGTCTTTTTCAAAGGCAAATACAAAACATATATACGAAAAAGCCTTTGAAAAGGACTCATTAAGAGTCGAAAGCGCTTAGGCTAGTTAGTTACTAGTCTCGTACTGTTCGTCGTCAGTTTATTGCATATATATATATATATATATATATATATATATATATATATATATATATATATATATATATATATATATATATATATATATATATATATATATATATATATATATATATATATATGAGGGTGTTTATGTATGAATGTGTGCATGTGTGTATATATGAGTGTGCGTGTGTTATTGCTTTTGATTTATTTTTCTCTTGACAATGATGTTCAACATTCAGTTATTATCATAGATTAATGTTTTAATGTCATAAACCCTGCACAACTTGTGATTACCAGAGAAGATGTGACTTTAAGAACAATAGTTGTAACATGCCTCCATTTATTTTTATGTATGTAAAACATCACACGCCTCTAATTATTTACATTAAATGCAGCAGTATATGCTCAACAAACTTTGTATATCATGTGTTTAAGTGAAATTTAACAACAACAAATGTATTTTATGAACACTTCCAACATAACATAAATAATGTGTTTTCTGCAGCTTTGTTTGGGAATGAGCAGTGTTAATTTATTAACACTGCTTGAATTGCTCAGTATTTTTAAGTGGACCAGTCGGTACAGTAAGGCCTCCAACATATAGAGATTAATCATGATTGACGCGTTGTTAGTGCGCGAAGAATCAGTCAGAAACATGCGGCATCGGCAAACTTAATCACAATTCAAATATAGTTATTAACATTTCAGGAACAACAGCAGAGTAGATGATTAATATATGAACTAACTCAAAGAGTTAATTAGATATCGGCAGCCGCAAACTTTACTTTTTACCTTTCTTCATTTTCCATAGTGCTGATGAATTGTTCTGAGAACAATAAGGGACATCAATATTTGAAACGATTGTCTTTAATTTAATAAATATGGTTGCCTACATTTTTATTCTCGTTCCTCAAGGTCAATGCAACAGTGCAATTTGCACCTAGAAATACTCTAGAGTGTATAATAATATAAAATATCTTAATAATGTTTACATCCCGTTTTGTTATTTGAATTTTCCCAAATATGTCCATTGCATCAATAAATATTTGGATTGTTAAAAAAATGAAATTGTAAAACTTTTGGACATATCCGTCACATTTCCATTACATAGTCTCCCATTTTTTATATAAGCGTTTAAAGTTTTATTTTCACAATCTTTATTTTCAGACAACTGAACGGCATGAAACTAAATTTCGAAACTGGAAAGAGTGGAGGTCCTTAAAAAGGAAGAAATTCTTGATTGACATAAAAATGCATATCATTTCGAAACAAATATTAACATACTTTTTATTCATTTGTCTCTATTTTGCACTTCCATTACACACCCACACACATACACACACACACACACACACATATATATATATATATATATATATATATATATATATATATATATATATATATATATATATATATATATATATATATATATATATATATATTAGCTGATGTAGAAGAGGCAAGCAGCGCGCGAGACTTTTGAATTGAAAACAACATATCAATGCTTTATGGTATAACTGAAAAGTTGTCATTCTTGTAAGTATGGTTCCACTCCACATTATTGACCCATTTGAATTGCCGCAGGAACTAATTATCTCCGATTCCTGCATGAAGATACTTGAGTGGAATTTTAAGCATTTGATTCTCTTTCTGCAGTTCCTAAAGATTACGAATACGATGTCTTTGTGTACACTGAAATTGAAACTGGATTTATGTGAAGATTATTGACAAGTAATCTAAACATTTAGCTCCGCATATAACAAATTGAGTGTATTGATTTGTTAATGTAAACCTGCAAAACAGATGCATAATTTAAGATCTGGATGAAAACGAAAAATCATATATATTTGCTGAATTTTATAAAATGCAGATCTATTATTTCGGCATTGGAGAGCTCGTATTCTGATTTAGAAAATGTTAAAACTATCACCCAGTTTACATGCACAAAAACAAATTATACAGGATAATGTTTGGAAAACCATAAACGGAAAAGATAAAACATATGCATATAACTTGAATACGTATTTGTTACATATTTTTTCTGAGACTTCCTAGTAAATGTCATTGTAGTCCGAACGTCGTTTCTAGGTCTCTGCAATGATCATAACATGCCTTCCTTATCTAGCCAACTACCTGGTTATATTTCAAAAGTATAATTGTATTGATGAAGATATCATCTATAAAAGAAAGGAGTTCTGATTAGCTTGTCCTCTTTGCCGTCCCATTGCCCTTTGGCAATAAAGGAAATTCATACATGCAACAAATTTAAAATCATGACCTCTTTACTTCACAAAAAAATCCCACTTATCCTTTAAAAATAATCTGCAAATGCTTTCCTGATGACATATTCAAAATTTGTATATGGCTGCACCCGCAGTATAATTTATTATTTGTAAGTCCGCAACTTTTGCAACTTCCATGGAATGAACCTAATCACCAAAATCGGCCTATTTAGACTGTATATGCACACTGAACTTGCAAATATCAGTATGGGGAAGACAGAAAGACGGTATAAACTAAGTCCACTTGCAAATATCAATATGGGGAAGACAGAAAGACGGTACAACCTAAGTCCACTTGTAAATATCAGTATGGGGAAGAAAGACAAACGATACAAACTATGTCCACTTGCAAGTATCAGTATGGGGAAGAAAGAAAGACGGTACAAACTATGTCCACTAGCAAATTACAGCATTTAAACAAAGGAAAGACGGTACAAACTATATCCACTTGCAAATATCAGTATGGGGAAGAAGGAAAGAAGGTACAAACTATGTCCACTTGCAAATATCAATATGGGGAAGAAGGAAAGACGGTACAATACGTTCACTTGCAAATATCAGTATCTAGACCAAGGAAAGACGACACAAACTATGTCCACTTGCAAATATCAATAGGGGGAAAAGGAAAGACGGTACAAACTATTTACACTTGCAAATATCAGTATTTAGACCAAACAAGACGATACAAACTATGTCCACTTGCAAATATCACTACGGGGAAGAAGGAAAGAAGGTACAAACTATGTCCATTTGCAAATATCAATATGGGGAAGAAGGAAAGACGGTACTAGCTATGTCTACTTGCAAATAGCAGTAGTGAGAAGAAGGAAAGACGGTACAAACTATGTCCACTTGCAAATATCAATATGGCGAAGAAGGAAAAACGGTACAAATTATGTACATTTGCGAATATCAGTATGGGGAAGAAGGAAAGACGGTACAAACTACGTCCACTTGCAAATATCAGTATGGGAAAGACAGAAAGACGGTACAAACTAAGTCCACTTGCACATATCAATATGGGAAGACGTAAAGACGGTATAAACTAAGTCCATTTGCGAATATCAGTATGGGGAAGAAGGA
The DNA here is from genome assembly GCA_016746295.1 of Potamilus streckersoni. Classification (NCBI taxonomy): domain Eukaryota; kingdom Metazoa; phylum Mollusca; class Bivalvia; order Unionida; family Unionidae; genus Potamilus; species Potamilus streckersoni. The sequence goes on along the minus strand of JAEAOA010002259.1, from coordinate 2,828,610 downwards.
AAGACGGTACAATCTAAGTCCACTTGCAAATATCAATATGGGAAAGAAAGAAAGACGGTATAAACTATATTCACTTGCAAATATCAATATGGGGAAGAAAGATGGACGGTACAAACTATGTCCACTTCCACATGTCAGTATTTAGACCAAGGAAAGACAGAACAAACTATGTTCACTTGCAAATATCAGTATGAGGAAGAAATAAAGACGGTACAAACTATGTTCACTTGCAAATATCAATATGGGGAAGAAAGAAAGACGGTATAAACTAAGTCCACTTCCAAATGTCAGTATTTAGACCAAGGAAAGACAGAACAAACTATGTTCACTTGCAAATATCAATATGGGAAAGAAAGAAAGACGGTACAAACTATGTTCACTAGCAAATATCAGTATGAGGAAGAAAGAAAGACGGTATAAACTATGTTCACTTGCAAATATCAATATGGGGAGGAAGGAAAGGCGGTACAAACTATGTTCACTTGCAAATATCAATATTGGGAAGACAGAAAGACGGTACAAACTATGTCCACTTGCAAATATCAGTATTTAGACCAGGGAAAGACGGAACAAACTATGTTCACTTGCAAATATCAGTATGAGGAAGACATAAAGACGGTACAAACTATGTTCACTTGCAAATATCAATATGGGGAAGAAAGAAAGACGGTACAAACTATGTTCACTTGCAAATATCAATATGGGGAAGACAGAAAGACGGTACAAACTAAGTCCACTTGCACATATCAGTATAGGGAAGAAAGACGATATAAACTAAGTCCACTTGCAAATATCAGTATGAGGAAGACAGAAAGAAGCTGCAAACTATGTTCTCTTGCAAATATCAGTATAAGGAAGAAAGAAAGACTGTACAAACTATGTCCACTTGCAAATATCAATATGGGGAAGAAAGAAAGACGGTACAGAAAGACGGTACAAACTACGTCCACTTGCACATATCAGTATAGGGAAGAAAGACGGTATAAACTAAGTCCACTTGCAAATATCAATATGGGGAAGAAAGAAGGACGGTACAAGCTATGTCCACTTGCAAAGCGAAAACACTGTTATTTATCTCTTGAAAAATGTGTTGGCATCATCAAGATTATGACCTCATAATATAAATGACATCAAAAGGGAATCTTGACCTTACGTGTAAATCGTTTGTACATGATCATATTTCAATGATGTGTATATTTTCTTTGCCTTAAAGATATGACATAACACTATTTTAGTTTTTTTTTTCTTATTTAATGATTTTAGAAATATTGACACTACCGTCTTACGCCTTGAAATGAGGCGCCTCACTTTCGTTTCGCTTTTTAAAAACGCTCTTTGTCTATATATTTATTGCACATCAGTTAAATTGAAGAGGGCTAGGTACGACGAGGCTTTGTTATGTGTCATTAGGAACATCTCTAAGCTTTGTTATGTGTCATTAGCAACATATCTAGACTTTGTTATGTGTCATTAGCAACATCTCTAGGCTTTGTTATGTGTCATTAGCAACATTTCTATGCTTTGTTATGTGTCATTAGCAACATTTCTATGCTTTGTTATGTGTCATTAGCAACATCTCTAGGCTTTGTTATGTGTCATTAGCAACATCTCTAGGCTTTGTTATATGTCATTAGCAACATTTCTAGGCTTTGTTATGTGTCATTAGCAACATCTCTAGGCTTTGTTATTTGTCATTAGCAACATCTCTATAGACAAAATCCTACTTACAATTAATGTTTCGATATGAGACAATTGTCTTGAGCGTCTTTTCCATGAAAAACAATTTCATAGCATGTACTCTGTGTAAAATATCCTATGAATTTGCGTGATATCCATCACTGATCATTAGCCCAATATTATAAGAGCATTACACTTGTTCCAAATAATGCTTACACTGGTGATACTAATCGACTTGTAACTGGCTGTAAAAATATTGTATAATTTACTATTCCAAACTTCAATCTGAAGGAATGGAAGACAGCAAGCATACTTCGACATCTGCCAAATCATCTAAAAATACAAACTCTATCGTATTAACATAAACGCTGAGTGTGTCCAGAAAATTAGTAATTAATATATTTACACCAAAACTATGTGATCATCATGATACAGTTTACAGTATGCGTAAAAGGTGTATAACACATTTACGGGAAAGACATTTGACTGATGATTCAACTAATATTGCCGAGTTGTGTTAAATTATAAAATAAACAACACCAACATGTGGAATGTGTAACAAGAAAACATAGTTGGATTTCGAATTTATAAGAAAACTTGATATTGATACAAATACAATGTTTATCGATGTACGACTTGAATGAGAATATTGATTAATACATGCGTGTATAAGATCCAAATATTGGACAAATTAACATCATCTACACGAACCTAATAATGCAACAAATACAAATAAATGACCTTACACAGTACAAGGACAAAGGTGAACGATTCATAGTAATTTCACAAGACGAAAAAATGATTATCTTAACTCAAAATCTGTTCCAAAAATTATGTACTTTACTCGTATAGTGAAATGTAGTCAATCAAATAGTGCAAATTAGGTACTTTACTCAAATAGTAAATCATTAAAAACAAAGAGATATACATCATACAAAATATATTTATACTCCTGGGTATAGCAAATCCCAAAATAAGCCCACAGCTAAAGATTACATGCGTGGAAAAACAGTAAACACTCCGTCCCAAGTCCACATGGCTACCAGTCTAACTGGTCGATCAACCTCACGCTAAGTCACTACCACGAATAGAAAATATTTGCATTAGACCACGGAAGCCGAAGCTACATATAAAATATACCCAAAAAAACGTAGTACAATAGCTATAACTAACCATATACATAAGAAATTATATATATATATATATATATATATATATATATATATATATATATATATATATATATATATATATATATATATATATATATATATATATATATATATATATATATATATATATATATATATATATGTGTGTGTGTGTGTGTGAAATTAATAAATAACTTACATACCTCTCTACCGCTAAAGATGTGCAAGTCCCTAAGTTTAGTGTAGTTACCCTTAGATTCACATTATTTTAGTAACCCCCGATGACAGAAATTAAAGTATGTTATGTGTTCATGTTGTTTATTTCCATATGCGTGTTTATGGTATTAATTTTATTGAATTTTTTTTTAAAATTTTGAGTAAAGGTTTATACAACATTCAAATCTTTTATTTCTTCCAATATATCAAATTTATGGAGTTGTTTTTTAATTCAATATCATAGTTTAATATGAACCTAACGTTTAATAAATAAAGATTAAATTGAATTAATTCATATTTAATTTTTATTAAGTATAGTTTATATATCTATTATAATGTTTCTGCTTTGCGCATAGGTTGTTTGAGATCTTAATTAGGCACGAACAGCATTCACACTACGCTTTCGCTATCACGTGAACACTAGCTCAGGTACCACGAATTTCTTGTCTAATACATGATGACAATTTTGATCGGAAATATAATAAATTGGCTATAGTTAGGTTGCTAATAATTTAATAACAATTTATTAAAATAATACATAAATATTTGTTTCGTTTAGTCAATGTATTCGTAATCAAAAAAAATTTTGAAAATGTAGCTATAATATTTACTGGTAAAGTTAAATTAATAATATCAAATTATTTAATAAGTGTTCTTCGCATTCTTTGGAGTTGTTAAAAATGTCTTACGTAATATGAATAATAAGTCCGTTTTCCATTGCGTTAGGTCATCTTTTAAACCATACCGTATGTTGAGTGCGTTTATTCCTGGTCACAGGCATAAGATAAAACGAACACACTGTTTCGAAACAATGTACAATATACATAAATCACCCCATATAAATTACAAAATAAACAACGCCAACACGTGGAGTGTGTGACTGGTTTCGCTTTATTGCTTCATCAATGCTTACGTCATTAAATATATTCTGTTTTTAAGTGATCTTTGATATAAACAATGATGTTAACAAGATGACGTCATAGCTTATATTTTAACCCAATTGTATTATTCTTTAACGAATAATTGACATGTGAATAAGCATATACGGTACAGATAAATGATATTTTAATACACAAAAATACACATATCTGGATCTACAAGATTGAAACCAAGTAGTAGTAAAAACAAACAACATCATATTTTTTATATAAATCAGAATAATATAAAAATATTCTTAATATTTGCTGAATGGTTTGTCCAATATATTGGATGCCACAATTTTTGCACTTAATCAAAAAAAAACATTTGATGATACATAATTAGCATCTCACCGCCTATTAAATGTTCCTTTTGTATTATACCTATTTAAAGAAGTATTTTTATTAATAAAAGCGCAGTGCGAACAGCTAGGTCTATGGCATTTAGTTGATGATCCAGTTTTCTATACTATTAATATACTATATGTTGCCGCACATTTTAACAAGAGTTCACATACTTTGCAAGATTTGTCATTTGAACCTATTGTTACAGCTGAGATGGATCTTCTGCTAAAGGTAACTTTTTGGATTCAACGCCTTAATACGGCATATCTAAAAGATTAAAATTTCAAAACACCATACGACATTCATTGATCAAACCTTTTCTTTCTGAACTATATCCCCCGTTTACAAATAGTTAAGAATAGTTTTATATTATTCTAATTAACAGAGAAACTTAATTAGTTAAAGTATAAAGCAATATCATAGCTATAAGGTTACTATTTCTTTAAACATGAAAGGGCATTTTAAAATTAATTATCAATATGTTATGATTAATTATTTTTAAAATGCTTATTTATTTTATGATTGTAAGTGTTATACACACCTTACTTTTTGTGACTTTTGTTCTGAAGAAATATTGAACATTGAATATTCAATAACTTATCAAAATATAATCTATTAATTTTTTTAAATGTGCATTATAGATAATATAAATATTAATAAAGCTCTCTCTCTCTAACCTCCAAGATTAATGTGGGTATCTAAAATGCAACATATATTACATGAGAGGGTAGTTTTGCATGAGACATTCAAGTTGCTGATGCATATTTGAATAATTCTGTTCCTGTTTTGATGAATTTAAGTAGACGAAACTTCATTTCTAACCCATCTTTTAATCTGCATTTGGATTATAGAGTGTTTCTAATATACATTAATCTCTTCCAAGCCTTTCTAGTTTTCAGATCAATTTTCTGTCTAGTCGCTCCGCACCTTATCTAATATTACAAACTCAGTGTATTATTTATCGAATATTTTCAAGAAATCAATATAATTAGAAACCGGTCTCTGATTAAGAGCACGGAATGGATGCGCTGTCGAAGACTATTGGGTTCAAAACTGATGTGGTCTCTGATATTTTAAACAACTCATACTGTTCACATAAAGTTTTATGTATCACAGCTGGCATAAATGCGATTAATATCATATTTAATAAGCATATGTATTTAAGATAGAGTTGTGCCGCCTGTTGATATAGTATTTGCAGAAGACTCTAGCGGTTCAAATCTAAGTACTGAACTTTCATGCTAATATTCGTATACTTTAAATGCGACATTTTGTTTTCAAGTTTGACACGAACGAGACGTGAAGGTCTTTTATTCCTGCTGCGATGAACAAATGTGAGAACTGCAATGTCAGCTTTAGATGATACAAGGAACTGCTATTACCCTAAGTAATGCCCAGAGCTTCTTACATGTCGGGTCTTCAAGACTGTTCTTGTCGAAGAAGTTCAAACTGTTCGGCATTATGTATCAGGCCGCGAAGATCTCTGATACCCAATGCTACTTTTTAATTATTAAATGTGGAACTGTCTTATTAAACAGGACATAGGAAAAGGCATGTTTGTATTAGGTCATTTCTCTAAATCTTTTAGATATGTATTCTGAAACTTCAAAGAATTGCACAGTCTGGTGTTTTAAATGTACTTATGGTTGATGTTCAGTGTGTGTGTGTGTTTGTGTGTGTGTGTGTTTGCTTATTTGATGCTTTTCTGAACGCTGGTCTTTCAGCAACAGCCATTGTATCCTTTCCTTGATGTATGATACGAGATTAAGGGATATGTTTTTATAAAGATTTTAGATAAACCGCCTCTGTGTGAGGCTGTAGTAACTTTGCTACCTTTGTGAAACTCCTATTTCAATATTATATTAATCTGTTGTGATCACACAAGGTTCCTTCTTGAAATATAATTGATCTCAAGAAGGCGATAGACATGTACCTGTTTCCATAAATTTTAATTTTGATATAGATGGAGTGGTTAGTTGTATTTATCAAGGTTTCCATGGAAAAAATCTAAAATGATTACACGACAAAAATATAGTTATGTAGGTTTTTAATAAAGTGTTTACTTGAAATATATTTAGAACACAGGAATAAACCTTTAAATCGCAGGAATATTTGTTCACTCATTTTGATCTGGGGTATATCGCTTGAAAAGTTTTTATGGCTTGCATAGCGTGATTTAAAAAAAAAAACTGAATTGGTTATAATTTATATCAATATAAACGTGAATACATGTGTACTAACATACTTAACTCTCGTATACTTATCTCTCACATTGTGTGTTTCAGGCCTTGGTGTTCACAGTCCGTCGTGCGCCTGGGAATGTGACATTCCTGCAGTGTGTTGACCACGGCTATTCCAGTGATTGGCAAAAAGAAACTTACAATGTAGTGACGATATTCTTTGGCTTTATTATACCTCTTCTCATAATGGGAACTGCATATGGCCTTATTTCCGTAACAATTACAAGAAAATCAAGAGAATTTAGAGGTAAGTTACATAATGGGAACTGCATATGGCCTTATTTCCGTAACAATTACAAGAAAATAAAGAGAATTTAGAGGTAAGTTACATAATGGGAACTGCATATGGCCTTATTTCCGTAACAATTACAAGAAAATCAAGAGAATTTTGAGGTAAGTTACATATGGGAAATGCGTGCATATGACCTTTTTCATATAATTGTTACCAGAACATCAAAACAATTTCGAGGCAAGAGATTGCACTATCAAACTCGAATAGGAGAATTTTGGCTGACAAATGCAACACAGAAAATAGAAAATTGTGGTATTGCGAAATAAATCCCAAAATAACCCCAGAATTACTAACACAAGTCCTAACATTAAAATTTCTGAATAAACTTTATTGGAAATCCTAATTGTATCCAATGCTGATAATCTTGAGGTGACTGTGATTTCTCTTGAAATATTGATATAACATCAGTATTTAGTTGCATCACAATAACACAATACACAACACAATCCTTATTCAAAATTTCAGTATTATCACAACACTATTTTATTTCCAGAAAGGAAATAATTTGAATAATTATAAATTAAATACTGTATACAATTATAATTTCACTATGTTCCGATGTTAATACAAGAATTAATACTTTTTTCCAGTGACAAATTGATACAGTTCTTTACATGACTCCAGATCATATTTAGCGTTTTCTAAAGAAACTATTACCCAATCGAAAATAGCCTTCCAGAAACTTCTTAATGTTTACATAATAAAATGTTAGTCAAATTCAGAAAGTCGGTTGCTAAAATTATATTATACAACCTGCACTATGTCAGTTACGCCGGGGAAATATATAACAACATAGACCCATGCTGTAATAAAAATATTTAATTGCGTGTTCGGATATTCCAGGAAGACTTCGTCTTTGTAAATGTTTATGCTCTAGGTATTGACCCAACGTAACCTGCCAACAGGCGTAGGCTACATCATTGCCAATTTATGAAGACGTCAAAATACATGATATAACTGTTTAGCGGTGTCATCTCCATATAAGTTTGGGTTGTTGGTGTGTGCGTAGTGGTGATTAGACATGGAAATAACGCCACTGATTTCATGCTCAATCAATCAGTGTTGATCTATGACAGTGAGTAATCCTAAACCGACCTTGGTTTATGAAAGCAGCGCATCCAAATCATTTCAGATGACGAAATGTAGTACGCAGTGTCGATAATGTATACACTCCAGGCTCCATTACCAAACATCTCATACCATGATAGTCACGGAGGATTTAGCAGGAAAATGGGGACCTGATTTTCTACGTGAATTCATAGTCGTTAGCGGAAATATCGTTGCAAACAAACGATGATTAGCATGCCTCGATAGGAAGAAACTGAATTTTATTAATCTATTTTCAGTCGCTCATGAACTTGTAGGAATATATTATTTTCTATTTATTAACTTTAACTTGTTAGGTTTAGCAGTACCATATCATAATTTTTAAGAATTGCTCTAATTTTCTTTTTTTTAAAATTGATTTCGAAATGAATCGCCACAAAATTCGTCTTCGACAAGAAAGAGCCTGAATCTCTATAAACTAACTCTAGGATTGTCTGGAAACAGTTGTGGGATCGTTTTGTACAGGAAACAACGCACTTGCAGTTATTAATGTGCAATGATATCGTGGAACTGGTGACATTTAGCCAGTTGATGGTTGAAGACATCTATGATCTGCGAAGACGAATTTTGTGGCGATTCATTTCGAAATCAATTTTAAAAAAAGAAAATTGGAGCAATTCTTAAAAATTGTGATATTCCCACGATAATAATCGGACTGTCCAGATACATAAATAATTATGCCAAATCTGCATGGCATTGTTTGATTTATAATGGCAAATCAGATCGCTCTGATCAAAAATCGTACGCTATTGGGTTACCATAGAATCATGAAAATAATGATCCTCCAGATGTTCAAGCCGTGTTCCTTAGCGCCAACAAGCTTAACCTTAGATTTTTACATCGTTGCCTTTTGTTTATTTAACAACTTCATGGAGGCTCATTAATGTGTTCATGTGCTTTTCCCCTGAGTAACATATTTGGAGTTTGCAGACATGTTCGCAAGGGTATTTTCGGAACTAAGAACACATTCGTATTAACCCGTATTAAGAGAAGCGATGATGAAATGTGACTTGGTGCTGTTGGTGTCGCTGATGATAAACCTAAGTTGTCCACTTACAACTCGGGCTGACGACCAAATCCCAAGTACTAGACGTATGACAGGTTAGGAGTTCCAGACGTTTCTTTGCAGTTAAATGATCATCTGGAACAAACCGCAGAAGTTTTAGTTAACATTGACAACAATCAATCATCCCTGCATAAAACAACATGTGGTAGGAAAATAACCGACATCAAAACGTTATCAGTGTTCTGCAGATTTTTCAGCAAGATTTTCGTATATTGTACCCGATTTATTAACCTTTTTGGAACAAATAGCGTTGGTCACGCTGTAGGTGGTAGACACTTACTTGTATGTATATGTAGGTGTGTACCTTCTCACCATTAACAAATGTATTGTCGCTCCAAATACAACCAGTTACTCGAGGGTGTGAATGGTAAAACTAATAGTGTATCCGTCGTTTGAAACAACATAAGATTATAATTAAAACTTTTGCGTATTCAAATAATAATTCCAGATCATGAAATTAAGTTTGGTCTTATTCTAAATCAGTTGCGAAAATTAGGAGCGCTATATGAGACAAACTTTTGAGGACTCACATTAAAACTTTCCAAGGCAATATTAACTGGATGTATTCCCGTGTGGTTTAACTGTTCACAACTTTACTGCGGCCAAACAAAAACCATCTTGGTGACAATTAAGTTGTCAATGGTATCACAACGCAAATATTTTCACTCCTTGCATTCATTGTAACCTTATTAGCTACTTAGGCTTTAAGGGTTGCAGATTTATGAATGGTTCTGAAAATGTAATAGTAGAAACGTTCTTTGCAAACTTAGTATAATTCGCATGGAACCTTAAGTCGAGGTCATCGACTACTCGGTACGAATAACTAAGTACTTCGTATTCATTAACCATTTCTGATTTAATTGCTTTGCTAATGTCAGTCAAATATTTCAGCGGTGTCTTCATGCCAGATGAGCATGGAGCCAAATAATTTTTCGTCAGTGTTCAACCGGTATTGTTAACATTGACTCATCAAGAGGACAACGGATTCACTGGGTGGCATACTTGGTCAAGCATAAACATAGTTTGTATTTTGACTCGTAAAGGCTTGCACCGCCACGTGGAGTTGTTGATTATTAAACAGGAGGCGGCGGACGATAACCAATGTTTTAATGACGCTGTTGCAACACCATGCGCACATGTTATTTGTATCTTTTAACTTTGAAAGTCCTCTTAATATTATACAAAATCTCTATTGATATTGATGGAAGCTACTTATTCAAATGCTTTGCTGATAATGATATCAGTACGTTTGCCAGAAAAGCAGATTTACGTACTGTTCCAGTCTGATTATTGTTGACAACGACAAGGGTAAGCTGGTAATTTTTGAAGATCGAACTAAAAAAAGTGCGATTCATTCAAGATATGAATGGGTCTAAGGAATCGGAGATTCTGTTGTATCTGTTTATTTTTTAATCAAAGACTACGTCAAGAAAAACAGTTTTGAAAGCTATAATGTCTACGAATGAAATGAAGGAGACCTTATTATGAACGGAAACTGAATTCAACTACTTTTATGATGATAATGCTGGAACGAAGCAATATGCGGATACAAAAACCAATTATATCGTGGTCGGGTCAATTTGGTCAATTTGGCACCATTTAAATATTGAGTGATCCACGGGTTACCATGTTCTGTGTAGCAGATCTGTCCTGCTCATTTACCTACTCTTGTTATTCAAGATCCTGATGTTTATTCCTTATAAAACATACATGTTGTTCACCACACTGGAGTCTTAATTTTTTTTTAGTAACATAATTGCGACGATCGGGAAAAAAATATATTATTGTCTAATTATTTTTTATTCAGGTAAGATCCCAGTGATACGTCACTTAAGCATTTTGTTTGTTTACATGCTATTTTAAGATCATCAAATATGACGGAAAATAGATACAAGGGATAAATATTTCAAAAGAAGCAATATTAACCTTTTTTGGAGTTTTTGTTAAAGATTGTTGTTACATTTAAGTGACGAATTTTGGCCGCATTGATTAGCTTGTGAAATTAAGTGACGGGGTGTTGAATCGTCAAATTGTGATTTAGTTTTAATCAGTCATGTATATTACCATGAAAAACAGTGTTTACCAACCAAAGTGAGGTCAGCAGTTCGGACTATCCTGGTGTGGCAATACCAAGTTGAAACATTAGCACACGAAAATGCACGGTCGCCGAATACACCACAAGATGTGAATGTACTCAGATTGTTTATACAACTATGAAGTAGAATTCGTCAACAAATGCTTATCGGTTGTTTATTATTATCACTTGAATGAAAAGAGAATCATTTAGATTATTATTTAACAGGGACAGCATTTTAACGATCGTCTTAGCCATCATTAATGGTGTTTCCGTATGAATGTGGTGTTAAATGAAACAATGCATAGCCAACTCAATATTCCTAAGGCATATTTGGTATAATTACTTTCTGTAATTTTATGACAACTCTGCCAGCGAAAACGATGAATTGATTAGAGGACTGTGTGCATCCTGCACGAGAAGGCAAGATTTTCGATACGACTCAATCGAATTATTAATGGAAGAAACAAGAGATCGTCAATGTTACCGATCGGACAAAATCTAAGAAGAATAACACGTGTGAGCTAAAATAGCCAAAAGAATCGTGCAAGTGGTAAAATACAAACAAGAATGCGTTGTAGTTGACGCAATTTGCGGAACTGCAGCAGCAACTATAATTGGCTTTCATTTGAAATTCTAGACAAAGTTTGCTTTCATAGGCTCGCCGATCGGAATAGCTGTTGGGAGTCATATCAATAGTAACCGGTGAACTTGTGTCGCTGACAATAATCGTCACGTGTATTTAGAATTTGTTGAATTCAGTCCATTCAGTCAATTATCAAGATAACTACCAATATAAATACTAAGAATAAAAGTAGCAGCAAGAATGAGTCTAAGACCATAAGTGGCTGAAACGACAAACCGCATATAGGCAATTAGGGAACAGAACATTTGCAGGTAGTAAAATTAAAGTAATTTATTTTTTAACCATGATAAGTATATTAATTCCAAGAAAACAAGCAGACCTTATATTGCGGACAATTTCGGAAATACAATGTCTGCATAGTTCCATTCAAGCAAAAGAATCTCACGAAACATTGCTTTGGCATAACCAGATTATATCACAAATTAAACGCTTTAAAATCATGCCCAGCTGTTAAAGCATCTGGTGTCAAACGTAAAAGTCCTATAATTAGTAATATTAAATCCATGAAAACGTTTCATATCGACCGAAAAGCTCTAGAACCCCTAAGTGGGATTATTCTGTCGGTGATTCTTTAATACAGAACTAAACAAAATTCTAAATAAAGAATATCCGAATGGAAGATCATATATTAGGCTCTTAATAATACTCGCAACACTTTACCAGTATCCCACTCATTTTAAAACTTAGATTATGTTATAAAACAACGATATGAAACAAAAGGTTAACAAGTGGCAGAATGTAATGTCAATAAAAACCAGAATGAAATGGATTTTGAATTGCCAGCACCCAGACCGTTTGTTGTTCTTGGTCTGCGTCTGTAGTAGTGGCCATGCAAGCATTAATGCAAATCATTTATGTACTGGAACCTTACTTGCCGCATCGGTGTACATGCACAGTGGACCGTAGACCTTGTAACTCATTTGGACAATGTACTGAGTTCTATGATAATAACGGTTTTCTTAATTACTGATCTTGGTTAAAGTTGTCTATCAAACATGACTTCTCTTGCAGAAGCGCCTGCGGTTAATATTAACACGTTGACATACGAGTGTGATGTAAAAGCAAAGTCATCGGGGGTAGAAGGTTTCATCCTTGATCAGTAAAGCAAATAGAGTCTCGCTATTATCATAACACTTATTTTCAAGTATTCATGTTTAAAATGTGGGTCGTGGTACGTGTTTATGTGTGGTAAACCGTTATATTCCTACGGAAAATAGAACCAAACTACATAAATCATAACACAGGATGTACATGTTTGTCCAGCTATATAAGACTATCTTTATAACTGGTTGCTTAAGAAGAAAACTTGTGTAGAGCAATCGGTTTATGGTTTTGCCCAGTGTATGCGTTGCATTGGTCTTCATTAAATGAAACCAGGACCTTTGTTCCCGAAAATTTTAACGAAACAAACTCAAACATATTGTAAAGTCTTTTAACTGATTTGAGTTGTACGTTAGATAATCTGCGCCCCACATCTTAACTGCTCCGTTCACCAACCTAATTGTGCTATATTAATCTTGGCGTATTGTTTCTCCAAATCCTTGAGATTCATACTGTAAAAAGGCTTCCATATTTTGGGACTCCGTGTTGACGTATTGACTATTTCGACATAACTTGTTACGTAACGGCTCGTTCTAAGTAACAAAAGAAGTGAATACAACAAGCTTTATACATTTTAACAAATATATAATTTATTTTCCTAGAAAACAAAATAATGTAAATAATTTAAGACTTACGGTTTACAGAAATGATCCAAATTTTGTTCAAACTAGAAATATAAGTCCTGTAAAAAAAAAAAATTCTAAGCACAGTCGAAAGTGTATGAAGTTCCGGTCCAAAATGGACGAAGGCTAACAGAAAATTCCAGAATTTACGCAATAAAGTTCGTATTGTCCCGTTCCAATATAGAATATTAGGGAGAAAATGTCCAAATCAGTAATGTTGTCCTCTAGGAAAACAATTATTCATAAAAACGAATTGAACATGGCTCCTCTAACAAGGCGTGTTATTCTACGTAGATATACGGACAACTTCTAGCACAAAAATACCTTTGTTAAGGTATTAGAAGTTGTATAACTGACTTTACGACTCTCGACTATGACTGTCTGTCCGTGACTGTGTATGACTTACAAAAATCTCAAACATATATATGAAGGCTAATGAGTTGTTTGAATTGCACGCGCACGAGGACGCATGCAAATTCGTAATATTTCTGGACATCCAGGAAAGCCTGAACAAGTATCAGCCAATCGTTTTCGTGTCTATTCTTAAATGTTTATTTGTAATAAATTTGTTATCATACACAGCACGTGTAAACATGAGTCACATCTACGACTCATGTAAACACTGTTTTATCAAAAACATGTTAGACGATATTAATATAATTATATTGATAATTACATTTAATTAAATAAAAATATTTATACAAAATTGATTCCTTAACACACACATACTTTAACTACAGGATGATAAAACTGTAGAGATTTTGAGATAGGTATTGACGAGTGGAAACTTATACTTTCACAAATGTTTGTCTCGTTTAGCCAAATTCTCACGCAGTTTCCTGATAGCTCTCCCGTACAAGGTCAGGTAAAATGCTTCATCATTCAAAATATCCTCATTTATTTTAATGTGAGTCGAATAACTTGAGATCGTGAGAGAGACTCAGATTATCATTGAAATGATAAATCGCAAACTGGTACGCTTGCTGCCGAAGAATATTCAGCTGTATTTGATAGAATTGATCACGATAATGAAATATTAGCGTTGAAAATATTAACTTTTTGATTATTTGTGAAATAACTTTGATTCAGTTTCCAACGTTTAAAATGCAAATAATATATTAACGAAATGTGAAGACAATACAATTGCAAAATCTTGAAACTACTGCTTAAGTTGCTATTAATGATTGTCGAGTTATGACTTTATTTAAATCAATATGCTGCTATAGCAACCACAGGCATGAGAAAAGTTCACAATGGCAACTATTTACATTCAAGATCTTTTTTTCTCTAGAATGCGACAGGAATTTTCAATAGCATTATATATATATATATATATATATATATATATATATATATATATATATATATATATATATATATATATATATATATATATATATATAAAATATATATATAATATATATATATATATATATATATATATATATATATAGAGTAAGCTTTAAAGTATATTTTCATATATATATATATATATATATATATATATATATATATATATATATATATAGTAAGCTTAAAAGTATATTTTCATATATATATATATAGTAAGCTTAAAAGTATATTTTCAAAGTTCTTTGATTAGAGACATAAACAGCTCAGGATATAGGAGCTTAGTCTCCACCAGCCAATAAAATTCTAAATTATTAGGCAAATACGTGCGTCATTTCCTTATGAAAATCACATATTACGTCACCAAAATTAGCTAATGAGCATCAAGAAAACGCAGCTTAATACTGCCTCATTAGGCAGATATCTAAAAGGCCTACGCATAAGATCTGTTTGAACGCGATTATATCATTGTATATTGTCACCATAAATATAGTGTTTGAGCAGCATTATCCCTCACTGTTGTTTATTTACTCTATAAGCTCTGGCTCATAATATATACTTGGAATTTATGGTAATTGCAATAAAATATTGAATTTCATGGTGAAACGCAGCTGAAATGTCAGAGTATATATGATCATTATTTCCTGTTGCCTTGACTGGATTACCATTTATTAGCTGCTTCTTTGTCACTACAATGTAAGGTCAATTAAATCAGCGCAAGGAGAACACATACAAAATACAACCAATTTTCAGCGCTAAAAAGGTATTACCTAATGAGGCAGATGCTGATTATATCAGAAAAGCATTTATGTCTTATTTTACAAATAAGGAAATTTAATTTAGCCAAATGTCAGTTTAACAAAATGATACTGAGTGTGTTTTTACTACCATTCATTAAGCCATACAAGTAGTTATGTGATGGGGAAAAGAATCAAAATATTAGTTTGCTGTTTTTCTTAAGCTAAGTAACAGAAGCGACCGAAACCCAACAAGTTCAGTAATATTCAATACATAATGTATTTCCTTGGAATCAAAAGCTATCATTTGAAACAAGCGTATTGTGAATAAACTCTTTAAAGTCCAAAATGTTGTATCACAAGTCCAAAAGTGTAGAATATTCTTAACGAATATGCTGATGTGCCTAAAGTCTTTACTAGCCATCATGTGCTAAGTCATGCTATATTAATATAATTGGAAGCGGCCTTGAATCAAAAAACTATAATCCAAAAAAGTGATAGTCCTAAATATATTATTGAGAAATTTGTAATTCTAATCAATAACTTATATAAAAAATTATTCTAAATATGAACTGAAGCAAGCCTAAAATTGATACCTGCAAAGACTGATGCTAAGAAAGGAATTACTTCCCCTTATATAATACAACTATGAGACAAGACACTAAAACCAGGATTAGCAACATGTTCAGGTCACATTCATAGACTAAACAGGAACCCTACTAAAAACTACAAATAGTCACATTGTCACATAAACGTACTTACCTCCAAATGATAGGTATCAAAATAAATAATCTACAATTATTGACAAATATTCGCTCTGTAGCATATTATTAAAAAGACAATAGTCATGTAAACCCAAAAGGTACCCTTTGCTATGGATATGGGTCAATCGCACAAAACAAATTATATATATATATATATATATATATATATATATATATATATATATATATATATATATATATATATATATATATATATATATAATACTTCAGTTCAAGTGAAAGTATTATTGGCAATGACCTGAACTTTTATAGGTTTAAACTGACCTTTTCCTACAATATGCCCTAAAAATATAACAAAAGCACGGCAGATTAACTTTTACGTATAATTTTCACAGCTGCATCATTCAAACTATCAAAGAATTTCCAAATGATCTTTCAATGTGTTGCTCTAAAAAAGTAATAAATGCATACTTCACAGTTATCGAGACCAAATGTTATCATATGCATCAAACGCAGTAAAGATGAAGGAGAATATTGTGTGCCAAAAGGCATCACGTTATGTTGATCATGTCTCTCTGGATTTACGGATGTTGACGTTTCTTTAACTCTTTTTGTCAGCGGAATTTGCCAGAATCCTTTCAAAAGGACAAACATGGTGATATGATTGTCATATCAAATTTTGTAATGCAGTTATCGATTCCTGGTAATGGAAATTATTCTGATGTGGTGACTTTGTTCGTTTATGCATAGTCATTGCACATGAAAAATGTATTATCTGGTGTTGGAACTAGAATACATGGAGAACTACGGTTACTTTCACTTTGGTCTATGAAACCAATCGACAGCAGATAAGAAATTTCTTTTTCCAGACATTTTTATTTGAGATTGTTCACGTTGTAAAGATGCTGTTTCACAGGTGCAGAACCTGTAATTTCAGCCTATGGTAGATTTTGTTTGTTCATTTTATTACGTTGGTGCGCATATTCACATAGGAGCTGTTTTAGTTCTCTCTTTTCTTGTACCTGTAGGTGTGAACGTTACTAGTCCATAGTATTCAATATTTCTGAATTAAGAATATTGGTTCGACCAAAGTCAATACAGTTCGCTTACATGTCATCGTTTAAATCCTCACTTAGTGAAAATACAACTAAATTGATTTAATGATTAACATTACTATCTCTCTATCTCTATCTGTATATTCATTTAACATATTTATATCGTAAAGTTGTTTTCGTTCTCGCCTCCCAGCTATGTTTATGATATAAATTAAGTCTCTTACTTTCTCTTCCATTGTATAAGGGCCATAATAATTATCCCAAAGAGGATTTAGTGATCTGGCCAAGAGAGCAAGAACTCTATCATCAGGATGAAAACTCCTTTATTTTATATTTCTGTCACGTCTTTATTTCGTTTTTGACTAAGGCGAAAGTTTGTTCTTAGTACTTCACAAGCCTTTGAAAACGTTTGAAGTTAGAATAATAGTCAGGAAGATTAATCTCTGATTCCTCAGTTGAAAGTAGGTTCACTTTCTATAACGTTAATGTTCCACATACCAAATGTACAAACACTGATTTAAAAGGACCGAAACCTAATAATTCATAAACTGATTCCCTAACAGCAAACAACATTAAATGAAACTCTCGTCTCTATATGTTCATAAATCAAAATTGATATGACCGATTTTTCAAAGTTTTATAAAATCTTTCCAACGCTCCTTGACTTTCAAAGTGTTATTCAGAAGGCTTACCTGCTGGATGGCTAATTAATGCGTACCTTGCTGGAAAATATCACTCATAAAGTATAACCCTTGATCAAACGTGTCATACTTAAAAACACCAACACCTATTTAAAAAGCAAACTTCATCAAATCTTTGCTCTTGTCTAAATCTTAATATTCCGCAAAGGAATTGCCTCTGGAAATTTTGTTGACGTGTACATTATAGTCAAAATGTATTGATTGCCTGACACAGTCTTAGGCAACAATTGCAACAGTCTATCATTATTCTGTTGAATGGTTCATCAATTGTTGGAATATGTTGTATATAAACCTTTGTTATCTTCTGATTGGGTTTTCTTACCATTCAACAAGTTAGACAAAATCTATAGTATTTAGAAACATCATATTAAATCTCCAATCAATTAAAATAACTCAAACTCTTCTGTTTGTCGTGTTGACCCTTAAATGAGCTGTCAAGGGAATTTATTCAGCTAAACAAAGAGTTTCCTGTCGATATGACTTAGAAAGAACAATTTGATAGCTTACTGACCACTGGTTACCAGCGGTTACCTCAAGTGGTCTCCATTTACTCATAGGACCAGATTAAAAAAAACAAAAACAGATACTTGTGTGCCTTCAGTTTCGCTAATAATCCTCTGAAAAGAAACAGAAATCCAAGGACTGTTTCTATTCAGCAATGAGTGATTGTCTTTTTGCACACTGATTAGAATTAACATGATCATTAGTTAGAAAGGATCGCTGTAATCAAGTTTTCTTTTCTGATTAATAACAGGAGCAAACGTGATCTTATCATAAGAATGACCAATACATATGTAAGTTAAAGGAATAATTACCTGACAATTGTCATTCTCAAGAACTCGTTTTGTCATATCCCTGGTAACTGAACAATTAGGGTATAAATCATGGATTATGTTATTAGGTCGTTCGACTATTTTCCAAACAAGGCTTGTCAATTACACGTTGATTAACTACAACCTTATATCCAACCAGGTCATTGCCTAGTAACAAATAAATACCTTCGATGGGTAAATAAGTCAACGTTCCTACTATAACATGCTCTGAGATTATTTCGACAGACAAACATACTCAATGAGAGCAATCTTAAAAAGCCGCGTTCTATTCCCTAAAGAACACCTACAGAAAAAGAAAACTTCTCACAAAAATGGCAAAATATTTGATAATAATAGGTTCGGATAAAACTTTCTCCATTATTATTTTAATAGGGTTAATTTTGGGCGAATCACCTAGAAGCGATATATACCCTCTCGACATGAATGTTTCACAATTTCCCATAATAAAACAAAACTTGGTTTTGTCTGATCGAACAAATGTATTGTTTTAAATATATGAGTGAGACCTTTATCTACTAAAATTAAGAGCTGATTTAATAGCTCTATATTTATTATACTGCTTACTTTTGAATCTATATCAATAAAAAAGCCACTAATACTTCTTTTTATAAGATTGTGTCAGAAGTTTCAAGTCATGTATTTAGGACGAACAAGAATGTATTTCAGACACTATCACTAAAGATTGCACAATCTATTGCATGTGTATTAGGGGCCCTGTGTGTGCTTCTGCCTGTACAGATCACGCGCATATTTCATCTCTGTCCATAATAGTTTTAATATCGGTTTGACCTTTGTGGATCTAGTAGAACTCTTGCCAATATTCTCTCCTCAAGGTCATTCAATGGTCTTCTTGTGTTCCTCCTTCACTAAATATACTGACTGCATGTACATCCAAACATGTTCTGAAAAGAGCGTTAACTCACAAAACCAAATACCAGCCAGGTTTGAACTCAAACGTGTCATTAGATATTTGCTTTAAGTTTTTTTTGTTATTCCACTCATCGTTGCCCTTCTGTTATGCTTTACCTTTTAAAACCAATCAGCAATTTTATTTAACTTATCCATTCATGACACAGAATTTATAAAAATATTTTCCTTGTTGCTAAGAAACGGAAATATTTTGACAAGAATTATTTCTTCCTTAATAATAATAATAATAATAATAATAATAATAATAATAATAATAATAATAATAATAATAATAATAATAATAATAATAATAATAATAATAATAATAATTTATGCAACAAATTTCCTAATGCATTCATCCAAGACAAAGTTTAAGCTCCATTCGGGTTGTTCTGCTACTAATCATAAAATCTTTCTTTTTATAGATCAAGAGACTTCATCGTCATCATCGGGGTCATACAGGGGACAAGTTAGGAGCCACCTTTTTCGTAAAGCCAAGAGGAAGGCACTCCGAATGTCCATAGTGATTGTGGTTGCATTTGTCATTTGCTGGACACCCTACTATGTTCTGTTTACATGCTTCGTATTCTTAAAGCTGAAGGAAGTGAACCCTAAATTTTTATTGGGCGTGCCGTTTATTGGATTGTCCAATTCGATGCTCAACCCGATAATATATGGAGCTTTTCAGATTTGCAAGGTGCATAGTTCAAGGTCAGTTAGGAGAGAATTTATGTACAATGCCCAAACACAATCAAAACCAGCTGTCATTCTGAAAATGAGCACTAAAACAAAAACAAAGTTGACGTATATTTAATGGAAATTTAAAGTATAATTATGATTTTATTTACTTTTCGTTGCTACTGATACTAAAATTGACAAACAATGATCAAAACAAAAGTGAATACGAGAGCCTATTTCTGGATGGGTGATGTTATATTTACAGGGCTTTTCATCCATATTTTAAAACCTATTGGAAAGAAAAAGAAAAATGGTTTCAAAACGGAATTCCGTACGATACGATTGTTTGGGTTTTGTGCGTTATTTCTTTGCCAGATTGAATTTGGTTTATATTATATAAGTGCGCATAGTAAATAAGTTGAAAGTACATGAGTATCGACGACAAATACTTTTTATCACTTAATGTGTCATTTAAATTGAACCCGTTCGATATGCAATATACAGTAAATAAAATTACTTGTTCAATTGAGTGTGGAGTTGGGTGGAAAGTCTTAATTCAAAAGAACGTAATACTGATGCTCATGTCCAGGAAGTATCATCTCGTTATGATCAGGAGTAGCTTGACAATTAAATAATTTTCAACAAAATTGAAAATTGTAATATCTATAACTCAGTGACATATAACAAGATTTATATAATGAAAAAAACCCAAACAATTGTTGGGTCTTTATAAGATATAAAAAGTAACTCCTCAAGTTTCTTTCCTTTTCGTTCCAAGACTAAATGGCATAGTTCAAACAAAAATACCAAAATTTTATTTGTAACGAAAATGATCCTTAAAAGGATTACGTGCTAAGATAAAATTGCAAAAAAGTTGTTAAAGAATCAAAATTGATCTTGTTTTATTTGATACTGGGCCATTAGCATTTAAGTCAAAAGCAGAAGACAGGAAGAATATCTCACTGACATGGCAACTAAAAGAATATTTGTTCCTATAATGAGTTCAGAAAAAAAATTGAACTAATTTTACATGTTGTAGTAACAGGTTTGAATTCAGGACACTCAGATGAGATTTATAAATCATGAATTAGAATTACTGCATTTGCCTTCGATATTCTCTAGAATATTTTACGAAATCTGCATGCTATGATGTTTGAAAATGTCGTTTAACACCGTAGGAGATCGGTGTGCTGACCTTTCATATGTCATAATTGCTTTCAGTAGCAGCAGCAGCAACAGTAGTAGTAGTAGTAGTAGTAAAAGTAGTAGTAGTAGTGCTACTGCTGTTGTTCTGAAACCAATTTAATTTTTCACTTATAAGATTAAAAATTTCGACAGCAGATATTGATATTAAGTGATAATAACAAGAACATCTATACATTCCATCAAAAACATTTCCATAAATATTACTACTACAGCTAATAATAATAATAATAATAATAATAATAATAATAATAATAATAATAATAATAATAATAATAATAATAATAATAATAATAATAATAATAAGGAGATGAAGATGATGATGATGATGATGATGATGATGATGAAGAAGAAGAAAAAGAAAAAAAAGAAGAAGAAAAAGAAGAAGAATTGAAAGTACTTTAATTTCAAGATTTATAATCCTTACTACAGTTAATTGAGCAACATTGCACTATATTTAATATCCAGATTTAATCTGTAATGCATTAAATTTGTTTGGTTTTTTTTGTTATTTTATTTTATGAATAAATCTAGTTAAACAACACGTATGAAATCTTTTTAAATCTAGAATTCTTAAACTTTTCAAATTAGTAAAAAAATGTAGAAATTTACATTCTTTGATAGTTCTATAACCTTGAAACATCTATATATTTTAAGGACCAACTAAAAGTAAAAAAATCTGAAACTAACAGAAAACACTATCCAATAAATACAATGTGCACTGATTATTTCATTGCTGATGCGTTTGCATCGTTAACCACACTTGTTGTTACAACAGTTGTCATTATTTATTGGCTTATGTTATGCAAAAAAGTCCCAGAAGAAAAATATATTAGGCAATATTGCTAATATTATTTTCATAAAATAAAGCAAACAATCTTAAACAACCTAACATTTTTATCATCATCTTGCTTTGAAGGAGTTTAGTATTAACTTGTAGAATGCTTTCCCTTCATATCATGTATCTTGTGCTTGTCCAGTGAAAACATGTCCCTTTTTGTTCATGATTAAACTAATCAAGAAGAATACTGAAAGCTTACATCAATTTAGTGTTATCATCTCGTAGGTAGTATTAAGTTCAGACCTTTTCTCGAAACAGTTCGCTTATTACATCTCTAGTATTTTTAATGTCCCGTCTGATTTGATGTTTTCCTAATGATATTCTACGTCTTACTATATATCTTGTGATATTTTGTGCGTATCATTATTGTGGTATATTTGTCAACTGTTTTTATTTTATCAAAATATATTATACTAACCCAACCTACTATCACATTTTGAATAACTGAATTGACCAATGTGCAGGTTTTGCGACTATAAAGGATATTAAATAACCATAAGTACTGTCCTTTGTCCAGTTTATTACACTATAAAAGGGTGTTAGATAATCTTAAATACTGTCTTTTGATCCGTTTATTACACAATGATATTCACAATTTTTGAATAAATGGATTTTGTATGTATCTTTTAAAGTGAGCAAACTCTTATTCAAATTAATTTCAACAAGGAAGACAAGTTAAATAATTTATTGTAGTTTGTTTACTGTAAGAGATTATCTAAATTTTGTAACTGTTCCCAAATTTTGAACAAAAATAGCATGTGTATCTGCAAAGAATATATCTCAAAACAGCATAACCAATACACTATACGATTTATCTCCCTACAAAGACAAATTTAAAAGAAATTATTTATACAATAACACAAGAAAACAAATAGACTTTATCAAAATTCACTATTGCATCACAGATAACAAGTACATATGATATTCAAGTGCCTTGTCTATTAATCTAACTTTTAATGTCAGAGCAAACGAAATCAACGAAAAGTGAAAATATATCGTAAGGCTACCTAGCATTCCATGGCTGCCACTAATAGAAAAACAGTTTTGCAACAAGGCAGAGTCTAAGAACCACCATAGATGGGGTAAATTGTGTTCAAATTTAAATCAATTAGGAACAAATATAATAATGTGAAATGTACTGTATATTTTTTATGCTTAAGTTTGTTGTTCAGAATACTTATAAGAAACAAACGGTGTATTTCTGTACTCCTCTAAACAAATTAAGACCAAAGCTTTAAAACATTTGAATTCCACACATTATTGTTTTTTGTTTTTTTTACTTCGCATGATTATTTTATTACTACACAGTTTTGAGCAATAGAACGGTATTTCAAGATGCATTTTACAAAGCAAGTCAACATATACAAACTTTATCCCAACGCTACTTACAAAACATGTATGGGTATAAATACCTCTAGAGATCATATATTAGAAAGTGTGGTTGAGCCCCATTAAGGAAACTAACCCATGTTGACCTACAATTCCGTAAATGTGTTATATTGTAATGACTAAAACAACTGTCTAATTACACAGTTTGAGAAATATTTTCCCCAGCACTCATTCTCAAACAAATCAGCACTAAAACTCCTCTAATACTTTAACGGAAACGTCAATACAAAAAGCATAGAGCGAGAGAGATATACATGTATAGAGTGAGAAAAGTAGACTATATGCACTGTGTGTGCATTGGATTTTTAACGTAGCTTTAACACATTTTATGTCATCTCGCTACGATGTCTATAGGAATCACGGTACTTATACAGTTCCCATAGTAAACCTATACCAACACCATGATATTAAAAATTCTTTACCTTAAAATTGATAAGTGCCTATTATTAAACCTATATTTATCAGTATAGATGAAATCTGGATATCAGCTTCTGTGTAGAGGAAAGGATACATACATACATACATACATACATACATACATACATACATACATACATACATACATACATACATACAGGATAGCATAAACAAACCCCTCATACATACAGTCATGCATGCATACAGTCATGCATGCATACATACATACATACAGTCATGCATGCATACATACATACATACAGTCATGCATACATACATACATACATACATACATACATACATACATACATACATACATACATACATACATACATACATACATACATACATACATACATACATACATACATACATACATACATACATACATACATACATACATACATACAGGATAGCATAAACAAACCCCTCATAAGTGAACCCTCAATATAAACTGGGATCCCTTAAGTACTGCAATCTAGTTATTTCTCCAAATTTTTCCTTTTTTAATATCATCATTTCTTTCGAAAACCAAAAAAGGTTGATCCCAAATTTAAATTCTTCATAAAAAAACAAACAAAAGGAACCATAAAACTGAAACTCAGTTTCAACTTAGTAGCTAAAACCCCGACCTATGCCTTTCCAACTCATTTACAGCTAGAAAAAAAAATATATCGTAGGACTGAGAGTTAGGAAATTTCCAAATGACAGGCTATACTAAAACACTACTTGACATGCGCTCCGCCACAGATTAGGGCCTACTGTAAGCTAGTCATTAGTCCTTGCAGCCTAAAAAACAACGTATTTTCCGATATATTAGTATTTTGTCCATAAACCATTTAATAAAGATTATCAGCTATCTATTTGAGATAGCTCATATTCATTCATTCGTTGTAATTAAGTCCCCAGGGCATTATAACCGAAGCACGCTGCTTAGTATAAAGGATTTACCGACAACGACCGACAAAACTGTAATCCTATTAGCAAGATCCACATCAATTAGTTTCAAAAGACGCAAACTATTGAATATGTCTTTAAATAGCCATGATTGTCGTTTGTCATCACTGACAGATCAAGACGTCAGAACGACTAGCTCAATGTACAGAAGTTTGGATATATTACGAAACCTCCATGGGAAAATAAAAATAAGAAGTTGACATAAAAACATTATGAATTACATTGGGGATTTAGCTATTCTATATCATAATTCATAAATTAAATGGACTTATGGTAAATTATGTAATTTCACATATGTTTCTTCATAAAATGACTGTATTTATTAATGTGACCTGATGTGATTTTCAGAAGTATCGTAGATTGTTTAGCTTCATTTTCATTAAATGTTATTTTGAAAAAGAACGACTTTTTTTATTCTATGCACTCCTACTCACCCATACACAGATATTCTCTCATAACTATATTCTCTCTGTTACAGTCAGCATGTCTGTCTGTATGCCTGTCTGTCTGCCTCACACACATGAAAGTCATATGAACGCCTACACAAAGATATGGAGTTTCACATATACCAAATCATTACAAAAGCGGAAATATAAAAACCGCAAATTAATGAAATCTTTTGTTATATATATATATATATATATATATATATATATATATATATATATATATATATATATATATATATATATATATATATATATATATATATATATATATATATATTCAATAGCACTGGATACAGCAAGGGATCACGTGTGTCAGGGACTGATTGAGAGAGATGCAATAAACTGATGACAAACAGTGCAAAACTAGTACCTAAATAGCCTGAGCACTTTCAACTCTTAATCAGTTTTGTTTCAAAGGCATATACATAACTTAGGCAAAACAGAAAAATAAAACACAAAATCGGTTGTGTTTTGCAAAACTCTACATGGCTGTTTCTACACGAATTACATTATAGATGTATTATGTCTCAACCAGCCTGTATCCACTTTTTGCGGATGCTAAAAAATACTTGCATTCACCCAGAAATCTATGATCAATAGCGATATTTATTACTTTGTGTACATTTATTTAAAGCAAATTATATCTCGGATATTTTATTCTGTTTCATGTATTCTATAATTGTAATGAAAGACTGTGAAGTAAATTTAGAAACGTTTTGAAAAGAAAATGTGTCGGCCATTTGTGAATGGCTGTCTTTCTCTAGTCTCTTTGGTTTAAACCGCTTGGTTTCAATGTTCAAAGACGGCGTATCCAATAAGATTATATTTCCTTTCTGGTTTTGGAACTACAGTTGAGGTTGTTTGCAATTGTGGTAAGTGTTATATCACTAAAAGTTTGGGCAGAATAGGAGAAGAGTTCTGCGACCGGGCTTCTGTAGAGCTTCTTTGTAATCCAATCAGATCTAGGATGGTTTATCCTTCTGTGTAGCGTTTCAGTTTCTCTGACATACTGAAGGCGACAGATCGTTGACGTGATGAGATAAATTACATTCTCTGTTTTGCACGTTTTGTTTGTACCGTGTATGTTTAATCTTTCTCTAGTCACTGTGATAGTATATGTTCTGTTCTCTATCATATGTTGACAGGTTTTGCGTCTTCAATGTTGGGTATCAGTTTGTGTGTGTGTGTGTGTTAATAAATATTTTCCTTTGAGGGAAAGAAGCCGCAGATAAAGAAAGTAGGCTTAATAACGCTAAACTGCTGTTATATTCCAATTTATGTTTTATTTCTGGCTAATGCATTCTCCAGGGATCCAATGCAACTGGAAATATTAATATTTGCAGTCTGCTTAGCTAGGTATGCATGTTTATGTCGGTTGCTTATATATAATCTAGACAATTAAACTTAATCTTTAATTTCTTTCAACGTATATATAAAAGGCAGAAATAACATTACGCCTTTTGATTTTAAATTCAGATAGAAATGAAACTTAACGGACGCCTTTACTAGAAGCATCTGCCTTTTCAGCCAGAAAAACACAATTTGAAGGATATCATACTCCATCATTCTTGCCACTTGAAGCTCTAAAACGGAAAATTTATATAATTCGACGGCTTCAAATACGCTTTATATTCAATTAAATAAACGAAAAGGACAAAACTTAATAATACCAGTTCTCTCTCTCTCTCTCTCTCTCTCTCTCTCTCTCTCTCTCTCTCTCTCTCTCTCTCTCTCTCTCTCTCTCTCTCTCTCTCTCTCTCTCTCACACACACACTCTCACACACACATATGAAATACTTTTTTTACTTAATTAGATACATAAAACACAAAAAGATGATATCCTTGTAACAGTCTATTATGTTTTGCGTCGGTGTTCAGCATTAGATGTGGTATATATTTACCTTCCATGAAAGATTTGTTAGCAGTTTTATGTTTTAAACTCTTTTTTTTTTCCACCAGTCAGAAAGTTCTGTGCAACGATATAACATGAGCAAAGTACGTCTATTTGGGCATGTCACATTGGCAAAAATGAAACTCGATCAAGGATTTCTGTTTAACTAGGCAGTAATTTTGAAATGAGGAGATAATATACCTGACATGGGTATAAAAAGAGATTGCTAAACAGAAGTGACCGCAGTATAGAGATTGAGTTCTGCAGTATTGTTCCAAAGATAATGAGCTACTAAATAATTTTGCTTGTCTAACCGTAACATGCACTTCCTAAACTAGATGCTGTCGTCTAATTCGATTGGGTCGTCCCTTATCCAGTAACAAGTTCGGTTTGACATTTGCAAGGATAAATATTTAAGCATAGAAATACAAGATTCACCAATGATTAACATTTATAATTTAAAAACAAAATGTTTATAAATGTGTTATGCCTTCCATTTCTAATTATTATATCATATTCTCAGGTCATCGAAAAGAAACGACTGGCGAAACTTCTCCATGCGGACCCCGTACTCGCAGCCGAAATGTACCAGCTTCAACGTAAACCGGCCTCTACCAATGCTAGGATCAAAAACTGGGCAGCTCGCACTCCTGCAGCAGCGCCGCGGAAAAGTAGTAGTGATTTGTAGTTGTGACAAATCAGGAGTTGCGTCCCCTATACTGAAGCCCTGCGTACTTTTCATGTATAAACTGGATCAAGGGTCATTGTCCAGGACAGCTGAATCATCCTCCCGCGTGTAAATGGAATCGACGATACTTTGTAACACTAAGGACCAATATATTTTAATTTGCTAAAAGTTATTAAATTATGAGTGTATGTGTGTGGATGTGCGTGTCGTGTGCGTGTATGTGTTTGACAATTTCAGGAATGTTACTGAGCTCATCTATATTGTCACTTTTCTATCATGTGTAATTTAAATTACTTTTATCATTACTGTGCTTTCTTTCTTCCAATTTTGACTATCGATTTTACAGCCGATGAATTATGGTTTGGTTTAATCATAAGTTTATGTTCATGTGCTGTTTCAAAATCTATTAATTCATCTAGAAAAGGTGTTTGGCTGAATACGTCGGTCTAACTTACGATTCCTTCTCTAAAAAAAGCAAATATTATTTTCTGAGATGAATTACCTGACGCTTCTAGTTGTGTCTTATATATAAATTTTGTACTTGGACCAATGC
Source organism: Potamilus streckersoni (assembly GCA_016746295.1). Lineage (NCBI taxonomy): Eukaryota > Metazoa > Mollusca > Bivalvia > Unionida > Unionidae > Potamilus > Potamilus streckersoni. The sequence goes on along the minus strand of JAEAOA010002259.1, from coordinate 2,799,779 downwards.
TTCCATCATGGCTGTCACGAGTGGTGGCTCCATTATTGTCCAGATTAAGGAGTATCCACAGATACAGTTTCGTTTTTCCGTGAGATATTAATTAAAACTCCCTATCTTGTCGCTTTAAAGGGCTTGACGTTTGAAATACCTGACTGTAACATTCATGTCGCAATTTGACGCTTAACTAGATTGCTGACATTACATCTGCATTAATTCCTTTCGTCAAAAGTATGTTAACTGTGGTCTTTTAATAGCTTCTGGTTATTCATGAAATTAACATTTGTTCATTTTTTGTGCATCTACGGAGCTTATATTGTAAAACCTTCTTTCAAGCTAAAACAATTGTCATATAACTTTATTTTCTTCAATTGTTCCAGACAGATTATAAGCTCAGTTACTCACTGTATCAAGAAACTTTCATTTCTGCTTTAGTTCCTATAGTTACTATATTTGCAAGTCTTAACCCAAGACTTTAGATTGTGTCAATACAGCCAGTCTAAAAATGGAGTTGCTATTACTTGTATTTAATAACGTACAAAATAATGTGAAATGCTACCATGACAGAGCAAATTTACAACTTTGTTAATTCTTTGGAAAAGAAACGTGTTCTAAAAAGTCTAACCTGGCAATTATCCACTGCAATAAAACGCCAATAATTTGGCTGTAAATAAGTATGCCGAGTATATTACGACAGAAACAAACGATTTCGTAAAGACACAAGCTCATCAGAAAATACGCTAAGGAAGATTGTTTCAGACTTCAGTTCTCTCGTACGGTCATAAATTTTAATTATCTCCTGTTGATATATCTCCGTAATCTATATTCGAGCGTTTTCGTGTAATTGTGTAAGCCTACGTCTGTTCAGGCTACGTTTTTATATGTTTTAGTAATGCATTCATACCTTTCAACACGGTTCCATTTATCGGAAGTGTACCAGTTTGTATCAGAAGACCAATCCACTTCACGATAAAGCAATGTTTTGTCTTGTTGATATAGTATTTGATTTTTTGTGGGTCTCCCACTATCCAGAAGGTGAAAACATATAGGTTTATTAAAAAATATAGTTGAAACTTAACTTAATTTTCACCATAAAACCCTATCTGGAAGGGTGGGGGGCGTATGTGTTTATTTTTGGGGGTTATTGCTTGTTGTTTATTATTCGGGTTTTTTTTGCTATTTTATTTATTCTAATATCCTATACAGCTTACAATTTACAATTCTATTTATTTTTACGCATTACAATGTTTTGATTAATGACTATACTACTTAAAATGAACCTGTCAGAACTGTTTGACCATAGTTATTTCGCTTCAAATGAGATCTTAGCAAATTATAATAACTTATTTAATCATTATCGCTCTGTTATTCAAACATGTAAATGAGAACATTAAAGTTATAGCTTATGGAAAATTTGTACAAATCAAACAACATTAACAATTAGTTTAAAAAATAAACAAGCATAAAATCACAAGAATAAAAAAAAATGTATTTCACGCCCATGCGACATGACAATCTTATTGATTTGCTTACCTTACTTTCTTGATCTTAGTTTGCTAGTCTCCTTCAATGTTTTCTCAAGTTCAAATTACTTTTTAAGGGACGGAACCATTGATATCGCCTGCTGTTCCAGAAAGAGTTGTTTTAAAATCCACCACCAACAATAAAGCTAAATCAAACAGAACGTCTCTAGTAAAGCAACGTAAGGTCTCAAACTTTGATAGTACCTAATACAAAACATTTTGAGACACATATACATGTACACATGTTCACGCACGCACAGAGACACGATGTCTAGCTATTTGGTTTAGTTCATAAGTGAAAGTTTATCCCATAACCAAAACTGTTAAGGCTGTCAGTGCAGATCACATGAATTCCTCCATGTTGGACCTAACACACTATCAGAATTATTGAACACTTCATGATTTAACAATATGCTGCAATCTGGAGTTCATGGAGGAAAGAAAGTCGAGTATCCTAATGAAACAATCTTGCTCGATTTAACTTCTAAACATGTTACAAAAACTCAATCATGAGAAAATATTTATGTCAGACACAAAGAAAAATCACTGTTTCAGACATGAAGGTTATGGACATCACTGATCACAAAAATTTATACTCCCTCAGCAATTATTGCAGCTCTGGCAACAACCAGAAATGTGTCATGTCTAACCTGCTTTCTTCAGACTTTGTCAACAAACACTCTGATGCCAGATTTTCAGGACAAAACATAATCCGCTGGGTGTTGTATTTCAAGAACCTTTAATACGTGGTGGTAATTCTGCAACCAAAATAGATTACATCATCTCTCCAAAGAAAAGGGTGAGTTATAGATGATAATAAGACAAATCTATCTCTCTCATTGAATAATCCAGCATAAAGGAATTCCATTGCAGTCATTATACACTTTGTCAGAGATGTTTCCTCTGTATCGTATTATTTAGTACCATAGAACTTTTCCAAATTAGAACAGATGAAAGTTAAAAGTTATCCTTATAAAACTTATAAACTACTTATTGCTATTTTCATATAATATATAGCGATTAAATGCGATACTACTGCAATAATATCAAATGTTTCTATTTCTTTATGCGTAGAAATTCTGCACTTATTTTCGACAGGTCACTTCACTGCCTTCATTAATATATTCGTTTTAATGCACGTTACTTACAAACAAAATCACGTGTCTTAAAGACTTCGTAGTTCAATATTTACATCATGTAGCATTTATAACGGGCTTTGTCCTAGATTTGTATCATGTGACGTGACAAATATAGCTATATTTAATAATCACTGCCAACTTCATAAAACAACATATGATCTGATGAAAATTATGAGGCAATAATAGAACCTGATGAATACTTAATACTGAAGGCGCCATTATCTTGTAAAAGTGCAGGGTTATTTTAATTTGAACGGAAAGATTGGGTGACAAAACGATCTATGTTGGCGTTTGTTCGAGGCAAAGAAATTACCAGTCGTGAGGTTTCATTATTATACGGATTATATAACTCTGGTTTCCTTGTCTCGATGCAGACTCCAGCATAGATTTTGTTAATCAGACCTTCGTTCTAATCAGCAAAAATATCTTCGAAAAACAATGTGATGGTTACGATTGATGAATTTTTCATTTTCTGAGGATATCAAATGCTTTGTTTTCTTAAAAGTGTTTCATCATTTACCGCTTTGTATTTCGTGTGTATCAAATGCTTTGCATTGTTTCCTTATATTCTACTACCCAGCTTACGCTTATCCATTTGATAAACATGAATACTCAACTGGCTTCACTTTTATTGACGAACTTCACTATCATTAACTCTGAGTATTTCAATTTAATTTATAACGCCTACAAACTTGAAAGAAAAGCATTGATATGTTTAGCTGAAACAAGTATCTTATTATTCAAGAAAAGACAGCAAATTAACTTTAGTGTGTTTCCTATCAAAAACATGCTTGCTTGCTTCTTACTTTTTAAATTTATTTTTGAATTATATTTAATTTGGGAACCCTGCTTGAGAGAGAGGTAATTCTTTTTCAAATAAACAACTCGTTAATATCTCAGAAAGCACCAAACTTCTTTTATTTTCAAACTGTTTAGTTGCATGTAACATTTGCTTAAAAACAACAAGTCGATTTTAAATTTATGTAAGAAAAATGTTACTTTTTTGTACCAAATCTTAATTCAAGAAAAAAAATGTTACGTTGCCCATAGAAAATTCATGTTAATTGTAATATATACATATATATTTACATACACACCATGTTTTCTTTGTTTCTTTAGCGACATATTTCCCTCTAACAAAAGAGCCCAGTTACACCATATTGAATAGAAATAGATTTTTGTTATATTTGCCACCTATACAGTAAATTTGAAAAACATAACATTCTCGCTGACAATGAACACAACTAATGTCATGATTGCTAGAATCACACGTCCATATTAACTACTAAATTATTTATTTTGTTATGAATTGTTGGTCTTTTAATTAAAAATTTTTCTCAAGTTTTTACTTCTGTTGTTATTATTTTCCCATTAAATGGAACTGAATTTAAATCTGGTTTTTTTTTTTTGGTAACCGAGAAGAAACATAACTGTCCATTCTAACAGAAGGTAGAACAAACTTAATAATAAGAATATGCAGCAGCGGACATAGCGAGGTAAAAATGGTGCGATTGGACCTGGCTCGCAAGCATGTTTGGGTGGGGTGGTTTGGGTTGGAGCATAATTTTGAATTTTGTTTAAAACAGATTTTTATTAAAATATTATTTAAAAATAAATTTGAGATATTAAGAAACGTGTATTTTTCTTTGAAAACGTCAGAATTCTTTTAGTGATAAAGAGATTTGATTTTGGGATTCCATTGTCCTCATTTCGTACCGGCCCGCACAACCTTTAAACCGCCAAAGAAAAATTTTATCAATTTAAGTCAAATAGCTAAGATGCCTTCAATGCGGAAGGTTGTAGTGATTGAACTCGGCCAAGGTGAGTATGTGAGACAGCTTTCCACTAATTTCCCGTGGGTTGATAAAACTTCCAGGGTTTCCTCTGGGTTCTTCCTCCACCAGATATATTGACCGCGATGTATATCACATTGTATGCTAAAAACGTGTGTTTAAACCCACAGCTACAACAACTGAAGCTTCAGTAATGTATTTTTAGAAGTGGGTGTGGGGTGTTGCATGTCGTCCTTAATAAGTTTGCAATCATCCTTTGAATTTGCTTTATCTTTATAAACCTAAAAAGCGTTGCATTCGGAATTAACGCCTTATTTTAGCAAAATATATTGCCATACTGCATTGTATTACAGGCAACAATAAATACTTAATTCGTTGACTTTCAAGGTGGATGTTGAGAGATTACATGTATTATAGCACTGGACCATTGCCACGCAGAAGCTACTTGCAAGATGTTTACTACAGTGTACTCTTTCTTAAAATAATAAGGAAGGAAAATAATCAATTTCCTCTTTGAGTAGACATTGTCATGACATGTTCAAAAAGTAATTCATCGTTTGTATTATCATCTGCCTCTGTTATGACATGTAACCTTTTCGTTTCAGTCTGGGTTAAACTGTACAATAAACAAACTAATTTGGCAGATGATAAGAGGCAGTAAAACCAGATAAAAATTCTGATTTCTTTGCACTTAAGTTAATAAAATTATCAATATGCGATTAGTTTCCATTATGTATATCAGTCTAGCGAAGAAAACAATCTAGTTTTTATATTATATAACAGAAAGAAAATGAAATAATCAATTTACGCAATATCAACAATTTGTTTCTTTACAACACAAAATGAAAATTTTAGAGACACTTACAGTATTTTAAATAAAGTTTCAAATAATTCTAAATGTTGTACTACAGATCCACAATTATAGAATGTTCCGAATGAGTTCAACTAGTCTTGATTTAATTCAGAATGTCTTTGAATGAGTTCATAATAATTCAAAATAGTGTACATTAACTCCAAAATTCAATGAGCACATTAGTAATTTAAATGAATATTTGAAATAAAAAATTCCTATCAAAATATACCAGATATCATCACCTCAACTGCTCACGCTGGTCATGGATTTCCATGGACTGATATAGAACAGGAATGAATTATTATCAATTCTTATTTCCAACTGTAAAGCATGAGTGACTTTGATCTATTGGTATGTAAGCATGTTAATTACAAACTACTATCATAAACACAAATTAGCTATATAAACATTTTGTTTACAACTTAAAAACAAGGAAGATTGTTAAGCACACAATATGAAATTAAATACGCATACAATTTTCGCCAATTCCCAATGATACAATAAGACAAAGCTTTTCATAATAGAGAGTAGCCCCATTCCGAAATCACCACCATGTTAATAAAATTAAATACTGGGCAGCTGAAGAAAAAGTGTATGTACCGCCAAACCTCAACCCCCGTTGGGTTTAAACCTGAAAGTTGAATTGCTAATGCATTAAAGAAGAACATATCAGGCATTACATACCAGATAAAGTTTTAATAATATTAACTAAACGTTGTTGCCACAAGTACTGCGACTGATGCATGGCTTTACTGAATTTATTACTGAAAATAAATTCAATATGCAGATTCGTATTCGCTCCTTAAATATTACCCTTCCCAAAAGTATATAAAGCAAGTTGTATATTTCAAGTTCTCTTCTTGAAAGCTGCTGGTCTAAATGACCTTTTAGCTGATGAGCCTGTGACATTTATGGCATGAGTCTGTGTTTTGGTTAAACAACCATCGTATTTTTATTTGTCTTTCCTACAAAATGCTTGACCAATTCTGAATTTCAAACAATAATCTTCATCAAAATTTTGTTGTTAATACTGTACGACATAATACGTTACAAATTGAATGATCAGGAAAATTGGTATATGCCATGCTTTATTGTATGTAACGTAACTGGCCGTTTGAAGACTTTGTTGAAATATGTATACATATTAGTAGTGAACATTAACTGCAACTCAAACTTCATGGTGCCTTTTAAACTTTAAAAGTAAAACTCAAATCAAATGAAAATGAACAATTGTAAATGATGTTAAGATGAAGTAGTAGCATTTGCAATATAAAGATAAAGGTGTTACAATACGATATTACGGCAAATATATTTCAAAAATAATTAAAATATTGATTAAAATTTGTCAAAATAAATAAGATTCCTTGAAATATTTTAAGATTATCTCTGGAGGTGCATAATCATAAAACTTATTCAATGAGTTCACATCTCAAAACTCTCGTCTCATGCAACGAAAGTCAACAAATTCGATGATAATATATTGCACTCTAAGATGACACTAGCAGAGTGTAAATTCTGGTCGAGGTTTACCTTTCAGAAGGCATGCATGAATCAGGTATATTTGTGCTATCAGTTGTAAACATAATACCCGCACAACCCCGTATGTTTTTTGAATAAGCGATGCCATTTTCCGTTATTGGAGGATGGTGTTCTAAAGAGCGCTAGAAAAAGTTTCATTCCGAATATGCCAAGTATAAAGAACCTGCTGATTTATCAAGCGTTTGACGTCAGAATATGGAATCTTCCATTCCAAAACCAATTACTGAAGGGTAGCTTTGATTACATTATTTGCTCTTTCTTTACACTTAGTACAACTCTGGCTAACTAGCAAACTGTACAGATTAATTCTTTCCAAATTGAATAAGCAGATTATGTTAATAGATGGGTTAGAGGACGGGTAGTTCGTATTTTGAAGAGCCACTATCGTTCGTCTGAAATAAAGTGACGGTTTATTTGCCTCAAGGTAGAGATATTATTGAGGGGATGATTTAAATAATCCCTGGCAAAGTCGACGTCACAAATTACATATTTGATCAAGCATCAACATTTAAGATTTACCTAATCTAACCATAGTCAAGTGTGCACCTTACTAAAGACCCGTATAGTCTGAGTTAGACCTTACAGTCTACAATCCAGTCTGTGCTTGTCACGATTCGTATTAAATCCAAGGCTTTTCTTACATCTATCTTTGTGGTATGCAATATGTGGAAAAACAAATGGTACTTTATGATAAGAATAAAACAAAATATTTAGTCTCCTAAACAACAGAAATAGGAGTACAGTCCAGATAATGTTTGGCATCATCAAGTATGCTGCTATACACAACTGAAAGATGTTCATATCAGCAGTTTGTGTTCCAAAAATATTCTGAAGTACATCAATATGAAAATCATATCGTTCATAAAAAGCGGTACCTAATTAAACTCCGTAATTTCCATCTTTCACCAAACTGGATATAAAATTAGGTAGGTTACCCCTTAGAACAAGTTTGAATTTGTCATGCAATATGCCATGCTTCCATATGGTCTCCTAAACTTTCTCCAAGTCGTAAAGATTGTAACGATATGCTTTGGTTCTTTTTGAAAGCTTTTGTAAAAAAATGCGTTGTGTTTGTTATATTCTCTAAATATACATTGAACATAGTAGTTTGTAGGGTTCAAGTACAGCAGGAATTCAGGGACCAAATCACTAATTCATTTCCCACGGAACTTAATGTTAGTATATTAACAAAATAATTTACAACAAAAGGTCATCATTAGAGGGGCATGCAAAGGACATATGCTTTCATTTATTAGACTTAGAGTATTTATATTTTCAGCCTTGAAACACGGGTGTTTAACAGCATTGTCTTGCTCTCGTGCTGTTAAACGGAAGCGTGGATTCCTGGTCTGTTTCTGTTAAGATAACTTTGCAACAAGAGTAGATATGCTATTTGGCTGTAGGAAATTAAATAAACGATATCACTATTCTTTAAATAAGTAATAGAAAAAATAAATCCATTACCACCCAGTGAGTGCACCATTTGACTGGTTCTCTGGCTGTACAATAATTAGCTGTCCGATACTTCCATCGTTTATCATCTGTTCCATGCTTTACGAGTAATATTGGGAGATATTTTCAATGCTCGATGTGGTTCTTTCAACGTTTAAATACCTACATTACTTTTGCCTCAGCAACGACATTGATAAGTGACCAGTTTCCTTAATTTTACCTAATTTGTGAGTAGTGTGTTGATTGTTGTATAAGGTAAATGATTCAAACGTTTAGCATGGATATCATTTAATCTTGCTGAAGTTACATTAGTTCGGTCAAGAGAGTATTATAGAGTGAATGGTATATTGTAATCTGAAGTGTTTTATAAATCTGAAATTTAGTTTTGCCTATTCGTTCATGTTTGTAAAATGGCCAGTGTATTTGATACTTCTGGTAAGGCTGTGACCTTTTGATCAAATTTGTTGTAACTATTCTTTGCAAGTGATCATCGAACCATAATCATTATTAATTTATTAGAGACTATGGATTCCTATGATTAAATTGTAATCTCTTTCGTGGTACGAGAAGCGTTAGCTCGAAACGTTCTTTGATTGGCACATACAATTTAAAGAAACTTTTTTGTTCCCTTAACACGTCTTTGCACGCATTATCAAACAATGATTTGTTGACATGTTTAGCAATCTCCGATGTGTTTGGTGTTGTATCATCAATATATAAACGGGGCTATTGTATATACATCCTTGTCATAATGATGAACTATGAAAACTGATTTGCAGAGAGACTGAAGTATTTCCCAATGTGCCTTAATATTCAGCTTTGTTACATCAACTGAGGTTTGGGATTTTTTCCTCTTAAGTTTACTGGAAAGAGGTACCACAGTTGTTAACAACTTTCCAATAAAGAAAAAACTTGAGATCGATGTGAGACTGTTCCATCTAAGGATGACGACATTCCTATAGAAGGATTGGGGTAAGTATACCACTTTTCAATGAAACCGCAAAGATTATTTTTTTGGAAACAAAGTCTTATATTTTCTCCATTCCCCACACCATTGTTATCATTGCTGCCCAAAAGTTTATGGTGGCTGTTGAAGTCGCCAAATATAGCAAAATATGCTAGCAACTAACTGTTCATTACAATGCGAGGAAACAATTTCTTGACTGGATTACTTAAAGGCAAATATACTGAGCAAAACGTGAGAGCCTTATATATGGAGACACAAACAGTCATAGCAACATTTTATGGAGATGTGATTATGATTTATGATAATAGACATTTCTCTCGTGTCATTGTCACTATTTCCAAAAGAAAACGTTGTACTTGACGAAATCTATTATACTAACTCCTCTCATTGAAACGGTATCCTGAATGTAAAACAACCAACTGTAAATGTTCTTATAGTAGACGTACGTGGCAATATTTGCCTTTAAACTTTCGGCAATTCCATTATAGTCTGGTGTCAGATATTTCTAGACGTGGATAAAATTTGTTCTGTATAGTCATCGATCTCAAACCCCTAAAAGGTAAAGCCATTCAAAAAACTTAGCTATATTTAGATGAAAATTGGTTACATATGACCATATATCATTAACGCTAGAAGTGATAGCTATCGCGCTTAGATATGCTTATTCTCTGTACCTCAGAAAAATTTCACATGAGCGTTTCGAAACGTAGCTAAATTATCTGATTTTGGACACGAATGATTTCAAAACCATTTGTTTCAAAATGCAGAACCATTCAATTCATCCGATGCATGCTGAAAATCGTGGTCTATACGCAAAAATCAAGGTCATTTGAACATCATGAATATATTTTTGGTTATGGAATGTCCGAAAACTAAACCCTAAGAGATATTGGTATTAAACATGGATTTTAGAATCATGAAGCTCTGTCATTTCATCTTCAAGCAACACAGCCTTTCTCTCACTCTCCTGAATGTCTAGATGATTTGAAGGGGATTAAGTTGATCAGGTAAGAAATATAACTTCTGGGAAATATGTTATAATACACATTAAACGCAAAGAAGACCAGACAAGTACACGGTCAACAGACATGCTGAAGGGTACAAAAGACAGAGTTTAGTAATTCAAATTCAAATGATACATAATTGTATGACTAAAATTACAAATAAATATGACATTTAAGTGACAGCGTTTATTAGCACTTGATGTAATTTCGCATATCATTGTAAAATTGAGTTCCGGTAAGTTTGAATATGTCAGGAAAATTCCAATTTTAACCGTAAAATAGGCCCAAAAGAAACCAATAAAACCATAGACCATATACTAAGCATTCAGTCTATTGATGGTTACGCGAGGACAGTATTTTTTTGGAAATTTGTGAAGTAGACATTTTCAGTCACTGATGTGTCAAAACTAGAAAAGGTGAGACTACCTCTTGGTTATCAATTACTTTGGCCGTCTGCTACAATGTAACTCTTTGTCAGTGCTTTATCGAGGTCTTTGTTCTATCCAGACATGTATTCTTTGAAGGTGCTTTATTATTCGTCAGGCTTTTTGATCAAAATATTCGCCAATTGACCAAAACAAGGTTTGCCTTGCAAGAACACTTAAAACTGACAATAGGGTGAAAGGCTACAAAACATGCGAAACTAAATTCTCCAGCTTTCTTGTGCAATGCAAAATTAACGTCAATTATGGGGCTTCTTTTTAACAATGTGTGATGGTCAGCAATGATATAAGTATTTTTATCAATACTTAAACAGTTAGGCTTTATGAATGGTCCCCCATTTTCGACAATGGATATGTGAAATCTTACACAAATAATACTCCTAATGAGATACATCCGTTTACCACACTCACAATGGCAAGTAAATCAATTATCCAAGCAGAGAAAAGATACAAATTCCATTTTCTATCAGTAATGCTTAGTGTCTTTTTCAAAGATCGTACTTTATTCATTTCCATGTGCTCTTTACCAAAAAGTCAAATGATTTTGCAAATCTCGTTTTGTATGATGTTGATGAGATGTCAACTGAGTCTAATGCTTTTTCATCCAAATTTGTACATGATGTTGATAAGATTTCAACTGAGTCTATTGCTAGTTCGTACAAATTTGTGCATGATGTTGATAAGATATCAACTGAGTCTATTGCTATTTCGTACAAATTTGTACATAATGTTGATAAAATATCAACTGAGTCTATTCATATTTCATCCAAATTTGTATATGATGTTGATAAAAGATCAACTGAGTCTATTGCTATTTCGTACAAATTTGTACATGATGTTGATAAAATATCAAATGAGTCTATTGCTATTTTCTCCAAATGTGTACATGATGTTGATAAGATATCAACTGAGTCTATTGCTATTTCGAACAAAATTTGTACATGATGTTGATAAGATATCAACTGAGTCTTTTGCTATTTCGTACAAATTTGTACATGATGTTGATAAAATATCAACTGAGTCTATTGCTATTCTTACAAATTTGTACATGATGTTGATAAGATATCAACTGAGTCTATTGCTATTTCATCCAAATTTGTACATGATGTTGATAAAATATCAACTGAGTCTATTGCTATTTCGTACAAATTTGTACATGATGTTGATAAAATATCAACTGAGTCTATTCATATTTCATCCAAATTTGTACATGATGTTGATAAAAGATCAACTGAGTCTATTGCTATTTCGTACAAATTTGTATATGATGTTGATAAAATATCAACTGAGTCTATTGCTATTTCCTCAAAATGTGTACATGATGTTTATAAGATATCAACTGAGTCTATTGCTATTTCGAATAAAATTTGTACATGATGTTGATACGATATCAACTGAGTCTATTGCTATTTCGAACAAATTTGTACATGATGTTGATAAAATATCAACTGAGTCTATTGCTATTTCAAAAAAAAATTGTATATAATGTTGATCAGATATCAACTGAGTCTATTGCTATTTCATCCAAATTTGTACATGATGTTGATAAAATATCAACTGAGTCTATTGCTATTTCATACAAAATTTGTACAGGATGTTGATAAAATATCAACTGAGTCTATTGCTATTTCGAATAAAATTTGTACATGATGTTGATAAGATATTAACTGAGTCTATTGCTATTTCGTACAAATTTGCATTGATGATGCTTTCTGAGATGGCTGATGTATCCTCTATCTTAATCATAATTATTTAGCTAGACATTTGTTCAACTATTTTAATTATATTTAAAACAAACAGACGATAAAATAGATTATATGGAAAGAGATCAAGAAGAAACTAAGAATGCCTATGTATATTTTATCGACATTTTATTCTTTATCAACAATGTCTGTTTTTCAGTACAATCAGTCTATGTTGATCAAAGTTTTACGTATATCTCCGTGCGTTGATATATTCCCTGAAGAAACGACATTTTAAAAATATGTTATTCATTCGTTTTGTGATAAAATTTATTATTGAATTTCGATTTTATATGAGCACATCTATCCGATATTATACAGTGTATGATACATACTGACTTGAAATAGGGGTGTTTCCTATAGTCTATTAAAATATGACGGTAACAAGTATGATACATACTGACTTGAAACAGGGGTGCTTCATTTAGTCTATTAAAATATAACGGTAACAAGTATGATTCATACTGACTTTAAACAGGGGTGCTACCTTTATTCTATTAAAATATGACGGTAACAAGTATGATACATTCCGACTTGAAACAGTGGTGCTTTCTTTAGTCTATTAAAATATGACGGTAACAAGTATGATACATAGTTACTTGAAACAGGGGTGCTTCCTTTAGTCTATTAAAATATGACGGTAACAAGTATGATACATACCGACTTGAAACAGGGGTACTTCCTTTAGTCTATTAAAATATATGACGGTAACAAGTATGATACATATTGATTTAAAACAGGGGTACACACTGACTTGAAACAGTGGTGCTTTCTTTAGTCTATTAAAATATGACGGTAACAAGTATGATAGATACTGACTTGAAACAGGGGTGCTTCCTATAGTCTATTAAAATATGACGTTAACAAGTATGATAGATACTGACTTGAAACAGGGGTGCTTCCTTTAGTCTATTAAAATATGACGGTAACAAGTATGATACATACTGACTTTAAACAATAGTGCTTCCTTTAGTCTATTAAAATATGACGTTAACAAAACTATTCAGAGAATATTTTCTTTATCTCAAATAAATCCGGATATCTCTTGACGATTTGTACAGTCACCTTGAGATCTTGACGAGTGCTGAAGATTTAAGTTCAACTCCATTATTGTATGCACCAAAACATAACAAAAAATTCCTTATTAACGCAAAAAATGGTATTTTCTCCTGAATGGATGATTATAACATTACACTCACCCTTCACCTACACCACAAATCCCCTTCGTAAGCTCATCTCCACATTAATCATATTAGGAGAATTATTACAAAACATCTTCGATTTAGGATCTAAATTAATTTGAGATTACTTAATCACTTGGTGGAATTATACTTCATGCATGTTATAAAGGCTTTACCACGTCCGGCCGATTACAGCAAACTGTCTCGAGAGAAATGACAATGACGTTTTGAGACAGTAGCAAGACTTTCAGGAGACATAGCTTTTAGACGTACATGGCTTTGATTGCAAAAACTCATTCATAAGAGGTAATGGAGTTTCAGTTTTTCAGTCAAGGTCAAAAAGTACTCGCGTATCTTGTTAATAGTGTATCTCCTTGTGTAACTGCTCAAGCTTCGCATGACTTGAGAAATTTTCTATTTCCAATTCTTAGAACATATGGCTATTCCTTTACATGCGAAAAATTACATGAATGAATAATTGATATGATGCCTTTGATTGAGAATTTTATGTTGCCTTTCTTTTGTAGTTTTAGTTGTTGGGTGTTTAACACCATTTTTCACCACGACTAGTGTAATTTTAAGGTATCAACTGATTGTTTTACGAAAATATTTTTGTCATAGAGGAAGTAATGAAAACGATATAAAAAGTCGTTTGAGAAAAAAACTTGATGAGATGGTTTATAAAAATGGAACCTTTTTACATGTTTCAAAGGACTTTGAATGCAAAGCTTCTAACTTTCTCGTTCAAAAATCATGATCCTGTTGGTCGTTGTTTACCATTTGAAATTTTATCTTCTTTGCAAATTATTAATTTATTATTATTATTATTATTATTATTATTATTATTATTATTATTATTATTATTATTATTATTATTATTATTATTGACGATATTGAATATCATTAGCAGTATTTGCTGTTGCGCAGTCATAATTTTATTCAGTACCGTAACTGTTACCGTTGTAATAGTGATGATGATGGTGGTGCAAATAATAAAGCGTCCTCCATCATAAGTGATCTTTTTATAAAATCCTTAGCTCCGTGTTAAAAACTCCATTCTGGATACAGAAAAATAACAGGTACCTGAACAGACTGGCGGCAACACTGACCCAGACAACGAACAATCAACTGATTCAATTGCCGCTAAGACAGTCTGCAGCGTAACTAAAAGGAAACCAAGAAAGAAACAAGAAACCCACCCACAGACAGAACACGTAAGAAAATTTAAAGAAAGACAATATAAAAGGCTTTGCAATAAGACATACCAGTCGAAAGACGGCAATATAACCTAGTGCCATTTACCATGTACTATTATTGTCTGTTTATACAAGACATGGATTTTTCACTGTTGATCCCTTTATTATATACAAACATTAAACAGTCGCTTAATAGTTTCAATTCTCTCCCCTGGTTCTCGTCTATCTCATCACACGCACAAGCGACATAAAAAAATCTCTGAAGTCCCATATTTTTTATTAATTATTCCTCGAAATATTCAATAATATTAAATTATACATCGTCATTTCAGCCAGCAATAATTATTTTCTGTTTTCGACTATTAAATTATGAAAACACCTGCCTCACAAAATAAACAACCCCAGTTATAATTGTTTCCCCAAACAATCTTTTCAAACGAAAAAGTTACATCCCGCTACGTCATATTTCAAAGAAAAATGTCGATCATGTAAGCTGCACAAAGAAACAACTTAAATTAAATACTTAAAGTCAAAGAAGGGAAACATTTAACATCTTCAGGTTTCAATTCCATTAGAACTGTTTGTGATATGATGTTATTGCCATGCTTTTGTGTTTATTGTTTGTCTTATCTGTTTTATGTTTGCCAGTAACAAAGATTTGATGAGATTTGAAAACGCATCGGCTAGATAAACCTGATTTGAACTGTTTCTAAGACTCTGTGGTTATAAATTAAGTAACAGTAAAAACAATTTAATTTTGTTTAAAAGATAAACAAATAAATTAATTATCTAAGTTATAAAATGAACAACAAGAAAAACATACAGTATTGTGAATTAAATTCTTTAAAAATACTAAAAGTTCTGTCTCAAGTCTAGATAGATTGTTCTAAAATTCCATGTTATGAATGTGTTGATGAATTCACAAAAATTCCAAAAGTATTTTAGTCCAAAATGTATATGCGCCCATTGCAACTCCATTGAATAATTTACTTAATTCGTCTAAAATTATATCTGAACACATCTAAAAGTGGTTACCTTTTATTCCTTATATACAGACTGTAATCTGTCACAATAAAATACCCTGGACTTCGGTAATCTCCAATGGAATTTTATCAAATTAAGTGAGGTTCCTTAGCTTAAATTTTAACGATCTGACAAAAATCAGGTGAATCATGATTTTCAAAGGAAAATGCAATATTCTTAACTTAAATCGAAGTAAGCATGTTGTTTTTAAATGATAATTATCTTCAAGTATAATCTATAATCATGAATAAAAGTTATTTATGAATATGTTGTTTACAAATGACCGTGACAATTTGCAATCATGCCGAAAAGTTAAATATAGAATATGGATGTATAGTTCACTATTCCCTGCAGACTCGTTGGTCCTAATGTTTCGACCCTTCACTGCGAGGTAACCTATATTATCATATTACTCATGCAATCACATGAAAGTGCTTCGCTGCGTATTGAGTTAATAATATTTCTTCAGAATTGCTGAAAGGGGTTATTATTATAGTAACCAGATTCATAAATGAATCTGTGTCCCACAAGAATAATCTCACAGTATTATGAGAACTTAAACATTACTCGCGTTTCGTGCATACTACATACAACTGATTTAAGTTTGTTCAGTTCTAAATAATGGCTATCTCGAAACAGGTCATTGAAAATCAAATAATAAGGCATTATATGTCATTGTTCTGATTGTCTGTAACATTCGGAATAATTCCCAAAGATTCCGTGTATGAAACAATTGAACCGTCTACAACATTATATTTCACATAGCTCTACATCTGGAGATTACTACCGTAAAGTATACAGCTTCCTGGCAAAACTCGTTGTATATGTGATTATACACAGATAATATTGGTCTAAAGTGCTAGCTGACGTCAAATTTCACAACAATGAACTCGCTTTAATTAGGTTTCACACTGCAACGTGCAGCAGATGGTACGCCGAAATAAATACGACTAAAATAAACCACCCTCGAGTAACGATGTATGCGGCAATTATACACAATTTTCTGACAGGCAAAATAAATTATTAAAAACTGAAATTTAAAAGGTTTAAATATTTTGATATCCTTCCTACTTGTGTTGGATTCCATTTAGACCGAATATTGAACATGTTCCTCACTTTCTGCATTAATTCACGTAATTCATTTTTTTTTCGTATAATATAATTTACCTGAAAATGAGATGTATGGTAATGTAAATTATGTTCCTCAGCGTAGTGTTTATCTATTTTGATATGTTTCTTCACTAAATTTTCTACTTTCAATCTATATTGCTATAGTTTATGTGATGTTTCGCTTTAGGCAAGAAAGAAAGCAAATGCTTCAATAAATTATTTCACTTAACAGAAGGTATCATAACAAATTATTGATCTGTCGTATATTAAATATTAGTATTGTCAGTTTTATCTGGTTAATATCTGTATTACTTTAATAGAATAAAATACTATTATTACATATAACTAAAATATGGTGAGATTAGGTCGCCTTGTCAGAACACCATGTAGTGATATTTAATTTGTTTTTAAATCAGAAAGTCTTTCATTCTGACTAACTACTGCAATGATATTTTGATTAAAGGATTTAATCTAATGTTACATTACGATGTAAACGACTCGATGAAAAATCTTTCAGAGATAGAAGCGAAAGCCTTTTCAAAGTCAGATGGAAATATTAAACGCCATATAGTTTGCTTCATTGTAATTCATTCAAACACATATTCATCTTCTGTTTCTACATTGTATTTTCCTTGTAAAACTCCTATTGATCTTCAGAAATGATGAAAACCTAATATACTTAAATTACATATGTGATGCAACCATAAGCAGGTTTATATACTACTTTTATAACTAATAATGGTGGCCAAATTGTTAAACACTTTCTTGGTTTAACCGCTTTATGTATACAATTACGTATTCCTTATCTATGGATTCTATAAATATTTCCTTCATCAAGTGCACCATTAATTAATCTTATTAAAAACAAATTCCCCCAAGTTCTTTATCAAATAATTCTAGCAAGTCATTAGCAAAACAATCAAATCCATGGATGTCATTGTTTTTTATTTTCATTATATATTTAAATGATTCCTCAAATACGAGTGCCTTCTAATGTACATGACTGAAGGTTGTCTAATTTTCTCGTACATCAAGAATTTATTTTGATTGAAATAGTTTTTCTCCTCTCTTTTGCAAAATGATTTTCGACTTCTTACGAAATGAAAATATTAACATCAAAGCTGGACATACACTATTCTGTATATGCTTAGCACTAATAAATAAACTAAAATACATTTTCACATTTTATATATTTGAATCATTGTATAGCAGTGTTACGATAGATTCTCAGCTGCTGCATCAGTGTTTGATTTTGTCGTTTCATTGTTATGTAACATGTAATATCTTCATGCTCACACAGTGATACACTGTTTTGTGAGTCTTATATAATACTGATATACTAACATACGCTTTAATATTGCAGTTATGCTGGAATATATGTAAGCAAAAATCAGTATTGTCTTAATGTCAAAAGGAAGCAGTATAGAAGTGACATAATAAGTTAGTTATGTCTGCAAATAGCGTTAAGTCTTTTCATCACAAATTCAGTTTCTACTCCAATAAACAAACGGAAAAAACTTGAGAATGAAACTATGCATTTTAAAGACCTAGACCATTGTCTGTTTTACAACATTTCCTGGCAAACGTTTGAATGATATATATATATATATATATATATATATATATATATATATATATATATATATATATATATATATATATATATATATATATATATATATTACCTGTCCGACTTGAAATTTTGCTCTTAAGTATTGCAACAGACTTTCTCTGGCTGCATCATTGTTGGGTGAACACAATTTAGTTTGTATCGAATTCCGTTACTTGTTCATAATCCCAGCTTCGCACTTCTTTTAAGTTTAAATGATAGCTCAACAGAGGCACTTGTTTTTTTATTTGGTTCATGCCATTTTAGTGCCAAGTAGTATGCAGTATGATTTGATATACGTTGACAGCATATAGTAAGTTACAGTACGCTTTAAAAATATGAATAAAAACATCAAAATCTGAGATAGAAACAGGCAGACAGTCAGACAGACGAACATACGCGATTTGTAACAATTCGAATATTTTATGTATTTAATAAGTTTAATAGCGCTTAGTAAACGTATATAAGTAAAGAAGAACTCGAGCAAAACATCTTTTTTAAATCATGGTTTTCTGTTCCGTATTTAATTTGTAAGTTTAGGGTTTAATCAAATTAAAACAAAAAGGTTTTAAGAATTAGGAATACAAATACAAAGACTGCTTCTGGAAAACAGCTGCTTATCAGCCTTGGTCTGTTTTTAAACCATCACAGTGGGTTAACTCCTCTTTGCAGCCCTGTTAGAGTGCCTTCAATTTGGTAATAAAATATCATCCTTTTGAAAGCATACTCCATTTGGCAATTTTTAGACACTAAATTTAGATTGTATTTACTCTGATCTTTCCCCTTATTATCTATAGTAAAGAATCTGAAAATCCGTATAAAGTGCTGGAGAAAAAATTACCATGGCTCCTTTTTTTCAGATGTGGAACACGAGGTCGACGGTACGACGTGCAAAGACCTCACAATATATCGATGCTATAATGCGTCTAAGCCGCAACGTTTAGTTTGCATTATTTAAGCATTGGTGTTATATGTACAGTGAATATTATTATAAACCAGTCGATAATTTTGTTTTAAAATCGATGGAGATTACTAATTAATGGTTGATTTGGTACAGCTTTATATTTTTCTACAAATATTACATTTTAATTCAACATGATAATTGGACAAATCGTTTAAAGTGCACAAATGTTTTTAAAGATATGCAGTGTATTTTTTATTTTTAAGGCAGTTATAACCTCCTTGCCGTAATTATGGGCATTTCATATTTATATTTAATTATTATTATTGATAAAGATCTATCATACTTATATAGTAACATGTTATAAAACTACCCAGATGAAGAAACAGAAAGTACGACCATACAGAATAAGTTGTACTTAGACGCCTCAAATAGATATACTTTCGACATTAATTTTCTGTCCATTGATATTGTGATGGACTAAGCAATCGCTCTATACTTCATAACATCTTATAAGGCACTGTGCAATTAATAAATAATAAGGATGATAACAGTAACGATATTACATTCATTTATATCCTAAATTTCAACACACAAGAGACTCGGTTGAAACATTAAGAGAAGCCATTTGAGTTTTAAAATTTTGGATATTCAATTTTATTGTTTTCATACATAGAAAGTGCCGCGTTTTAATACATATGTGACATAGTGAACAAAGAAGAAACAGACATCACACATGTTGCATAAAGATTTCGTTACGAGTCTGTAAAATAAAAGAGTCGAAGACAACAAGCTTTGTAAAATGTAATAAAAAATTTATTTCCCTATAATAAACAAAAAATGAAAATTGAAGAAATAACCAACTTACGGTTATGAGAAATAAATCCCAGAATAATCCAACAATTATAGACACAATTCATATTAATTTAAAGTCGGTAAAAGTCTCAGATAGAACCAGACAGAAGGCGATGACGTGTCTGTTATAGCTTAAGGAGTGCTGATGTGTCAACAGTATGTTGAATCACATCAATATACTTCCGGGTTCGAATATATTATAAATTCCAGTGAATGTCTTTATCTAAGCATTCTATCAGAGCAACGTTTGTATTTCCAGGGAAAACAATCACTTAAATTCAATAATTGAAGAAAATAAACTTCAGCCTAAACTTGTCACAACATAATACAACTTGAAAGTGATGGATGTTCAAGCATGCATGGTAAAAAGTCTTCACAATTTCAATGTTATATTGTTCTCTACATGACTTCAGGTCAAAATTAGCATTTCTTAAAAGATATATTATATAATGAAAATAACCTTCTAGAATGTTATAATGAGACTTATTTATTTATAATACAATAACCTGTAAACATCATATAGGACACTCAAACACCCTGACCCAAACCAACATATGTATTCTTTCTTGTCTATCGGATGAAAACTCTTGATATTAAGCCCATACACACAGAGAATAGTTTAGATATGTATTAGTTGTTGTTATAAATGAAATAAAAACAAAAATGAGGTCAAGCAGAAATGAAATCAATTTTGGAGAAGGTCAATTCCAGCATACAATCTAGTATGTAATGAAATTTACACAAAAAAAAAATTAAACTAACAAACAATTAAATTAGATATACAGAACAATATTTATCTTCATATAATTTATTATGATATATTGTTGCTCTCTATTGTCTTAAAACAAATTACAGAAATTTGTGGTCGTAATCCAAATTACTTAAACGAGAATGCCAAGTTTTGTAAAATTCAACAAATAATTAATTTTCCTAGTATACAAAGTGAAACTTTAAAAGGCTCTTACTGTATTGTTAACAAACTCCCAAATATTCCTTAAAGGTATATAATAAGACCAAATTTATTAAATTCCTATTGAATTTCGATGGCATTCCAAAAACGTTTCGGTATTGAACGCAAAATGTCTGAATTGTAAGATTAGAAGTATCATAATAATAAAATCGAAAAAATGTCCTTGTCTTAATTCATTAATTCCAAATTAATGCTTGTACACAAAATATTATTGAGCAATCTATAAATTCAAAAAATAATCGTTTGAGTAAATCATTGGACCCAAAATGAAAAACTGAACACAACCATAATACTCTACTCAGTCAAAATGAGATTAAAGTATAATAAAAATGCAAAGGAAAGGAGATTTCTGTCTGATGTTCAATACCAAGACGCAAATAAACATGTTTATATCTAAATGGCGGATGGCAAATTTATTCATAACTTGCCGGAAGATTTGATTCTTGCTGAGACTGAACAGAGTTTGGTAGGAAGGTATCAAAGCTTTAATATAGTTTAGTGGAAACAAAGAGTGTTCATTTTTGAGCTAAAATATTATTTAGGACTTATGTGAATTATTCAACGAAACGACATTTTGACAAAGTAACGACTCTTGTCAGATGAGTACATTTCCAGTTCTGAAATATATATGGAATTTTTCATTTAAATCTACTTTAATATAATTCTTCCTGGGTTAATTTGGATCGACTTCACAATTCTGTATGTTCAATAATATTTTCCTTTATAGCTTTTATAAGAAAATTATTTATTAAATTTTATAAGAGATATTGGATTTCCTTCGTTTGTTACTCAATGTGCGACTACGAAGTCTTATTATAAATGGCGGGGACTGAGTACCGGATAGGAGTGTTTCTAATATATTTCAGAAACATTTGCTTTTTTAACTTAAATTTATTTCTTTAGGAATTGTCAAAGTCCCATGTATTATTTTATGTATCTTATAAATCTATAGCAAATAAAACAAACTTTCACAATGTCATCTAAAGTGAACAAAATATATTTTAAATCCTACCCAGGAGAGGTTAAAGTAATTTAAAAATGACGAATTGATCCAGCTTGCCATGTAATATGATCTTTCGGAGTCTGTCCATCTCTGTTAGAAGAATAAATAAAAATATTTGGTTCAATATTTATCAGAAAAAATATATATTTATTAGTAAATCTCAATTTCACTCTAACTTGCAAGTAATTTAATTACAATTAAACCACAAGAATGAAATGGACTTAGGTAAGCTTGGATTCCAGAAAGAGGAGAGAGAGACACAAATGCAAATGCTATTAGAGAAACAGGAGAGAGAGAGAGAGAGAGAGAGAGAGAGAGAGAGAGAGAGAGAGAGAGAGAGAGAGAGAGAGAGAGAGCAAGAGAGAGTGAGAGAGAGAGGCAAATGCAACTACAAATAGAGGAAAGAAAAATATGACATAGTACTGCAGATGAAAACACAAATTAAATTAGCAAGATATATGTAAATATAGAGAGAACAGAAAAATGACAAAGGATAATGCAATTTAGATTAAAAGAACTGCCACTGGGGAGCAAACAGGCACTCTTTTGAGAACAATTTATTTTTGGATGTTACCAAATATATTCTACTAATATCCCTTTATAAACGGATGCAGAGCAACATTTTTTTATAATTTTAAATATAGCCTAATATTTAAAATGGCCAAGAGAGCACTACAGCCTATTCTTATTGTTAAAGATGGTGACGTTTACACTTCACTCTCAATGCAAGCACGTGCTGACCATGACCTGGTCAAAAAATGCGTTTTGAATGATTATGAGTTGGTACCTGAGGCATAATGACAGTGGCTATGAATTGCAAACCAGAAAATAGCCAAACCAATGAGGAGTTTTCTAGGGAAAAAGAATGACTATTTGACAAGCTGTGTACATCTAAACAGATTAAATAAGATTGTGACAAATTTAGACAACTCATACTAATCGAAGAGTTCAAGAACTGCGTCCACTGTGATGTCATAATTTACCTTGATGGACACAAGACATACTTTAGAAAATGCTGCTCTTACAGCTAATGGTCATTCCTCGACTCATACAGTCGATTATCATTCCTTGTCTCACAAAGTTTCTTTGTCATTAGATCTTCCACTCACCAGACTTTCTGTAAACAGCTAGCACTTTTATCTATCAATCTGCTATTTCACTCAAATCACAATCTAGCACAACTTGTAGTAAACAAGTTTCTGACGAGAACGATGAGAAATCTTTATCACGAGCGCCTATTACAAGAAGAGACGCTTTATTTCTTATTGCTATAGGTCTGAAAATAAACAATAGAATAAAGACAGCTGATCCAAATGTTCTTATTTCTCAGAGGTATAGGTCATGGTCGTTTGCTGAAAACACTACATTTGTTGGGTCAAACAAACTTAAGTTTGATTTTATTATGGAAAATTATGAACCATTCATGTCGAAAGATTCGATATCACTCATAATTGGTTCAAAAATCCTATCCCACATTCATTGTTCTGAGAATTCTTCTTTTTCTGAAAAATGTCATGTTCAGGGGATGGAGTGCTGTTTTGTTTCCAGTTCAAACAAGACAATCAGTTGATTATATTGACAATGTAATCCATGATTTAAACCCTGGTTGTGCAGTTACTAGAGATATTGTAAACATAACTCTTAAGAATGTTATTAATCAGAAAATTATTCATTCGACTTACAGGCTTTTGATGAGGTCACTTTTGCTCCTGCCACTGATCAATCAAACCGTACTTATCATTGTAATCGTCAGTTGATTATATTGACAATGTAATCCATGATTTATACCCTGGTTGTGCAGTTACTAGATATATCGTAAACATAACTCTTAAGAATGTTATTAATCAGAAAATTATTCATTCGACTTACAGGCTTTTGATGAGGTCACTTTTGCTCCTGCCACTGATCAATCAAACCGTACTTATCATTGTAATCGTCTTTTAATTACTTATTCATTTTCATAATCAGGATGATCACTTGTCATCGAACAGGAAAAACGTCATAAGATCTCCTGTTTGTAACAAATGTCAATTAGCGAAGCTTATTCTGCAGCGATGTCAACTTATTTTTTTCCTGAAAAATAGAATCCATATGAGTAAATGCCCGACTAAGATACACTCTAGTGACGAGTGGTTAGTGAGCTTTCAAATTTTTATTTGTAAGTCCTGTTGACTGGTAATTCATAGTTCAGCTCATAAAACCTATGTATGGTAATGTAAGGGTTATTAAGAATTATTACAAGATCTAATATCATATTTTGGCCTGAAATTAAACCTTTTTTCCTAATATTATAGATCTGGTTTAATTTGTCAATTTCAATTCTTTTGAACTAGCTTTTGGAAATGCTGTCCATATACGATATCAATTGTTAAAACAAAAGCGTCTTTTCACAGATGGTTCAGGTACTAATCTTTCGTATTATGTCTTTCGTGTTAAAATAGCAAGATCAACAAACTGGAAGTTCAATTTAAACAGGTCTAAACTACAAAGGCAAGAACATTTAACCCTGGCTGTAAAGTTACGTCTATTTTGCCGATACTTCAAATTCTTCTTCATATTAGATTGTATGGTCCTTATAAAGTTAAAAAGAAGGTGATTCAAATTGTATCAGCTGTTTTGGAAGCCTGAAACAAAACTAACGCCGCCACAGCCCAGATAAGCATGTTGACGGAGAATGTTGTTCGAGACAGCCTTGTCAGTCATTCAATCCATTCAGTTATTCCTATGCCACACAGTGATGATTTAAACAGTAACGTACAAAAGCATCATAGTGCCTTTAATTCAAGCAATATTCGAATTACAACTATTAGTAAAGAATCTGGACAATACATTTTAATATCTATAATCACAGAAAATGTATGCTTGAAAAAAGCTAATATGTGAATATGAGCACCAATATGTTCGAAATCGAACCAACATAATCTACCATAATGCTGACTCAGAAATTGTATAATTTAAACCTGCAAAGCAGCACCCTTACAGGAAGAATTCTCTCAACTAGGAATATTTTATTAGAGGACAAACAAAAGGAACTGGATTTCACCTTGTATTCTTGTACTGACAGACGATAATCTTACAGTATTTATACTGACGACAGACAAATGAACAGTGTCACAAAAACTGACTCCTTTCCAGTACTAATAATGAAGGTGTGTATGTATGTATGTATGTATGTATGTATGTATGTATGTATGTATGTATGTATGTATGTATGTATGTATGTATGTATGTATGTATGTATGTATGTATGTATGTATGTATGTATGTATGTATGTATGTATGTATGTATGTATGTATGCATTATATTTGGATGGATGGATGGATGGATGGATGGATGGATGGATGGATGGATGGATGGATGGATGGATGGATGGATGGATGGATGGATGGATGGATGGATGGATGGATGGATGGATGGATGGATGGATGGATGGATGGATGGATGGATGGAAGTATGTAAGTATGCATGCATGCATGTATGCATGTATGTATGTATGTATGTATGTATGTATGTATGTATGTATGTATGTATGTATGTATGTATGTATGTATGTATGTATGTATGTATGTATGTATGTATGTATGTATGTATGTATGTATGTATGTATGTATGTATGTATGTATGTATGTATGCATTATATTTGGATGGATGGATGGATGGATGGATGGATGGATGGATGGATGGATGGATGGATGGATGGATGGATGGAAGTATGTAAGTATGCATGTATGTATGTATGTATGTATGTATGTATGTATGTATGTATGTATGTATGTATGTATGTATGTATGTATGTATGTATGTATGTATGTATGTATGTATGTATGTATGTATGTATGTATGTATGCATTATATTTGGATGGATGGATGGTTGGATGGATGGATGGATGGATGGATGGATGGATGGATGGATGGATGGATGGATGGAAGTAAGTATGTATGTATGTATGTATGTATGTATGTATGTATGTATGTATGTATGTATGTATGTATGTATGTATGTATGTATGTATGTATGTATGTATGTTGTTATGTATATTTAATTTAATTGCATATTTGTTAGTTTTAAACAATTGTCTCATTACATGATATTGCAATGTAACATTGTATGCTGAACGTGGCTTTGTCAAAAAGTGAGTTAATCTGGAGTTTTCTAATTAAATTCTACAGCTTATTGTGTTGTAAGTAAAGAAGGATCATTAAATCATTCTAGAATGTTATTTTTCATTAGGAAATGTTTGTGTTTTCTAAAACAGCAGAAGTACTCTTCCATCGTGCCATCATCAATGTTTGTAACAAACTGGACTGCATATGTATATACTTGCTGGTCGCCAGTCTACTACATGCAAGAATGTTCACAACTTCCATATAGTTAATTTCAGTAAAAATTAGTGATATACACTTATAAGCATTCTATAACATGCCATTAATGGAAATGTCATGGTTTCCTTCAAACAATCAAGTGACAGTCAGTAGCATTAGGTTAAGTTTTTGACTACCCAGACAATGAAGCTGACTAAACGGTTGTCGTATCGACAAGAGATCTAAGCAAACACCCAAATGAGAAAGATGCATTTACCATGCTCAAAAATGCAAGTGTTTCAATTTTAAAAGCTGAGAAAAGAAATAAATTTGATATACAATTGTATTAGTTAAAACTGTGCTAAATCATACAGAAAAAAACAGCAATTGATTACGCCCACGAGCTACTGACAAACTAATTAAGTTTGTTTAGACAACGAATAGACAGTATAATTAAGAAATATAGGAGATGAAATCGGGTCATAATACATTATATATTTCTAACTTAAAGAGCTAAAATACATTTATAAAGATCGCTCAGAATGATTGTGTGTGGAAACAGATATTAAAAATGAATAAAGCACAGCCAATAAAAAACGATGATCATTAAATTTAGGAAAAGCTAGGAAAATGTACAGTTTAGAACGCTGCCTTTAAAACACTTTCTATGGTGTATTGGCATCAACCACACATGTTACAAATTAAAGTCATCTCAAAACAAACACCAGGAGAATTATTATTGAGCAATCTATAAATTCAATAAATAATCGTCTGAGTAAATCATTGGACCCAAAATGAAAAACTGAACAAAACCATAATACTCATTATGCTTAAAGATTCTAAGGCAAGAATGAATAATTTCTTAAGTTAGCAACATTATACAAAACTCAGACACAATAATAAAACCCGGATTAAGGTAAGTCTTCTCTCTAAAACTTTCAGAATCGACAACAAGTTGATGAATCTCCAAATGAACATCTGATGACCAATACCAAGAGAATCCTCGTACAACAATATCATTGGACTCTTATCACACCTTGGCTATAGTCTCAGAGCATAAAGAATGTTACATTGCGTTTTTATCAACTCTATATCTTGAATATCTTCTCCAAACAGAAAACGGCTTAAAATGAAATTTGCTCGCATCATACAACAAGCACATTGCCAAAGCATTATTTATACTGCCATACCATATAGCCGTTAATATATTTATTTTCAATAGCTCAATTCGATCTAGATGCAACCGCCAACATGGGAAACAATAATATATTGTTTTATTTTGAGTTAAGAATTTAAAACAGCTGTGCATTGAACGACTTCTTAATTCATTTGGGCATATATTGCCAGAAAAATATAAAATGAAAAGCACAATAAATATCCTAATATTAGAGTACTTCGACTGTGTAAGTGACTATATCGATAAGATGCGACAGAGTTCTTTGCATGGACAATAATACAGGTTTCTGTTAACCTGATGAAACCACTGAACTGTCAGGCGGTGTTGCAGAGGAATTTGACCTAGTACCAAACTATAATACAACACGCGCGAAAATAACATTAATAATTGGCATGGTGGTCGATTTTTCATCATAAAAAACTGTCGCACCACTGATAGGATTTCATCATCAAGTATATGATTAGATTAGCTAGACCCGTACATTTGACGGTGAACTGCCACTAAATATAACTGACGTAAACACGATAGTTATCAATTTCTCTATTGCTTCAAGATCTTTATCAGCCCAAGGTAGTAAAGAACAAACACTGTATAGTTTCTATCCAGTCGTTCACCAGGATCCATCAGGCAAATTAGTCCACGTCAGGTTATATAGTATCCGATTAATCTTGAAAATCAAATCACAAGTATGACAATGCAACTCACAGATCAATCGGGTAGACAAATAGATGTTAACAACGAAACGTATTATTTACTCCTACGTAATAAAGCATGATCAGTTTTGTAAGCCTACATTTTATAGACGAAGATGAGACAAAGAAACTTTTATAGAAGAAAAATCGTAGGTGTTGTGGATATTTTGAAACGTATTTATCTAAAATTATAGAACATGTTGCAGCAATTGAACATAAAGTAGCACCAATTACACTTGACGCAGGTAAAATTTTTGCGACGGGGACGCAGCTTCTCCATAGGGCACTGCAGTAGGACACAAGACCGCTGATAAAATTCGAAGTCGGGAACCACCTGTTACCTCGCTGGAAACAAAACAAACATTATTAGATATTGCTCCAACAGTGAAAACGAAACGAGCTATAATAGCTACAGCAAAATAATTATTATAACCGCGAAGTAAACAAAATAGTACGTAAATCTTTAAAGAAGACAACCACACCTAGCGAAACAATACCTCGACACTTGTTAATCGTATTGCAACGACAGACACGTCGTAATGATCAAGAAATTAAAAATATTGTATTTGATAATCCCGACGTTAGACAATAATTTGTTAGACTAAAGTCCAGACAATATGCCAAACTTGCAATTGAATGCATTTGCCGTGGACGCCACCAGAAACATTTTTTGATTGTATATGTACCTCATGGAAGCAATGCAAAAGCATCAGTATGCGGACAGTGGATATCAAATATCACTAGAAGAGTTTCGTTCACTCTACCCTATCTTTTTTTGATGTATCACAGCATTCCGAACGAACTATGGTATGGTATCAACTGCTGATATTTAACTCACACAGCCACTTGGTGTACTGCAAGCTGAACAGTATAACGTATATATGCTAGTTGTCAGTGATAAATATCTGACCTTCAACGCGACTAAAGGAAGCATGTCTGTGAAAGTTTAATCTAATAATGAGATATAACATCATGAAATCCATTTACGCAGCTAGAGACATATACCTTACGTTGGGTCAAGTTGAAAAATTATCAGCAGTGGTTGTTAAACGCCGTTCTGTTTTTAATGATATCTCCAGCGAAAGAACTCGCCAAGACTTCAAATACATCTGCGGTCAAAGTAATGCTAACGCAACAACAAAATCAATAAACTTGATAAAGAAAAACAATTTGTTGTTAGACTGTTTTGCAAGTAACAGCGATGCCACAATGTGGTTGATTTTTAGGACCAGCACACTCTGTTATAGCTAGCAAAATATTGGCAGTACAAGGGACACTAGGACTAGTGGCTGCGTCAGGGACAATATCTGACGCAACGAAAAAAGCAGAGACGACATAAAAAATTAATAGAATAATGATGAAAAGTATTTGTATTATATGCGGTGGAAAGAAAAGTATGTTTCTGAAACTTATTTTATTGGACGATTATTCTTATGAAATAAAAAAATGAAGTGCAACTGTGATTTTGATAAATATATGTATCAAACAAGATAAAATTGTCACGTACTATAAATCAGGCAATCACCGAGAGGTCATTAGCAACGCAATTGATATTCACAAATGGATAGGCAAATAACCGAAAACAAAATGCGGGTGGACATTACCCGCTCATAAGTATACAAAATCTTACAATCCTTACAACTAGCAAGATAAGGTTGGTTGTGAGAAAGCAATGTTAGACGAACTTCGTCATATGGAACCGACGGATCTACGAAAACGTATTGACAGAAGGATGGTGCAGGGTTTTATTGGAGCAAAATATAAATTTGGACTCGGCAAGGAACTAACGATGATCTCGCAGCCGAACTACACAAAGCTACCAAAATGTATCTGCGACGTAAGATTGTCGTTGTCACGGTCTACCTAGGTTTACGGATGTTTATTCAACTGACACTAATCCGGTGTTTGATCTGTGGACAAACGCCGCGAGCAAGAAGCCAGCGAAACGTAGTCGCCAAAAAAGGTTTTTTTTGTGCAGAACAGGACATGGTAAATTACACCTGGGTGCTAATCCTTTAATAGGACATCAAAAGAGCCATTTAGGCAACTTATATTGACAGTTCCGCTGATTTACAACTTGGGAATGGTTAGTCCACCGCATCAGATCAGAATTAAGCTAGTGGGTGGGCATACCTCAAAGTTTCGAGGATATTAAACTAACTCCATACCAAAATTATTTAGTAGACCGAGGCAGATTACTAGGTGATTGCACGATTAAAGGCTACTCCGAGATACGCACTCGTAAATTTGGAGTGAAACACAGGGAAAAGATTGGAACAAAGAAAGCTTCAGAAGGTAGATATTCGTTTGACATTTGACTCACACATTGCAACGCCGTAACTGTAAGTACTAATATTATGTTATGCAATTACTAATAGGATTGTTAGAATGAAGAATTACTTTGTAGAGTTTCATTTGTGTACTTATTTGAGATTTGTATTGGAGTTAGGAAATGATTTATGTAAGCAAGATTATGAATGTATGTTTAAATATGTTCAGAGTATAGATAGTTACATATTTATATATTTGTATGATTTGTGATGCAAAATAGATGTGTTGGTTATTATGTATTGATGTGAATCAATTATCGTTGCCTGTATGCGAGTAATTGATATCATGCTTTATGATGTGTTATTATGTTATGATTTTACATTGTGTTTACCATTCATGAATGTATGAGTATTTCGGTGGGAATGGATGCGTGACCCATGAAATTAGATAACCTAATCTGACGATAAGTTATCTGGGATTAGTATGAATTTATGTACCCAGCAAAATAGTACACCCTCCTTGTGTTTTATAGGAAGCTTTCCGGGTGGAACAACTTCAGTAGAAGTGGATAGGAAAGTTGAAGGAGAATTTTCCGGGTGGGATAACTTCAGTTAGAAGAAGAGTCCCATGAGTCTGAGAGAGAAGACTGAAGTAAGACTGTCAGTACAGTCAGGGTCGACGGATGGGAGTCGACGGTTCGACGAGAAAGTTGAAGGAGTAAAGGAGAAGTAGAGGTGGAGAGGAAATTGGAAGAAGCAAAGGAGACGTTGAAGTGGATAGGAAATTTAAAGGAGTAAAGGAGTGCAGGAGAAATTTAGAGAGACAGATGAGTAGAACCAAGGACAAGGCAAACTTCTCACACTGATTCAAATGATGAAATAGGCAAAAAAAGGGTCGAGCTATTGGGACGATTGCATGTTGAAATTTTGTTATTAATTAAATTGTTTTATTTAAATCCACCCCTTTGTACTTTTGAATTTAATTGTTTAATTTCACCCTTTAGTACTTTTGGATTTAACTGTCGGCATTGCAGAACCATATTCACCTACTTAACTTCTGAACCATAATCGAGCCTGGGTGGGTGCCATACCTAAATTAATTTGGAAACACCCCACCCCATTTTCATATAACCAAAACCATACACGGGTATAAAAATAAAAAATCCCGTAACACTGGGGGCATAACACTCTAGGGTATAACAAAACCCTACCATAACAGTCGTGATTGCCGTTGACGATATCTGGGCGATAGATTTATTGGATGAATCCAGTCTTGCTCAGTTTAATGTTTGCGCTGATGTCTCTCCAAAGAAATACTTGTTTAACATTGTAGATATTTATAGCAAATATGCTTTTAGTGTACTTGTTTCGGATAAAAACATGAACGTCGATAACTGGTGCGTTAAAACAAATAATGACAAGTACTGAAAGGAAACCAAGCAGAATCTGAACCGATCACGGAGCGGAGTTTTTCTATTAAACATTTGAACGGTTTGGGGGAATAAAAACATTAAACAAATATGTTACAGGGAACGAGGCGAAAAAGTATTGGCGTAAAAGGATTTAATCGCACACTAAACGAACTGATACATAAATATTTGACAGCTAAAGCCACGAACAGGAATAGTAACGATCTCTCTCAAAATCAATGACAAGTACAATGACAGGAAACATCGAACCACTAATATATCGCCAAACGACGTCATTAAATATTCCATATTGGCGGAAACAAAAAACATGTACCGCATATATAAATTTACATTGAGCGATCTGGTTAGAATTTTTCTGACGAAAAAACAATTGAAAAATGACATTCTCGTAACTTGAGCGACGAAGTTTTTGTAGTTGATTAAGTACTTTTAACAATACCTGTAACATATGCGTTAAAAGATCTTGCAGGTGAACCGATCATTGGTATTTTTCACCAGCAAGAACTACAAAAAACTGAGTAAGATGTTTTCGTTATCAAAACAGTGATTAGGTAAAAAGGCAATAAAAGGTAAGTGAAATGGCACCGGTATAATGATAAATTTAATAATTGGACCCCAACCTGGTCGATGAAATGTTTTTGTAGACTTCCTTGTACATACGTTATATTTATTTACATTTTACCAGTTTACATAACGTATTAGATATTGTCTGCGATCATCAGAGAGCGTCATTAATTTAAAAATCTTGGCAAATATAAAATGAATTTTATATTTTTCTGTCGGTCTGGAATTTCGAAGATGAAGAAGGGCTTTATTAGTAGCCAAAATATTTTTTGTTTAGCAACAGTAAACTTAAATTATATTATTTTTTCAATGTGATATGTTAGGTTATTTCGCCAAGTTTACGGTGTGCCGTAAATTTTTTATCGACGACATTGCCGCTGGAGTCTAGTCCGTAGTTTTTAAATAAAGTGTCATCTTCGTTAGAGTTAGAAAGTCTGTAGTTTATATCGTTAGTGATTGTAATGATGTCTACACTATGTCGTTGGCTACAGTCTTCTGATTGAATCGATATTATAATATATTTTTATCCAGTTGCTTGATCAGTATTTCTAAAGATGATTTAATCATCGTATTTACTTGAAAGAGATGATCTTGTACCCCATCACCATCAAATTTTCCTGCAATGGGATTTATCTTATAGTATTTCGTCGCATCCGACATAGATTAAAATTTGATTTCATCGACTGTTTCAAGATTCAACGAAACAACAGGTTTACTGGATATTCAAAATTGACACTACCACCTCGTCCTTTTGTCACATTTTCCTGATGGGAAACTAGTTCCAAATTTTTCAGCCGATTGTCGGTCATTGCGTTATTAATGTTATTAATAACCAAACCATCAGGTATAGGTCCGTTAACCGTCTCGTAAACAAAATGATGACTAGGATAATTAACTCGATAGGTTCGTGTTCTTCTGACAGCTACCCTAAGATACGCAATATTATTCATAAGACCAAAAAATTTTACTTTTTCCTCTTTCAATAATTCCGCGATCATTTGCCTCGTTTAAATCAAATACCGGATGCGGTTGAAACTCATGTTGTAAAGATAAGTTTTATATGGTCACCGGTGTCCGCGACGTTACCATGATATACACGTTGTCCTTCTGGAAAATCGTCAAGTAGCAAAGTGAAAATAAAATCTTTCTTTAATATTTCCGTTGTCTCAGTACAATTACCTTTTACACTAATCTCATGACTTGCTGTCGTTGCTTTACCAATCGGTTGTCCGAATTGGATAAGTGTCACCGACCCTAATCTGTTAACAGCGGACAAACTGTACTTGGGATGCTCTTGCTCGTTTCCCGTTTTCATTATACTATAATGATTTTATATCTATAATTAATTTTTCAACTGATATGTTTTAGAGATATGATATTGCACTGTTATATAAAAATGCTAAAATTATGTGATATAGTCAAAAATAGCCTCATGGAAGGATCTGAACAAATAGCAACTGCCTTCACAGGATTTGACAACAGTTATCGGTTTGATAAACAAAAAGCACTAGTAAACTTTCATGCAGAAAATCTTTATCATTTGCTAGAGCCAACTGTAAAACGCGAACTTAAAAAACAAACAAGCATCTAAGAATATTTGTGCAATATCTCGCTATATTTTCAAAGCTAATTGTGACGGTAAAATTGACTGACAAGAAAATCGTAGACCCTTACATTAATTCAAAATGATGGCGTTTTTTGCTTGGGACTGATCTATTGTTACTAGCATATGAAATAGAAAAAGATAGAAGAATTTACCGAATCAGATTCGCGTTGGAGGTTTTAATTAATCAAGGAAATTTTTTCACTCAATAAAATATAACGTATTACACGGTAGTTCGTATACAGACCTATAAGATAAAAGAAAAAAGAAAAAATGCTGCCTAAACATCAAAAACAACGATGAGAAGTTTTCAATGGGCCTTACTTTCCGCGTTTTTTCCATCAGAATAAAACGCTGATCGTGTTGAAAAGTATATTAGTCACGTGTCAAGATTAAATTTTGATGGTATTAACTTTCCGGTGGCAAAAACTC
This sequence comes from Potamilus streckersoni, assembly GCA_016746295.1. Lineage (NCBI taxonomy): Eukaryota > Metazoa > Mollusca > Bivalvia > Unionida > Unionidae > Potamilus > Potamilus streckersoni. Next base: position 2,765,017 of record JAEAOA010002259.1, on the reverse strand, counting down.
AGATACCGTGGTTTGAAAAGCAAAATAATGTTTCGATAAACGTTTTTATATTAGATAAAAAAGAAGACCTCTGGGTGAGATATATATTTCACAAAACAGTACACAATCGCTTGCTGCTTTATAAAAGTTATTACATTTTGGATTAAAAACTTTAGTGGAATAGATGGCAGAGCGAATAATAAGCGAAACAAGAAAATGTTCTTATGTTATTGCTAATTGCACGGTTGTACAGATATCGAAGCGTTACAAAAGCATTTGCAGTACTGAAGGGATGAACAACGAATAACACTGCCATCCAAAGAAAAAAGTTTATTGCATTTTGTGCATCACCATCACAAACCAAAAACACCTTTCGTTATATACGCTGATTTAGAATGTTTACTTCAACCTATACTTGGCGCAGAAAATAATCCTGACCAATGAGAGTCAGCAGGTATGAAAATAATTATCAAAGAAAGTATGAAATTTTATGTGAACATAAAAAATTAAATTTGAAAATATGACGGTCTCCGATTGTTGGAAAAGGTTTTTTGAGCCATAGCCAGCACGCTAATTTAAGGAAAAGTATTTTTGGGTATTGGTCGAGGAGGGTGATTAATATTTGTTAGGCGAGTTGGAAAAGGTCTTTGAGCCCTTTATTCCAATAGAAATAGTTATGTTAACTTTTAGTAATTCGAACGCTTTCTTTGTTTATATTTTTCTGTTTTGTGTTTGCCTTTGATACAAGACTCATTTAGGATCGAGAGCTTTCAGGGTAGGTAGAAACTAGTTTTCCCCTGTTCGTTGTAATTATTCACGCACTCCTTCTGAAACTCTTCACAAATATCACACAACATATAAATACCTTTCTTGATGTTACAGTACGAGATTAAAATTTATGATGTATCTCGATATCTGATCCGTACTGGAAATCGTCCTGTATCAATGAGTAAGGATACAAAATACTTCCAATAAAGTAATTTTATTTCTGCCTCAACTGATCATTGGATAGAAAAAAACTTTCAAGCTGGAGTTAGTTAATTTAATGTCCTTAAAACTTTTAAAATCATCCACAAACTTGTACGAGAAAATTTCTTGTCATGGTACATATTTTAAAAGTATTTCATGGTTTCAATTAATTATCATCAATGAGAATATTCCTAAGTTGTTAGAACGATTAACGTTGTTGTCAAGGAAGTAAGTGGAGATATCTTGACAGATGCGAACGTCTCTTAATAAAATTTCTTTATCAATGACTAGTTTCGCTGTCTAAAATTGAAGACATTTAGTATTTATTTGTTCTACCTTATAAAGTACCCGTATTTTTGCTGCAGGTACAAAGTTTGAGGGAATACACAGACATGCGTCACATGGTATAACGGTGCATACCTCAGCTTATAATTTAGAGCTATTGCGGGGTTACTGGTTTATCTAAAGAGTGTTAATTATTTAATTATGTTATGGTCTCAGTTGGAATGCGAGAACAGATAGACAAAACATAGGTTGATGTTGATATGGTTGTGTGTATGCATTAGGCTGCAAAAGTCTATAGCTAGTGCTGTTGAATTTCGGTAGATGATATTTGACGCAGTGAATTGAAATATTGGTTGATCCAAGAAGAAGAAAAACCTGACACGTACTTAGGCTGGGTATGCAATACACAGCAGACAGTGTATTTAGTGGAGAAAGAACTCGGGATTAGTCCGGGAATAAATACAACCCGTGGGAAGCTACTGGCAAGCTTTTTCACATATCCACAATCGTCCAGTTTGACTCGAACCCATGCGGACGGATGGCAGCAATCGGTGAATGCCACTGTTTTAGACTACCAGGGTCTATGAACCCTTTATCAACCTCCTGAATTAACTGGGGCTTACGATATACGGATGAATGAAATAATATGCAACAGTCTCACCCAACTGTTCGCAAACTATTGGATTATGTTAGTGAGAACACTAGACCAGGGCTATGAAAACAAAAAGATAATGGATATGGAAGGAATTCAGTCTTGTAAGATTTTGCAAAATAGATCACATTCCTACGACAATGACTTTTGTAATGGGATGTGTGTTCTTGAAAGTTTGTAAGGAACCGATGCTATTAAAGCTAATGTCTTGTCATTATTTTTGTATATTTTTGTTTGTTGTGTAAAATTTCAAGAACCTTGTTGACATTTATGTTAAAGAATATATCCCTATTTCATGTTTCGTATATATTAGCTCGAGTGTGTGTCTGTATATATATATATATATATATATATATGTATGTATGTATGTATGTATGTATGTATGTATGTATGTATGTATGTATGTATGTATGTATGTATGTATGTATGTATGTATGTATGTATGTATGTATGTATGTATGTGGGGGTGTCGTAAATATTAACGGTTATGCACGAGAAACAGTTATGTACCAATACAACTCTCTCTCACACACACACATGCATAGACACACACACACAAGTGTAATTTCCCATGCTTATAACGTTAGCTGGTAAGGTACGTAATCAAAAAAACACACACCCTATTTCATGTGTCGTATATATTAACTCTCTCTCTCTCTCTCTCTCTCTCTCTCTCTCTCTCTCTCTCTCTCTCTCTCTCTCTCTCTCTCTCTCTCTCTCTCTCACACACACACACACACACACACACAGAGGAGTTTAATTTCCCACGCTTATAACGTTAGTTGGTAAGGTACGTAATCACAAAACACACACACACACTTGAACTTCATATGGAATGATATTGACGTAACTCATAAAGATATATGTTTAGTCTCTTCGTTTCACAAAAAAAATACACGAACGAACCCAAGCAGTGACAGGCACAAATAGCAACACAAATGCATGCACTTCAGTTTCCTAGATTGCTGTAGATTTAATTCCAAGTAATATCTAATTGAACTTGCACTGCGTTGACTTAAAATTCTAAGTCGAAAAAAAATCAATAAGTTTTATAAAAAGTACATCGAGAGTAGATGCAAAGGTTTGTCAGTTTATACTAACATTATGTAGGCCACGATTTGCAACAATGAAAAGAAAATCAAAAGCATCTTGAAATGTGTTTTATAAGAAAATAACGCAATTGTAACAATGCCATTTATCAAGAATACTCCGTTCATTTCAACGATTTCACTCTTACTTAACTCTTTGTGGGGGCATTGAAACAAAGCTAGAACCTATCAAGGGTAACGAAATTTCTTTACTTCATTCAAATATTAATAGCATCCCATAAAATCTTTATTGCTTAAAAGTAAAGCGGAGGAAGTTTCTGTTTTATGCTTTAGTGAAACACTTTTAAATTCTATCATCCATATGGATTGTTTTAACTAAAGGGCTTTTACAAAAAGCCTTTTAGAAAATAAAATAGAAACTGTCACTCTGGCGGTGTCATGGTATAAGTTCCTAATTTGCTACTTTGCAAACGTCTGAATGTTCGAATTGGCTGTCACGAAAATGAAGTAATGCAGATTAATGCCATGTTGCCCTCATTAGCCTTTTTGGTAGGGTACATATCAAACTATTCTCCAACCATTTTATATGGGATAATTTTTGAAGCTTCGATTTATATCGTCAGTGACAATTATAAACATATTTGAATTTTTGGGAACTACAACACTGATTTACTTGTACCTTATATTCCTGCTAATTAATTTGGTTTATTTAATGACAAGATATTTTGTTCGAAATGTAATAACATATCCTAAACGAGTATTTCTACTACTAAATTCTTGCATGATCGAATCTTTGTAAGTAGTGGTACAAATACAATTCACACAGACATCGTAAATACAAAGAATCCTGATCATAAAGCTCCTAATACTGCAATCAGCGTTAACGTGCACCTCCAAGTGGCCTACATGTACCGTGTCTGGATTTACAACAAATCTCATTCCAATTTCAACAAATTTAGCGCTCTGGAAACAGAAACCAAATGAGCAGATCTACTGCTAGCACCAATCGATATTGATCTGATTACTGATATGTTCACAACCAGACTATTAGAATTATTAAGTGACTGATCCGGGAGCCAAAGTGGTTAGAGTGTCCGAATCGGATACGGGGGGTCGCGGGTTCTAATCCATGCGGAGACATACAATAGACTTATAGAATATGATACGATAGGTGCTCCCTTTGCAGCCAGTATTAGAAGATTAATGTTAGGAGTAGTCGGTCTGGTATCAGGATGATGTGACTGAGTAGGATATCATGCCATATGTCTGCAGCATAATGCCCCAGTGCTAGACATCACTATATAAAGGGTCACACTGCAGCCATGCGATATGACTTGAAAATGTTTTAAAGGTAGACCTGAATGCTATATACTACTTTCGATAATCTTAATTGAATCGACATTTCAAGTACACTGCGAAAACATGACGTAAATTCATTAACTGGATTTGGAGATAAAAACCTTTAAATATCACCAAAATGCGACTTCTACGAAACCAACCGGACGACATTTTGTAAACAACCCAATACGCATGCGCGAGCTTGTGACGTCACAAGAGGAACCTCCAGCTGGCTAGCAACATGGTTACTCGTCGCCAAGTGATAGCGAACATGAACCAGAATTGGTTTATTTTTCCTCCTCTTTTGATGAAGGGCAAGAAGAGAGTAGTGAAAAAGGCGTTGAACCATACCGCTATGAACCGTCGGACTACCATTTATTACGGCATTCAATCTTGAGTCACAGGCATCATACTTCTGGAAAATTATAGAAGAATCAAGTATAGCAACTGCCATTAATGACTACAACCTAATTTAAACCTAGCAGATATCCTGCCCACACGCCCAGATGCATTTCCACCTTGCTAGACTGTGACACTGTCTTTATAATTTCAATTAAGTTACTATATTTTCAAGATTTTATTTTTTTTATTTCCTTTTATGACTTTTTACCTGAAACTTTTTTTTAGGATAAAATACCTTAATAACATAATGTTCATCTCACAATCTGTACACTTTAGGACATGCATCATTTTAGAAAAAAAAAAGTAGAATAGTACCAAATCATATTGGTGGGATAATGATTTTTTCAAAGAAAGCACACATTACTGAAGTGTGTGACAATTTGGTCATCTATTCACATTTAGTCAAGTTTAATATTATTTGTTCCAAAATTTAATGCCAAAGTATTTTAACAAAATTTTATTTAATCCTGACTGTTGAATGCTCTGCTTTGTTTTTAATCTTGATTAGTGAAACCTATTACATCTGGGTCAGAACAAAAACAGTTCCATTTTCTACTTCGTCTTCTGTAACATTGTCAACTGAACTTGTACATGTAACCATACCATCCTGTAATGTCTAAAAGATAAATTTAGCTGAGGTCATGATGTCATGCATTATACTAATGAAATGGCAATGAGAAGCTTTGTATGAAGAAACTGTATTACTTTCAGTTATGTAAAATATTTTCCACCTCAAAATTATATCACCAATGTATGGCAGCTGATTCTCTCTCTCTCTCTCTCTCTCTCTCTCTCTCTCTCTCTCTCTCTCTCTCTCTCTCTCTCTCTCTCTCTCTTTCTCTCTCTCTCTCTCTCTCTCTCTCTCTCTCTCTCTCTCTCTCTCTCTCTCTCTCTCTCTCTCTCTCTCTCTCTCTCTCTCTCTCTCTCTCTCTCACACACACACACACACACACATACATACATGTACACTAACTTGAAAAAGAAACAATCATTCATTCATAAGGCAGTGACATAAAAGGAAGACAATTTGCAAAAGTTAGAGATACTATATTACCCGTTCTCTACTCCTCTTCTTGTATGCCGGTCTCCAGCACTTGGGTGTCTGGTCTAAACTATTGGTTGTGGTGGGTGGGTGACTTTCGTCCACACCAGGGCTATGAGCACGCTATGCCTCGTTGCATAATGGATAATACTGCGTTAGGGAGAAGAGTAGCTTCTTTCTTTATTTCAAACGTAGCCATCAAACTTTGACTGGGTTCAAAAGAATTGGGTTGAAAATGCTCACTACAGATTGTTGCATGTTTTGATGGCACTCTCCAATCCGCTCTTGTCAGCCACACAAACCGGGACCAAAGTCGTTTATAGTTACTGTCCGAGGGAAACGGGTGCAATTAAACACCATCTTTTGGTGTATTACTACATCCACCAATGATACACCTCTTGCCCGTACCGAGTAATAAACACAATCAAAATACAATCTATAGACGCTTTACGCTTGACAATGCGTATTCCTCTTGTGACGTCACACAGCCTTCTGTTACGGAAACTGCCGAAGTTGCACTTGGCTTACGGGGAAAATTTTGACATGTACATTTAAACTAAATATCTCGCCATCCGTTGATCGCATAGGATAGAAATTTTCAGATACTATATGAATCATGATGTTTAATAATTTAGAGTTAAGTGATACAGGGGTCTCAGGTCTACCTTTAAAGCTACGTTATAAATCCAAATCACACACACGCACACACACAAACACAATCACACACACACATACACACACATAAGCATTATCTACATTAGGAGGACCTTGTAAATCCACATACATTAGGAGATCCACCTCAGGGAAATCATTTATACACTTCCTTTACGGTGGATTTGTTTTTATTTTACACAATAACATATCCTCGGGGTCTAGAGTTTTTGAAAGACGACATTTATTTGACTGACATGGTGTGTTTTCCACATACATTGGGAAATGACACACATGTGGTAAATTGCATACACTACGGGGACACAGGATTACACACCTGTAGTTCACTGCACTTGAGAGGATATTGTAGGCTTATCTCCTCCTTGTCCAATGAAAAATTTCAGGGTTCCGTGTGCTTCATAAGTTACAATAGTTTATTGATCTGTGTTTCCTGATATATTTGGTGTAGCGTAAATAAAACCAGATGCAACAAATATATAATTGTATATGCCTTTTGCTCTATTTGTTTAACTTATACACCTAGTCTTTAAATATGACTTATTCTATTAATTTTAGGAGACAATCATTTTAAGGATTGTATGGGTACAAGTAAGACAGCAAAATGATGCAATTTCACAAAAATTTATTGTTTTAGCAGTAGCGTATTTTCAAAATTGTCGAACTCTGTCAATCTACTTTACATTGCTGAGATAGGTGAGGCAGCCAAAATCGTGGCCAATACAATAAATTCGGTAACTACTGAAGCTTTACGTCGAAAAAACTAAAACTGGAAAGTCATGGACAAAGAATACAATAATACCAACTTAATTTATATGAAAAATGACAACTGGTTCTAGTCATCCATTGCTCATAAGCATATTTGATTGCACAAGTCACATAGCTTATGACATTCAAAAGCTTCCAATCTATACAAGCTGGAATAAGCCATTTACAACTCATTTCTTCCTTCAGTCATACGAGACAAAATCATTATCTATCAAAATGCAACTCAGTAAAAAATACGGTCATTACACAATCGTTACAATCACGTACCCAGGCGCTGTATTTGGGTAGATGGAAATATAATTTTTTTCTTTCTCTTCTCAACATAGGACAAATAACTGCATCACGATTAATCAACACTCGATTGAGAAAAAATAATTAGATCGCATACATATTAATGTGGACTTGAAGAAAATGAACATTTTTTTTCTTGGGAGTATTACCAAAAATAATGCAATATAATTTATATGGTAATTTAGCTTTAAATAACATTCATTTGATTATATAAATCTCCCATATGAATTAGCACTCGTGTTTTACTGCCAATCAGAACTTAATTCTTGCTGTATAATAACGCAACCGAGTTTTAGACAATCTGCCTGTCTCTGTAGTGGTATAATTTGACAGTGTAACATTTTATAGTAGGATATAAAGGATAGATAGGTTGTGTATGATATGGTATCTATAAGGCAGAATTGAAATTCGTGTTTTAATGCCAATCAGAACTTAATTCTTGCTGCATAATAGCACATCCGAGTTTTAGACAATCTGCCTGTCTCTGTTGTGGTATAATCTGACAGTGTAACATTTTATAGTAGGATAGAAAGCGTAACATTTTATAGTAGGATAGAAAGGATAGATAGGTTGTGTATGATATGGCATCTCTAAGGCAGAATTGAAATTCGTATCTCAATATATATATATATATATATATATATATATATATATATATATATATATATATATATATATATATATATATATATATATATATATATCATTTCTTACGTGTATAAAGCACGCTTGACAAATGATTTACAATATAACCTTATTAATAATTAACCCAGGATCTATAACTTTCTAATATTTTGAAGAGGGTATGGTTTTTAAGTAGCTATCACAAGTATTATTTTGGCGAGTCTATGTTGATTTTCTGTTGTGAGTTAGATTGAACTGGAACACACTCCGATATAGTTTTATTGAGTTATTTTCGTCGGGTTTCACCACCAAGGGTTCATATTTTAGGTGTGAATATGTGTTTATTATGCAAGAAAAGATCGCACGTATTTAATTATACAAGTATTTATTTATTTTACGTTCTGTGTCCCCCACAAGATTATCTTAATTTAAAATTTTCCGGTGCGCTCGCGCTTTACTGGCATCGCTACCTGGAAGCCACTGATTAATCTGTTCCAATGTACTCATGGTGCAATCATATCCATACACGAGATTTAGAGAGATGTTACTGATTTAAATTTACGAGTGTGGCTTGTGGTATACATATTATCTTACACGGGATGGTATTAATTTAAATGTACACGTTGTTACCGCTCTGGTGAGCTAGTGGTTAGAGCGTCCGCCTCAAATGCGGGAGGTTCTGGGTTCGAACCCTCAACGGGTCATACCAATGACTTTAAAAAATGGTACTAACAGATGTCTCACTTGGCGCTCAGCATTAAGAGGTTACTGTTAGGACTGGTTGGCCTGGTGTAAGGATAATGTGACTGGGTTGTACATCGTGCCCCATGTCCACTGCATGAAACCCCAGTGCTATACATCACTATAAACTGCAACACTGCAGACATCGTAGAGGTATGACTGAAAATATTTTTAGAGCTACAATTAAAATCTAAATCACATACGATATCTTTAATATATGTGTCAATTTGTTTCCTAGATTAATGATTGAAAGGTTCATTTAGTAAATACCATATTAAATACTAATTTTCTTTATAGTTGTACATTTATGCCTTAAGATGACGTCATATTAGTAGACATTACGTAGGTTAATGACGGTAGTAAACCTGTTGATTTGATGCGTTCAGGCCATTAGGTTTCTTAAAAGGGAAAACAAGCCAGACCTAATTCTTGATTGGCTAGCGGACAATGTGCTTGACCTTATTGACAAAAGCGATTTGAAAATGATTATTGACCCTCATTCTGCACCTTAAATTGCCTCTTTGTTTTTCTATATAAGGCATGATTTATTGCAGTTTAGTTATTTCTAGCAGAAACATCAGTCTTAGATGATACAAATAGTTGTGTTCAATGGATACTTACGAACTCTCAACCAATATGGGTAAATTACTTATTGTTGACCAATCAAAACCCGGCTTTAATTCACTACGAAGTAGCGAGTTGATATGCACCACATTGGGTCACATAAAAAATACAACGCTTAATCACTGTCTTCTTACAATGCCAAGGAAAGATTACTCTTATAAAATCACTGCGGCACATGTGATGCAGATTGTTTTTATCATAAATGTATTCAAGCGTGATCTATGTTATTAATTTTCCAAAAGCAAACTTTAAAATAGAAATATGTATGCGTTGGAAGCGGTACATTATATATTATTACATTTCGTATATTAATACAAAACCCATTTTAATTAATAACATTAATTATTGTGCTTATGAAAATATTGAATACAATTTTATATTAATTGTTTGTTTATGTTCGAATTGTATATCATGTTTGAGACATAAAATTACATGCAGTAAAGAAAGTGTGCTCATGCGTGTTGTCTAGTTTTCTCTTTTTATTAGCATGGCTTATTTGTTTTTCTTTTCAATTAAATTTCGAATATTGGTATCCTTATTAATCATCGCTGATTTTGTTAAAAATTTTAAAATTTAGGATTTACTTGTAACTGGTGTCAAGTTGACAAAACACCACCCTATACAATAGATTCTAGAATTTAAAGCATTATAATCTATAATTGCAAAACTGAATTTTTTAATCAATTGTTTCACAATTTTAGATTGAATTATTCTGTATACAATTTGTATTATGGAAGACTTTTTAGGAAAACAATATTTTAACTTTATAAAGAGGTGAAAATGAAGTCAAATATTTCTTTTGTCATTTATAGGCTTGCAATTATAAATAAGATCATTATATGTCATGCCATTTAATTCAGTTTATGTCATTTTCACTTCAAACAAAACTGATCTTTTATAAATGACTGCTTTTATAACACTTGCAAAAATAATGCAACATCCATGAAGTAAGATAATACATAAATTAGCAAACAAATGTAAAAGCGATTACATAAATATTTATATGTACCCCCTTTCAACATGCCAGTAATTAGGCTTAGTTTGATCTACTGTTATTATTTCTTATTTTATATAGATTATTCTAAATGATTGTTTTGCATGGATCTGTTATACTTTTTTATTTACTGGTTTATTAATGATTCCCTTTTGAAATGTTTTATCCGTCCAACAGAGGATACATGTTAACCCGGCGTAAAAAAAAGTGAAACATCCCTTCAACCATTCAGAGGACGTGTATAAAATATAAATTATTTACTGTAACTGTAATGTTTTTGAAACAAAATTATTTTATTAAATGTAGATAAAATAGTACTAGTTTGATTCTTACATGTCATTTATTTAGGTAAGGTATAAATTTAACGGGTGCAAATATATAATGAAAGATTCGACATTTTTTATAATTCTGAAGCCATAAGTAGTAATATGTCCCAATTGGCGGCAGATGTGTCATTTGTAGGCAGTAATTATAGAAAGCAATTGGTGGTGAATATGGTTAACAGAGTAATGGGTTTGTGGGCTAACGTGTTGATGAGGCAAAAGAGTGTTTGTTTATGGCGCAGAATGGTATGTACGATGCGGGGGCAGGAGACCTCCTTCTGGAGTGTCAAAAATGGCACTGGGTGGGGTCGTACGAGAAATCTATTTTAAATTTGGCAATAGGGTATACAAGGAGGTGATACAAGGGATCACAATATTTTATAGCCTCCGAACAATAACAGTGTTACAACTTGGGGATCAAAAGTGTTCATACCCTGAAAACGATAAGAGTGTTACAAGTGGCTGACTTCAATTGCTGTGACTTAGTAACAATATTCAAACTGACCCTATATATGCTACAGCTGGTAAATATGGGCGCAGGATTCTTAGGTTTTTTCAAATAAAGTACGAGAAAATTATCTGACAACACGAAATCACTTTATCGGTACTATAACTTAACCTTGAAAAAGGCCGGAACATTACCATTCAAATAACGGATTATAAAAGTAGCACTATAATTCCAAAATAGAACCGGACAATAATGGAGACTGAAAATTATCCGAAATTTTCATTTTAAAAAAAAAACCCTTGGTAAAGACTAAAAATAGAACTACAATTCCAAAACTATGCCGGACTTTATGTCGACTGAAAAATATGTAATATTTAATATAGGCACACAAAAAACTAGTAGCAAAAGTACTACAAATATGTCCAGACTCTACTGGAGACATAAATCGGGAACATTAATATGCAAATGGTTTAGACTAAAAGTAGAATTAATATTCCGAATTTTACAGGACTTTAGTTGAGACTGAAAATTATCAGTAATATTTTTGAAAATAATTGGCTATGACTAAAAGTTGTACTGACAATCCGAAACTCATACTGACTTTGGCGGAAACTGACAAATAACCGGGATGAATTTAAATATGGTAGGTTATTACTACAATTTCAAGTTTATATAAAATTTAGTATTGATAAAAGATGAATTTTCCATTAAATATAAAAGGTTTAAACTATATTTTACAAAGTGTCAAACAATGTAAATGTGCAAAATTTTCCTATTTGGTTTTCTTACATATAAAATGCCTTGGGTATTCTTTTAATCTAACACCTACTATCAGCAGAAATGCGTAGTGTTTAAACAAAGGGACTAAATCTCACCAACATAATATCCATAACATCACCTATTCATCCAATACCCCATACACGCTATCTACTATCAAACACCCTATACATACAAAACACCATATACACAACCAAAAACACCCTGACTAGTATTTAAAATCCAACATCTATCAGAAGAAATCCGAGGTATGTGGTAAATGAAGTTCTAAATCTAGCAAACATACTATTTATCACATCACCTATACCATCGTGGACCTCTTATACACTATTCAAAACATCTTGTATAGTGTCACCACACCTACGATCAAAATAAACTCGAAGCGTTTCAAGAAAAAAGATAAAATCGTACAAAATAGACCATCTATCACACAACCTACACTATCCAAAACCCACTAAAACTATCCAAAATCCCTTTTTTAGATTATTATTGATTAGGTATGTCCGTGTGTTTATGTCACATTATATAAAATTCAAGAGAAAGAGACACTTCCGTTTTATGTAATATTCACTTCTCGAATCACAATGAAAACTTCCCAACGCGTCACAAAGTCCATGATTTCCTGACTGTCTAGATGCTTGTAACTTGGTTCAAATGGACCTCACAGCTTGTATTATTTGACAGAAATCTACTCCAGGGAGGTTTATGTTATCCACAAAGCCGAAGTAATAGATGCATTGCCAAACACATGTGAACGTTGGGAAAGAAGGAACGGCGATAAAACGTACTGAAAAAATGTCTCATAACATCGCTTTTGCTATACGAAATTGAAACATTTGAAGTTATGACTGGAAAGGAATAGAAAAGGCATCCAAGACCAAGGGGCAGGTGTATCTACTGTCGTTCTAAGAGAAAATCAATGACAAATGCTACATGACAGTTATTCATTCTCCGAAAGAACCACTCCTGACATATTGCTACTGACATGCAGGATGAAAACATGCCTGCTAAAATATAGTCTGGCGATTTAACTGCTGTGGAAGGCAAATATCAACTTGAGAGAGAGAGAGAGAGAGAGAGAGAGAGAGAGAGAGAGAGAGAGAGAGAGAGAGAGAGAGAGAGAGAGAGAGAGAGAGAGAGAGAGAGAGAGAGAGAGAGATGAAGGATCGGCTTTTGCGGAATTAGTGTCTCGTGTTGAGTATTCAGTAGAAGAGGGAACCCACCTATTTTATCTCCATCAGTAACATAAAAGTCGACTGAAAGAGATCGAGCAAGATATTGCTTCTAAATTATGGGTTTGCAGGTGCAGCAGATTGCATGAGTACCATACTTGTTTTTACAAATGACATGTAGCAGATGTCTTTGCTGTACATAATATAAATTGAAAGCTCTCATGTTTGCAAAAGTTGCAAAGATTTTCAGAGACTGAATCTTATACAAGGGAACGTTATATTTCTTGGAAGTTTTCCCAATAACTTTCAACAAAGCAAGTTGCCCATTGCAAAGTTTTCTAAGCCTAGTTTTAAAGTTATGTATAAGCTACAATCTAACTGTCTTGAGAATATTACCGCAACCATGTATTTGATGTATAATGATTTCCGCGGGATTAGTGTTGAACTGGTAAGCAAGGTTAACGTGACTAGTCAAATACCGGAAACTTGAATCAGCAAATGCGACAGATTGCACGACTTATGTGTTAAAGGTTAGTTCAAGGATCAAAAGGATGTCCAAGAGGTGAACATGTTCGTATCCATCCCCACGATGACAGACAGCTAGAGGGACCTTTACCGCTAAGTTTGATTGGATCGGTTTACAGCGATATCCAATCAAAATTGAGATAGAGGGCGTTATTACAATTAGTACCTGAATGATACCCTCCGAACTCATGAGAGGAAATATATTATTTGCCTGGAAGGACTGCAGATATAAAGCATTTACTCCGAGAAAGAAGCCGCTAGTAATCTTGCGGTAAAATACAGACGTAGACTGTAAGGAAAGGCAAAGCTTCGAAATGAGAACATCTGGTTCCATTTGGTCCCAAGTCTTCAAAAGTTGGAGACGGAATTGAGACTATAGCCGAGATGGTCGAATTCGACAGAAGAGTAATCGTTAGAGAGAAAGTGGAGGAGGAGGAGAAAGATCCTGTATAAAGTCGATGATGAGTCATTTGATTATTTAATTGGTTATTCAATTGTTATTCATTGAATTTCAATCTTTCTTATATATTTAACCATATAACCGTCGATATAGCTGACTGGGAGCTCAGAGCTTTACATCAATATTTTATATAATAATTTAGATAAACTATTTATGCACCCTACCCCAATCATTTACTTTGTCACACCCAGTATAAAACTTCTGACTTCAACGATTCTCTGAGGGCAAATCCTTGGACAGAGTTGTGGAAGATTCTTAAACTTGTCTAACCATGTCGCAAATGTTGCTTCGAAACTCAAAGAAGATAAAAGCAGAGGCTTCCAACAGATACCATTCTTTACCGCAATGCAATAAGTTGTGCCTTTTAATTAAGTATCTAACTAGATTTAAGCATCATAATCAACAATAGGATTTAAAGTAGATTCAGACATTAGACACTTGAACTTTTATCTTCAACGCTGACCTGACCTGTGTTTAACCATTAGCTTTGCATAACACATCGGTTTCTACTACGGCAGATTGTTCTGTTGCCTTGGTCATGTGAGTTCAAAAGACTGTACATGATTAATTTGATAGGAAGTTTGCAAACCAGTTTCAGAAAAGAAAGTACAAAGATTGTATATACGTTTTGAAGAATTTATATTCAATGTGAATATACATTTGTGTAAAAATTATTATATTATGTAAAATTCAATTTAAATCATTCCTTATAAAATATAATATTTAGTATTTATAACATTTAGCTCCAGAAGATGTAAATAATTATTCTGTAGATTTTCACTTAAATGTCTGCACGAAATAGATTCTAGCAACAAGTATTACGTTCAAACTATGATGTGCGCAAACACTTCAGTTATTCTGCCTCCATCATTTCGGTTAAAAATATATTCAATTTGCAGAAATTCTGTACTGCTACCTTACATTTAAATAGTGACTGAGTGGTCTAAAGTGCTTGCCTTTACCGATCACAGCCATCTCATCTCTGTCTGTATGGGTTCGAGTCTTGGGCTTGGCTAATATGGGTATGTGAGAAAGCTCCAGGTAGCTTCCCGATGGGCCCATGGTTCTTACCAGGGTTTTACCTGATTAAATGAAGTGTTATTGGTCATATAGTCGGCAAATGTTTAATTGATTTTCAGATAACAAGTAGATAATTAAGCAAAAGATGAGTATGTATCCCATTGAAATTTGTTTGGATTTGAGACTTGAGAGGTTGCTCATGTTGAAAGGCAATGGATGTTTGTTCCATGTATAATGTCACTAAAGGACACTATAAAGAGAGAACAAAACACGAACTTTATGTAAGGGAAATGTATATGCATTATGGTATAAGAAAAACATCTGACCAATAAAAGAAGAATCATATACCGATGTGACTAATCTCCTTGCTTAGTAAGTTAATAAAGAACAAAAGGATATTGCATAAAATGAAAATGGTCAAAAGGTAAAATATACACTAAAACTGTGAATAAGGATATATGACTGAACTTGCTTTTAAAATACTCCAGCTGCGTTTTTATCTTTTGAAAGACGAAAGCAAGCAATTATTAGTTTGAGATCTAAACTGTCAGAGTACCTAAGTGCGTTGAAACACTAGTTAGTTTCCTCATCTGACATCTTGACAGTCGTAATAGTATTAGTCAATGTTATCACGTATACTATCGAGTTATAAAAATGTTGACAAGTCATATGAACAGTAAGATATTTTAATATCCGGTTAGTATAGTCAACACATCTGCCTCTGAACATGACACTAGGCTGCACCATGAATCATTGTTCACAGAAATCAAATATGTAAAAAAAAAATACAGCGTAGTTTGATTTCAATCCTTTCCTCATATTCATTGAAGATGCGCTTTCCACTGAATGGCTGCCTTTTGTAGTCATGAATATCAGAATACAAAATATCATGATAGTACATCTGTCATTACGACGAATATGCTCGTGCAAACTGCTCACTCAAAGGTAAGTCTAACGTTCTTTTTTGTGTAGGTATTTTTTGGGTTTTGGGGGTAGGGCTGTATTTTACACCTGCGTCAACATTTGTCAAGCAGTATTTGAGAAAACTATTTGCTTGTCATCATCACCTCTTTTCTCCTTCATAAAATCCAAATAAGGGTAATAATTCTTTAGCCATTTATATTTGTACGCCTTGCACATGCTGGTAAGAGATTTCCATTAATAATCTAGAAGAGATTTTCTGTCCGTTCTTTTGCCGTTTTTTCTTACTTTTGATTTTTTTACAAGATAACCTAGTCCTAATTTAAATATTTTTAATCAGAATTTGAATATTGTAGACAACTGCAGTCATAACAGCGGCCATTCATTTATGCACAAAACATATACTCACCGAGTAGTTGAGCATAAACCGATACTTGTAAGAAGTCTTTGAAAACCAACTCTGACATTCCTTGTAAAGTGTATGATTGCATGCTGAAATTTCAAATGACCTAAATAAGTAAATACTTAAAAACTTGTTGACTGCATTCTTATATACTTTACAAAGACTATTTTAATTAGACTGTATTTACTGATTCGTGTATATCTCAGTTTTCTGTCATACTAACCATCATATATTTTTAATGCGCTTAAATTGATTGCACAATAGAGTTTAAATAAACCTATTAGATATTATCTCCAATCACACATTACTGTGTATCTGCAATGGACGCTAGTAAACGACGCGTCTTTACATCTGGTTCACATTGCATGATTAACTCTATATTTGATCAACTCTGCTTCATTAATTCAAAGTTATTGAGCATGCAATTAAGATTAGAGCCTTGATAATTACAAATATGGCTTGACAAGGATGTGTTTAAAATACTCAGAATAAATTATATGCATCGAGCTAGTTTCCTCCAGCTTTATCTATATTACGCAAATCTATGTATATGAACTAAAACTTGCATATATACATGATTGGAATTGCTGGTGAAACCGTGAGCTGCAAGGCGCATCTATATCCATATTACTGTTAATTTGTCCTGCAATCCAAACATCAGAACTTTCTAGGCTAATTTAAATTACTGGGGTCCCATTTAGACGAGTGCGTTGGTTCACAAAAACAGTTAGCTGTCGTAAATATTTTAACAAACATATTTGTATGGCGATTCACGAGGAACAACATTCTGCAGACACTGCTCAGTTCGGTTACATGTGTGTATGATGTCTGCATGAAGTTATTTGTATGTGATGTTTTATTCTCGGATTCTCATCCATGGCTTGTATCAAACACAAGTAATGATGATGGTGATCATCGGTTTGTTGTTGCTGCTGTTGTATTCGTTTTTAACACTGAAATAAAGGTACACGTTTGTCTCATGGTTCGTATTTTCTTCTCTGCTGTCTCTTGTTAACTTCTTCAATTTAAGGTTGATACCCACATTAATCAAAAATGCTAAATTTTCAAAACATTAAATATTATAGAGTAAACGAAATATTAAAGAAATTAAAAACATTTGCTTTAATTTCATACCAACGGAAGGGATCTATTGGTCTTTATTCAGATAATCTGATATTTCGCCCTTGAAGAAAGTATAACTTTAGAACAAAGGTGAATTAATCCATTCAACACTGGACAACATCAAAAGAAAATGAGGTTGTTTGTTGTTTTACAGGAATATACTTTTTTAGTTTTGCTCATTTACGCACAAATTTACATTTTACATCACCTGCATTTCTTCTGTATATATCGTCTGCTGAATAGAAAAAAAATCACCTGTAAATAATAATAATAATAATAATAATAATAATAATAATAATAATAATAATAATAATAATAATAATAATAATAATAATAATAATAATAATAGGCATAAGCATTCTTTTATTTCTTTCTAAGATTTATTTATAAATATACAATGATATTTAAAGCTACACTTTGCATAACTAATAAAGTTGGTGCCAATGTTTGGATCAGATATTCGACTACATCAAATTTGACTTATTATTCCACATTTAAGGAAAGACAGAGGTTTCCCAACGTCATCGCCACTCTGTACCATAGCTACTAAATTAACCTTTTTCCTAAAGGGCAATTTAATATTCGGTTTTGTTTATTATCCCTACGCCAATCAGCTCTGCGGACACGTATGTTAAAAGTCTAACAAAGTAATTCAAAACCATTTGCCTCATTATGAAGTTTCTTGTAATGACTTGCTAAAGTCAACTTACTACATGCATAGATAGTAATTTGAACTAGTCAAATTCTTCGTCAAAATGTGTCAACATATGTTTTTGTACAATGCAAAATTCCCCATGCTCAGAGGAGCACTTCCGTTATTAAATCGTCAGTATCGGAGGTACAGATTTGTTGCACATTGATAAATTCCTTACTTTCACGTAGTAGTAAAATTGAAATGTAGTCCACAATCAAATAATGCCTAAGAAGAAGTGACAGGCTTTAAATACCACAGATTCTTAAGACGTTCTCGTTACAAGCTAAACATGGCCATTATGGCACCGATTAATATATAATTGCAATGGAATGATAAACTCTCAAAGAGGGTATAACTTTACATCATTTCGATTGACCAATTAGAGGGCAGAATTCTGTTATAACAAATTTTGGGTAAGATGATAACATGAGAAATCCCTCTAAATTGTATTAAGACTAACTCTTCTTTGGACTCATTTTCATTAAACTATATTGGGAGTAATTTCCATTAAAATATATGTAGATTAACTTTATTTAATAGAGGTATATGCTATCTTGATAAAGATTGCATCATTAAAACTAGTGCTAGTCTCATTTTTGTATGCGAAAATTTACTTAACAGATAATCTTTATAAACAGGAAAATATCTGCCTCTATAAATAGAACAAGTTTTTCTGCATTATATATCTATAAGCTGAACTTACCAAGCTTACACTCAGTGGCAAAATTTCTTAACATATTTTCCAACCTAACTATCTTTATGTTATTCAAGGGCAGAAATAAAACGCAAACACATGTAGTTCTAATGGGATAAAACCGGATCTCGCTAGTTGAAGCGACCATGAAGTGCGGGCGTGATGCTGGCTTCCACCTCAAAAATTCAAGACGTTACCATAAAAGGTTAGGAGGTGTTTTGATCTGGTATAAATAGGTCCCAAAAGAAGCTAGCACCCATCCTGACCGCCTGCTTCAACTAGACGAGAGCTCTTATGTTTATTACAGGCAAGACTCTTTTATGCTCTAAAAAGTTTTAGAGAATAAGTACTTTTGAAAGTTAAAGATTTATGTTCTAACCTTCCTTACGGCAATATTCTTATGAGTTCTCTTTTTATTCTAATATTATAATATAATGGATTGTTTAATTATTTTAACAATTGATATTTGTTGTATTTGTGATAATGGTTAAAAGATTAAAATGGTTACCGACTTCATGTTTAGATTCAATTTGGACATTTTAAAATATCCTTCAAGGAATAAAGAATAATGTTTTGTAATCTATTCCATTCCAAACAATTATCTTAAACAGATCCCATGCTCTCGCTTCCCAAGCATTTCATAAGGAATGTAGCTGTGTCTACATTATCATGCGTTACACCTTTTCTCTCTCTCTCTCTCTCTCTCTCTCTCTCTCTCTCTCTCTCTCTCTCTCTCTCTCTCTCTCTCTCTCTCTCTCTCTCTCTCTCTCTCTCTCTCTCTCTCTCTCTCTGTGTTTTTTGAATTTCTTCACTTTCACAGTTTTGTCCTCCTCTTCTTCTTCCTCCCTGTTTTCTCTCCTTCATGTTTTCTCTTTCCAAACGTCTCAGAGGACACCTCTTCTTTCTCCTCCTTTTCCTCTTGCTCATGTATCTTGACCTTTATCTCGAAAGGAGCCATGGAGAAATCAGGAATGTGAATGACATTTTCTTGCATGTATTTAAAATCGATAGAGATAAAATTCCATTTCTTCTTCTGGTCATTATCTTCTTCTTCATGTTTAGAATGTAGCATTGGTGTTCCAAGTCCACGATTTGACGACAAAAGTGACATGGCTTCTTTCATGAACAGATGTGCGCTTTAGCTTTATTGGTAAGTATACCTTGTCCACAAGTAGGGCACAATCTCATGAGTTGACAGGCACATTTCTGCTGTGATCCTTGCATTTTCAAATGTTGTTGGTAACAGACAGGGCTTACAATTGTAAGCTGACAATCTGTGCAATGCACTCGTTCTTTTTCTTCGTCCAGACAATCATCCTGAGCATTTCGATCCGCAATGCATACGTTGCTCTTGATTGTTAGAGCTATAGTTACATTTCTCACAGTAATAATTGTATGACAGGAACGCAGTGATAGGGTCTAAGACATCAAAATGTTCATCGTGACAATAGACGTGAAGTTTCCTTCCCGTCTTTAAAATATTTGCCTTGAAACAACAGAGGTCCGCAAACTCTTGGGGGTGTATTTTCTTGGTGCAGACGGAGCCAAAACGTCTTGCAATTTTTGCATTTCAGGAATGACGCATGTTTTATCTTTAGCTATCCCCTCTTGCTGTAACAGGAGTTCTGCTTCTCTTCGTTGTTTGGAGAGGTTAGATTTTCGAATTTTCTCTCAGTCTCCTTTCCCTATGCATATGTTCGTTCCACAACGATGGCACGGGCTAAACACATCTTGTCTTGAAGATTATTAATTTGGACACGAGGCTACGCTTGATGCTGAGAGGGTCGTCCACCAATAACACTTTTTCTGTGTTGTCCTGCCCCTTGTGGAAGAGAAAAGTGGGTCATGAACAGTGTTGCTTTTCCGTCGGTGACGTGAAACATGTAGTTGGATTGCTGTAAGTGTTAAATCTTGTCGATGATTTTAGGTGTCAAATCTGATGAACTACTAAACTCAATCCAAGTAGCGGACTTCAAATTGTCGTGACTTTGAACGGAGCCAAAATCATTTTCATGCAAGTTGGTCATGTGCAGTTTAAAGATTCGATGCGTTACTTGGTCATGCCTTTGAGTAGTATATACTAAACGTTTGGCATGACGACAGAAATGGCCAAATGCTATATTTCACACATTTTCAATGCCGAATCCAATAAAGACTCCATTTTACCCCATTTCCCTGAGTCGCACTACTACGACCCCGACAACCTACCTACCGAACAACGAGAAGCTTTCTACATATGGTACCAGATTCACGCCTCTGACCTTTTCGACTTTCATGAATAAATGTTAAAATATTGTCGTTCCGAGTTGGACATTTACGGCGTTGCTGTGGAAAATTTCAAAACTTATTCATGTTACACGGAGAGATTGATCCTTTGAAAGAAGCCTGCACAATTCCCAAAGCGTGTTCCTTATTGTACCGCCAACTATTCATGCCCGAAAACACGCTAGCTGTCATCAGTCCTCAAGCAACTAATGTTGTCAAACGTCAATACTCGGTCAAATCCCTACACTGATTACATTACTTATGTGACAAGGAAGACAAATGTGTCCAACATTGGCCTCAACGGAGGAGTCGAGAAAGCCAACGGAAGGTCTTCATTGTATGGCTGAGACTTAGAAAACCCCAAGATCGTGTACCAGTTTAACGGGTGCTTATTTCACAGAATCCCATCTGTTTCCCTCAATGAGCCACTAAAACCAGTTTTTACAAAGCAACATGGAAGACTTATACCAGACCACTTGACAGCGTCGGCTTGAAGTTAGAAGAGTAAGGATACCAAGTGATAGAAATGTGGGAACACAAGTACGATCAGCGATTGAAAACCGATCTAGAGTTTAAGCGCATCGTGGAAAGTTACAAGCTATTGGACCCTCTGAACTCATGGGACAGTTTGTACGGAGGACTGACGAATGCCACCTGCTTGCTGTTCCAAGCGAATAGGAGAAAGGAGAAGAAATTAAATACTTGGACGTGTTTTCTCTGTATCCGGTATCCGTTTGTGTGCAAATACTGTCACTCTCCCACAGGTCACCCGCAATTGCTGACTAAACACATCGATGTGGACAGTATTAGACAATACGAATAATTGATTAAGTGCAAAGTCTTGCCTTCCACGAACCTATACCATCCCGTGTTACCACATCATTGTGAAGGAAATCTAATGTTTCTCTTTTGCTTTACTTGTACTGAAACGTAAAAACAATACCAACCTTGTCAGTACACTCATGAAGAACGCGCTTTGACGGGAAGGTCGGTTAGTGTGGAATTGTTTAAAGCTCTGGACTTGGGATACCAACTGTTATATGTGTATGAATGTATCTCTTTCCCAAGAATGAAAAATACCACAAGGGCGATGAGATTTAAAAAGGCATTTTCCATACTACGTGAAAGATTTTTTGAAACAAACAAGAAGCCATTGACTATCCTTCATGGTGCAACACTCCCGAAGGCCAAAAGAAATTCAAATAGAAATACTTGAAGCAGGAAGGTATCAATTTAGACCACATCGAGAAAAACGAATGAAGGCGATAGTTTGCCAAAGATTATGTTGAATTGATTGTTTGAAAAAACTGGCACAACGACCGTGTTTACCCAAAACGGAGTATTTGTCTGAACCTTTCCGCTATTTACAGATGATTCAAGACAAAACCAAATACATTAAACACGTGGACGTCTTTTGTGAATACTTGCTCTTAGTCAGTTACGAAGAACTGGACTTTGTGAAGCCGACGAATTTGGAAATGTCATCATTGTAGCCTACGTGACAGCTCATGCTCGCTTAAAACTGTTCGAAGCTTTAGAACTGTTAGGAGATCGTGTATTGTATTTTGACACGGACAGTTGCATCTATATCAATCGCTTGGGTCAACAGCAACCTAATATCAACGGAGTCCGTTTAGGACCCTGGACAAAAGAGCATCCTGAAAATAAGATTCTATTTTCGCAAGTGGCGATCCCAAAAATTATAGCTTCGAATACCGTAACACTCAGGAAGTGTACACGGATTGAAAAGTGAAAGGATTGACTCTCAGTTATTGCACCAGTCAAGTTGTAAACTTTGGTGTGCTAAAAGAAACCTTACAGTCTGGACAGGATGGAAACTTTAAAGTTACCACTTACCAACCAAGCAAGATAGTGCGTTTACCCACACATCAAATCGTCAGTCGACCGTTGGTAAAAGTCTATCAAATCGTGTACGAAAAGCGAGTACCGCTTCCCAACCACTTTACTTTACCGTGCGTACACATCAATATTGGTCAGCATATAGAAAGGGACAACGTCCATGGTCAATAATTCGTTGTGACTACAAGTGCCAAAAGAGAAAGATGAATCCTTTCACTCAGCAAGAATCAAGCGAGAGCAAACTCGAATGCGATTGCAGAAATGCCGTACACTGTGACCACACTGATTCAGATCCAGATTATCGTCATGGGAATTTTGCTATGCCTACCAAACCTACCATGGAAATTTGGGATGATAATGTGCGTGTCAAACCTGACGGATGCGAAAGCGATGCCACTCGTCATCGTACACCTTTTCAATTAACTTGTTTTTGTGTGTATATTATCCACCACGGACATCCACGCGACAACCACCCTACGGATGTCATACAAAACTGAGCAAACTTCTGCATATTTCACCGCACTCTGATCGAAATGAAACATTACAAAACAAATATTCGTTTCCTGTGCGTTTGCTAGAATACAGTGACTATGAAAGTCGGATCCAAACCTTCCGAGGAAAATGTCCAAAATATGTGAGAGGACTCTAACTACAAAAAATTAGCCAGAGCCGGAATTTTCTACTTGAACGAAGGGGATAAAGTCAAGTGCTTCAGTTACGGTATTGCTCTTCACGAGTGGGAACAGAAAAATTCCTCTTATCTGGAAGATACTCGATGGTCTCCAGATTTTCACTACCTACATTTAGTGGGATCTCGTCATTGAAGTGGGACCAACCATGTCGTGTAACCTACGTGGTTAGGAGTCAGACGTTGGGCCACCCCTAGACAAGTATTTAAACCCGATATAAAACTAATCTTCAAATTACCCATCGAATTGCAATAGAAGATCTACAAGGACATTTGGCAGGGACTTGCCAGAGACAAATCTCAAATAGTGACTGTAAAACTTTTATGTCAATAAATTCACAAGAGGAAAGAGAAAAAGGTTAACAAAAACGTTCGATTTCTCTGGATCAAGGGTATGTTCATTCTACTCTGTCGCTTTAGACCATTTACATTGGAAGAATTTATTGACATTCTTGACCGTTACCCTGAATGGCAGTGGTCAGAAATTACTCTAGGAGAAGTGTTTGACTGATACATGGTCAAGGATACTTTACAAGATAACATTCGTGGCTTACCTGTGGAGTTGAGAGAACGCATTTACCGAGAGTTGGTCAAAATACAAGTCAAACGCAAGGAGCCATTGCATCCGTTACGTCACCATTGTTTGAACCACTGGTGACTAAATGCTATAAGAACATTATTTCTGAAGAAAGTGTTCAAGTTGTCAGACATTGATCAACTTTAAATGGGTGAAAACTGTTGTATTGTTGATAGTGATTACTTTTGCAACCAGATACACTTAATGAATCTACTTCCAAAAAAGTTACAGTTTCCAAAATCTTGTACAGAATGTAAAATTAGTTGAATAGGAATCTTCTGAACCGCTTGTCATATAATCGGCTAATAATTAGAAATAATTGAACTAGACAACGGAAATATACGAGCCCTTTTGTGCAGAATGTACACATAGCTTCCAAAAAAAGAGACTAAAATCGTTCTACCATGCCAAGACCTTTATCATTTGTGATACAACAGATTCCGTGGAAGGAGATCCATGACAATATTCAAACGGTGGAGGATTACCATTTCCTATTACCTATTACGAGAACTGTAACGATTGCATTGGGGTCGACGTGTAGTGTGTGTCTTAGTGACTTGCTTTCTAGGATTTCGTTTACCGTCTGATTATTTGTGGACTATTTACGAACAGTATCTACTCTAACAGCATGAAAATAGTCCCTTTAAATCTCCACGAGAGACCCATTCACCTCAAAGCTTCGCGCTTTCATTTGGATACGTCTCGACCTTTACGAGAAATCAAGATTCGTCATCATTTAGGTACTGAAGATGTGTATGACGATGTCTGTGTAGCTTGTGACTTACACCCTCACAGGACAGATGTACGTGACTGGAGAAGTTGGGGTTTCTAGGCTTGGACTAAAGAAATTGCCCACTATGCCCGAGATTTGTAATCCTAAAGGATTAAAACGTTCATTGAAAAAAGTCACTTTTAATCCTGTGTTAGTGACTGTATCAGAAGAAGAAGAACATACTGTCACCGAGGAAAACCACTCTCTTCAGGACAGGACTGTCATTGACATCCCCAAAAGACTATTCCAGGAGGACCCTTATGTGACGGTGCCAAGGAATTACAGACTCTCAGAATACTACACACTGCATTGTGATCACAAAAAATGTTGTGAATTAGAGACTTGTTTATATTCTACTCTTAATTGTTTTGATGTGTCTTTTATTAAATGTACTTAACCAGTTGTCTTTTATGTATTTTTATCTTTCGTGTTATTCACAATGAAACAAAAAATGACAATAAAACGTGTCCTTAAAAAGTATAAAAACTCTGGTCTTGTCTGTCTTCGTGTCAAAAAGTGACATTCCTTACACTATTATGGCTACCACTGCTTCTTCTGCTCCCTCATTATCCACTTTCAAAATCATCGATGAACAACTAGATCGTGCCAATTGAGAGGCCTTGTATCTTCGGCATCCCTTTAACATGCTCATTGCTGGACCCAGCGGTTCAGGCAAAACCGAATTTGTCAAACGTTTGATTGAACATAAACATCATTTGATCGATGGTCCGCCTCAACGAATAGTGTAGTGTTACAAAAAGTGGTAATCAGCGTAGAGCCTTCTACGAAAAATTCAAATTGATTCCATGTATTTGTGGAAGGCATTCCTGTCGAAGACAACGGAATCGTGTCTGACCCCAGTCAAACCAGTTTGATCATCTTTGACGACATGCTAGGGAAAGACGAAGAAGAAATTAAACTATGGTTTACACGCAGATGGCATCATCGTATTGCCAGTGTCATTTACGTTGCCCAAAATTTGTTTCTACAAAGTAAAGCCCATCGTACCATCAGTCTCAATGCTCATTAGGTTATTTTGTTAAAAGTCCTAGAGATAAATCGCAAGCGCAAGTCTTAGCCAAACAGTCAGAAACACCGTGGCTAACTTATGCGTACGAAGATACCACTCAAACCCCACATGCCAATTTACTCGTGGATTTAAAACCCACTACTACTGATTATTTGCGATTTCGTACCCATCTGTTTCACCACTGGTACCAAGACGGAGGACCTGTCGTGTACACGTCTCCGTCGTCGACTTAACCACTGCTACCTAAAAAAAAAATGTATAGAAACCTCGGTCAATTGGACTCTGTCTCACACAGCGTCAACATCTTCCCATCAAATTGATTCGTGCCTTGTACGGCATCAGTCGTGAAAAAAATCCACAACTACTTGCTCGTGTCTTAGAAGCCAGCCTCAAAGAAGTCTTAGGATGGAATGTGGTGACAGCACGTCAATTACTGCAAGGTATCATTCAGATTCCGCATCAAACCTAATGTTTGTTGTTGTTTTTGGTTTTTTTTAGAGAGAGAGAGGGATAGAGAAACAAAGTATCATTGACGCAACTGGCCGATACTCGCATTGACACTCAAACCAAAAAGCAAATCAATTTGTAACCTGGAGGTAGCGGTTCTCTAAGAGGCGTCATCATTCGTTCCCTATTAAAATGAGATAACAATGCTCCCAAAGTTCTCCTCCA
Organism: Potamilus streckersoni; assembly: GCA_016746295.1. Taxonomy (NCBI): domain Eukaryota; kingdom Metazoa; phylum Mollusca; class Bivalvia; order Unionida; family Unionidae; genus Potamilus; species Potamilus streckersoni. The sequence continues at coordinate 2,738,167 of JAEAOA010002259.1, read as the reverse complement.
AGAAAAAAAATCCACTTCCCGATGTACCCAGAAGAAAATGAAAAAGAGCAATGGTGTCAAGACTAGGTCACCTCAGAAAAAAGAAAAGAAAAAAGCAATGGTGTCAAGACCAAATCACAACCTAAGAAGAAGAAACAGAAAAAGAAAAGTCCACAGATAACAGTTTCTGCCCACAAGAGAATGTCTCCAAAAACTTCTTCAGCAGTGATACCCTTTTCCTCGTTAGCGGCAGTAGCCGCTGCTCACAAAGTACCTGCCCATAAAATCAAAGTTCAAGAGAGATCAGGCGTGTTATACAGTTTGCTGGATATGTCCAAGCAAGAACTGGCCCGATAAAGTCACTTGAGAACTCTTCCATCACGCGAGTTGCCTGTCAGCAAGTTGATGCGACGTAAAGACAATCAGTGGCGACGCATTCCAGCATAAAAAAGATCTGAGGCAAATTTTAGGATCGGTGTTCTTTTTGTGCCCCTGAACACCCAGGATGATCCCACCAAGAAGTGTAGACAACTGTGCAAAAAGGCAAAGGAAAAATAAATAGTCACGTCATCCTAAAAAGCTTTTAGCCCAATATCGACGTCATCCCCAGAAAAGATACACTCGTCCAAAGAAAAAGAAGAGTCACCAAAGAGGAGGATAGTTTGGTAATTTTGGAAAACACGTTGTCACCTTTATGACGAAGCGATAGTCCCCCTCCCAAAAAAAGGATAACAGACCGTGTACCCAAGTCAATAACGTTATTGTTTTGTTTTGTTTGTTTGTTTTTTTGGGTTGTTGTTGTTGTTGTTGTTGTTTTTTTTGTTTGTTTGTTTGTTTGTTTGTTTGTTTGTTTGTTTTATTGGTGTGTGCCCCGGAACCACCAAAAAGACATTCCACTTCTACCCCAAAAGAAATGGAAACAAAAAGACTGCCCTCTCGTTTAGCCAAACAAAAGGACATGTTGTCCGTCTTGTCCAAAGCTCCTCCACTTGTGCGAAAATAAATGATTCAAACTGCTTCAAATATTTTAACGATACCGTATGCGAATGTTGTCTGAATGTCTTGAATAAAATTGAAGTTATTTTGCTATTAAAAAATCTAAATGTTAAAGCGGATATTTATTTTGTTCTGAGTTTGGCTAGAAATTTTATAATATCTATCTGATGTAAATGTAAGATCTGAAAATCAATATTTTACAATCTCTTACAATAAATTAGATATGCATGTTTTGTGGCTTATCCTGTAATATTTCAAGTACTACGAACCAGTCACGGTTCGAATCGGCCAGCATGCGGCAGTTAAATTGATTGCCAATTTTAACCAATCAACGACGAATTTTCACTAATTTCCGTAATTAGTAATGGCGGCACCCATGAAACAGTTGCTGGGCGAAGTTGCTACAGATCTATCGGCTTTGGGTTACTCGGAGTGAGCTTCAACGTCATTTATCATTTCACATTGATTCGTTCAAGATATAACGTTGGATTTCTTTATCTACCATTTTATAAAATTTAAAAACACATGGTTTGTAACGCAGTATTGGCTTCGCAATGGGATTTAGCAAGTGTGAAGTGTGAATTCTCTGTCTCAAACCGGGGTGGCTGAAGCAAGCTAAACGTTGAAAAAATGAATAGCCTGAAGAAGAAAAAAAATCAGAACTAGTGAAGAAAGATCCTCAAATTATAGTTATTATCCTTTTTGACACCTGACCGCGTCTATCTTACTATAATAGACAACGATCCCTGGCTTCTTTTCCTGTCCAAGAAGGTACTCAGCCGACGCGAGCTAGATAATTAAAAAAAACAACAAAAAAAAAACAAAACAAAACAAAAAAAAAACAACAACAAAACAATAGTCTTAAAAAAAATGTGTCCACTGACAAAATTCGCGAAATTCACATGTTTCGGAGCCCGTAACTTAGTTCGGTGCAACATAGAATAGACAATGATGGCTTGATGGATAGAAAAATATATCAGGATTAAAACAAGTTATAGAATATGATCGCATACCGCTAGAGACGAAATTAGCAAAAGGAAATCTATGGTCATGGGTGGAATGAAGTGTACGGAAGTTACATACCTTTTCTCTTATATAGTATGGCAGGGAGGGTTCATTGGCAGAACGGGTCATTGGGGTAATCTAAAATATTTTTGTCACTCTGACATTTTCCTTACGATTATTGTTTTTTTTTAACATAAAGCTTGCGTCGAGTACCTGTGCTCAGACGTAATTGATGGTTCATTTTTACTCGTTATATGTATTTCTATTTACCAAACCATCTGTGATCTTTTTTCTTTGCACTACACTGAAGTTACTGGCCTCGAAACGTAAGAATTGCACGAATTGTCTCTAGCCTGGCAAAGTTATGCCCACCAACAATTTGCCAGCATATTCTTATGCACAAGTTACAAAATAATATTTTAAAAATTTATTGCAATGTATAACATTTTTTGATTTCTAGAAATAAAGTAAATAATGAATGTAGTAGTTTTATTTAATTGTAAAGCAATGTAAGTATTACCTTTTGACCCATGAGTTCTTTGTGCCACAAAATAAATAAATTAAATTAAATCTGCATTGATACTGATGGATTTATTGATCAGCATCAGCTGTTGCTTCACGCAAATCATTATGGAACAAACAAACCTGCTGTTTGACACAAATATTTGGTAACAGCTATATCTAGCATGAAATTCAAAATGGCCACAGAACATAAGGTTTTATTATTCCACATGTATTTACAAGTCATCCAACATGGATTTCATATGGAAATATTCTGTACATACATATCATCAAATGACCCTTGAACCAATTGTAACTCAAGAGATACAAGAGATACAAGTGTCTGAACTGTTCACTAATACATCGCAGATAGATTTATCTGCAAATAGTTCCTTGCTTTTATGAATGGTAGCATTTTTACCTACAAAATGCCTAGTAGAATCAACACAGATCTTGAGGTCAGATTTCTCAGGCTCACCACAGATGTGCTCTTCACACCAGATGTAGAAAATTTTGTACTGACAAATTAAAATTAAGTAGATTTTTACAAACATATGTATTTTTTCATGGAACAAGGTTTCATGAGTTGATTTGAGTGTTACCTTTGCTCCATTCTCAAATTAAGGATGGAATGTGTTTTAGAGTTGCATATCTCTACATATGAACATATTATATGTGAGCATAACTATATCAGGAATAAAATGAACCATAAATTATGGCTGAGTGCCTTCTTGGACAAAAATAGAAGACTGAAATAGAGTGTCAGGTGTGAAAGAGAGTGCTTGGAGTTTCTTACCTTGTCTCCTATATTAATATAGACAGGGTCCAGTGTCAGAATGGATCATAAGATTAACCTGAGGAAGTTTTGTCACTTGGTATGATTTTTTTTTTCTTTTTTCTTCATTATATTGATTTGTTTAAACAATCAGGAATCTGTAGTGTTTTTATGATGGTTTGAAGTGTTATGAATCAATATTTAGAAAGTATGATAACCTGATGTGACCAATGCAAAGTAGTTCCTATTTGGGTTGGGGGAAGGTGGGGGTTTGGATGTTTCTCCAATAAGCAATGTACAACAGCTTTTCTCGGCTCTCATCATCTGTATTTGTACTTGCTAAAATTTCATTCTGCTGGGTTTTAAATAAATCCACTTGTCCAGCACCAAGGATCTGGTTTTTAAGGTATCTACCCATGGGAAAGTCCAAAACAAAGAGATGGGGAGGGAGAAAACAGTTGTGTTCCGTTCATAATGTTGATATAGTTAATAAAATGAGTTTCCTTTTGTATCTAGGCAAAATAAAGAGACATGATGAAGTTTGTAGGACTAATGCAGCAATTTATAATTTTCTAAAAACCTGGGCAAGCTGACTGGAAGACAAAAAATTCTCCCTTTTTTGAACTCGAAGGAGACTCTACCACCACCACCATACAAAGTTTGAGTTCCAGAATATGCCCTGCAGATATTCGTGCAAAATTCAGATGAAAGTACTTGATTACTATAAAAACACTCAGATAAAGCCATATATTCAAATGCATTAGAATTGTTCTTTGTCACTAAGCTGTTTGATGCATTCGATAATGCATAATTAAGATCTTGATGATTAGACTCATGGTCATAGCTAAATTTCTATTTTGCAGTGTTCACAAAGTACCCAAATGAATTCCAAAAAATGCCATTAGTTGCAAACCAGGTAGCAAAATAATCAATTAATTTCTTACTAGAGCTCTGTAATATAAATTTGGATTTATTTGAAAGAAATTATTCTAAATCTTGCTTACTTTCAATGTCCAATGGTGAAACATTTTGTCATATATTTCATAAGTCATTTTTTTTCATAAAGGACCACAAAACCACACGATGCAAGTAACTATTTTTCTTGTAGAACATATATCTTGTATATATTTCCATAATATTAATAAAATTGTAGAGTGCCTCAAAGTTACTTGGCTGTCAGAAATACAGTCAAAATGGTGCTGGAGGAAATTGCCAGGATATTATCAAAATGCACTTGACTTTTATGTCTTTGCTAAACATTGTCTTGATCACTACTCCGTTTATTAACTGATTATCTTTTAGGGTTACAAAATGAAGCATACTGCTATTGACTCGAGAAAATTAGTGGCAGATGAATGGTTAATTTTTCCTAAATCAGAAATTGTCCACTAGGTGTCACTAAAATAACTTCATTGCTTATCAGAAATGTTAATGTTCCAGAATTCTACGATGTATTCCAAATGAAGTTGACTTACTCTCTTACATTGTATTTGAGATAGGGCTATGCCGGTCAGGGTATGCTACTCATAGGACTAGAATGTCACCATTCTCATTAGAAATGAAATTTAAGCTTAAAATTTCACTTCATTTGGTCACCAATATGATTTGTTGTCAGTGTAGACATCATTACACACAAAACTACTTAAAGCAGGTGTGACAGTTATGGCTTTGATTAAAAATCATGAATTATGACCCCTGCTTTATATCTTTTAAGAATACATGGAAGAATGGATTAGTAAATTAATTGGCATCTTGCAGCAAAACAAAACCCTTATCACTGAGGCAATATGATACAGTTTAAAAAATAGTTATTGTTATACAGGTAATAAGCCTATTTGTAGATGGTAAATATAGATTGTGGGTGGTACATGTTCAGTACATTGTATGCTCATTTAACGAAATCCAGATGGCTTCCTTTTAGTTCCAAACAACAGTCAAACAAATCACACAATTTATATTTTTACAATTATTACCTAGACACCTTGATATCTCCGACATGCATGAAAACAATCTTTGAGCATTTGATTGTTTCAAGTCGGCATGCTCTGCGAGGGTACAGCTGCATTTTCTGGTGGATGGACATGTATCAGATAGACAAAATAGGCAAGTAATGCCTGTTTTTTTTAATTCATTATCCTTTCCATGGTGTTAGACAAAATATTTGTTTTACTTCATTGCAGCATGTGGTCATGTGAGCTAACGTTAACTTCATTACAAACTGGGGGGGGACTTAAATTTATCTTGCTCGTTTTGTTTGCAGACACCTAATTAAAGAATTTAATATGTATTCGGACATCAAAAAAGTAATTATTTGTTTCCATCCAAAAACGTGCTGTAAATATAGTATTTTAATAAATTTCAGAATATCAGCAGTGTGATAAATTCTAGATATATGGACTACTTTAATAAATTATCAGGAATAGTCCTTGCTTTTAAAAAGTTCTAGCAAAAAATATTGCCAACTGCAATATTTTGTCGCCAATTTTAAAAAAAGTGGTGCCAGAATAAATAGTGAATATTTTTCCAAGTCTGTTGATGTAATAGGCTTTGAAAATTGAAAAACACGGGATAGTTGTTAATTTATAGACAACAAGCAGTACAGTTATAATATTATAAAATAAATTATTATATGATGATGACTATTTTGCACTTTTAAAATGTTATAGAATGTCACATGATCCATCATGATTTTAGGACTGCCCACTTGTTGAATGCAGTTTCAAAGCCTATTTCTTCGCTACATCCATGGACTTCACATCCCACATCACCATTAGTACGTAGTACGACTGTCGTCAACGACAAAAAAGCATTATCAAATGCAAAGTATCAACTTTGCTGACATCTGCAGTGTCTAGCTCATGTTTTTAATTAACTGCCTCCCCATCCCCTGTCTCATTTTATGGCTAGCATCACAAAGTACATGTCATTGAATGTTGTAGAGCTTTTCTTGACACACAGTGAAACTTACAAGAGTCAATGTCTGGCATAAATGTGCCATATATATATATATATATATATATATATATATATATATATATATATATATATATATATATATATATATATATATATATATAAAAGCATTTAAGTGACCATCATCAATGTCTAAGCACAATTGTTATTGACTGAGTCAACATTGGTATATGCATATACTAGTTAACAATAGGGAATAATGGTGGCATATAAAATGTGGAAAATAATCATATGTATGGAAGCTTGAGACAAAATTTAAGCACTTTAAACAAACAAATTCACACCCCTTGTAGGCATTATTAGTTATCACAGGTTTGTCAATCAATTACTAGTGCTTCACTCATTGTATAACAGGCGGTTTCTTTGATGTATGTGGCAGAGGCTCAAGTCTAATCTTTAGCTATTGTATAAAATATTAAATGGGGGCACGTTGGGAGGGGGAGGCAAATAACGCACTACACAGGGAGAAATGGCATGTCCTTTTAAAAATTTAATGTTTATTGGACCTGTAAAATTGGAGAATATTAGTGAAAATGATGCTTATATATAAAAACTTACTGATGGCAGGTTCCAATCTGCATATTTTGGGATTCAATCTTTATGAGAAATAAATTATTCAATTATGCAAGACTTATTTTTTTTTTTATATTTCTTGTTGCACTGTTTAAATCTCTGCAGATGTAACAGGATTGATGGCAAGAGTAAAAGATCAATGAGCAAAATTAACATTTTACTTACCATGCCTGGATTCATGTTTGGTGAGGCACTTCTTCAAAATATCACAGCCAGTTGGAAAAGAATTGACAACTTGTGCCTTGATACATATATCACAGAACATCTGCTTTAACTTTGTATCATATCTCAGCCATGGACACCCAAGTTTCCAGCTTTAGAGATATTTTTGAGAACTTTTTACCTGTTCATCATATACACATCAATCAGTACTTCACAGGTAATCAATTTTCTCTGGAATGTAGGCAAAGCTTTTTCTTGGTACATTTTATTAAAAAAAAAAAACAAAACATAAGGAAGAATTAGCCATGGTTCAATCACGTGTAGCTGTTTCCGTTGGTGTCTTCATAGGTGGGTCTATTGCAGGTATAGCCAGTGGTAGAATGAGTGTTATCGTAGCCCACAGTACATAGGCCAGATGTCAACATTAGGGGATCATGATGTAACATTGTACTGTACAGATGGGTTTGTCAATACAAACAATAGATTTGTTTATGTGGGAATATATGTCAGTGTATAAGACTGAATACAAGTCTCTGATATCCTTTCATGGTCCCATTGAATTTCTCCTCTCCAAATCCATGATTGTATGTACAAGCTAAACTGCCAAAAAAGCTGTTGCCCAAAAATCGACAACTGCTATTTTTTTTTCGACAATAAGGAAAAAAAATCACAATTTGGGACATTGGCAAAGCCCAGGATTATAGATATATGGCCATTGTGATAAATTATAGATTTGTGGACCAGTATGATAAATTATAGATATATGACCAATTTGATATATTATGGATATATGGATTAATATGATAAATTATGGATATGTGGACCATAAGGTGATCAATTATGGATTGGTGGACCATAATGTGATCAATTATGGATTGGTGGACCATAATGTGATCAATTATGGATTGGTGGACTATAATGTGATCAATTATGGATTGATGGACCATAATGTGATCAATTATGGATTGTTGGACCCTAATGTGATCAATTATGGATATATGGACCATAATGTGATCAATTATGGATTAGTTGACCATAATGTGATCAATTATGGATATATGGACCATATTGTGATCAATTATGGATTAGTTGACCATAATGTGATCAATTATGGATATATGGACCCTAATGTGATCAATTATGGATATATGGACCTTAATATGATCAATTATGGATTAGTTGACCATAATGTGATCAATTATGGATATATGGACCATAATGTGATCAATTATGGATCTGTGGATTAATATGGACCTTTGGACTGATATGATCAATTACCGAAATGTTCATGTAATGGAAATCTATTATAATGATACTTAACACAGTCTTGTATTAAAATTGAAGCAAAAGAATCTATTGGATATGTGGTTTAACCCCACCCACCCCCAAATGGCCAGAATATACTTTTGTACTCTACTGTATGGAGTTAACCTGTTCCCAGCCACACCAGAATAGCTTAACAACCCTGCTGTTGTTATTCATATCCATGAACCACTTAATAAACTGATTATCTTTTTTGAGAAACATACCAACAATAGCCATAAAGCTATCTCCAGTGTCTAATGTCCCAGCCCTCATTCCAGAATTTTGGTCACTAGGCCTTGTCTTTTCTGTTCTTTGAATGAAATTTACAATATACACCTTCCATTCTAGGATGGAAGAAGAAGCAAAAGATAAGGAGAGACCTGTGTATAATTGGAAAGATGTTACACAAGAATTCAGAGAGTCAGCATCTCAACTGACATTAGGACAGCTTCTTCATGATTCACAGTAAGTACTTGACTGGGAAATCTTCTCTACACTTTTCTTGATACAAAATAAGAAATTACTTTGGTTATTATGATTTAGGCACTGTGTTCAAGGAAGTTTCATTCCATTTGAATCTTATCAAATTTCATTAATAGAGATGTTTTTTGAAATTGGAAAACTTGAAACAAATGAGGTGTGAACAATTTACTTAACGATCTATTTCCATTTATCTACTTAAAATCAACTTTTTGTGAGCCTTTTTCAGTTAATTTGTCATGGTTCAAACTAATAAATAAACAGGGTTCTCAATAGATTTCCAAACTGAAGAGTAAGTTGACACTTGATCCCAAAATCTTGAAAGTCAGTTTTTTTGGACAGTCGTGAACCTATAGCTGTGATTCCTCATTATTGGTGGAAACATATGATGTTTATGATTTTATTTTTGTCTCATGCTGAATAGTGAGAAATACTTGTACAGTATTTTGTAAGAAACATACATTCTCATTTTTGTAAAAGTATTTTTTCTCTACTATGTGTTACTGTGTGTATATTTTGTATATAAAGCAGAGCAGACAGCAGATTGTTTTATATTTTCAATCACTTTATATGCAAAAATATACCCATACAGCTATGAAGGTTAAATATTTAGATATCAAGGATGTACATCACAAAATTTTCAGTTCACTTGTACTGGGTCTTCTTTTCCTTCTCGTCAGAGCCGACACTATATTTCTGTTTCTTTGGAGTCTGACGGTCAGAAATTTAATCACCTTAGGTTGTTTCCAAGACTGAGACAGAAAAGAAAATATACTTCTTTGCACCATTGTAATTTTAAAGTTCAGATGTATGCACTGAATGTTATGTTTGTTCAATCTTGTGTGAGTGATCCATTAATAAAAGCATTCAAAATCTTAAATGTTTTGCTAATTAAAGCAAATTAATCGCCAGTAAAACAGTCCAATGCTGAAAACTGGCTTCACGAAAAGCCATATATTCTTGTTTTGTCTAACTGATTAGAATTTAAAGCACAATCAAACAAACGTTGACATTTTTTCAGAAATAAATCCGACATAATGATATATACCAGTTCAGACCCGTTGATTATAATTTGATGTCCAAACATACCAATGCTAATATTTGATCTTAAGGCAGTCCAGTTATGTCATAATTGTTTCCTTTTCCTATATCATAACCTTCAAACACTATCAAAAAATAATACAACCTAATTCAGTTGTACCTAAGCCTGACCTGATGAGTAAACAGTTAGCTCTGCCTTGTTCCTGTTTTGGTGCCATATTATTGGTCATTAATGTGTAAACTGTTGTTGATCAGATGTCAATCAGTGCCTTTCAATGTATATTTGTTATGGACAGTGTCTATCAAAAAATAATACAACCAAATTCAGTTGCACCTAAGTCTGATCTGATGAGTAAACAGCTCTGCCTTGTTCATGTTTTGGTGCTGTATTATTGGTCATCAAGGTGTAAACTGTTGTTGATCAGATGTCAATCAATGCCTTCAATGTATATTTGTTATGGACAGTGAACTGTTGTAGGAAACTAGTGCCTTCAATGTATATTTGTTATGGACAGCATACTGTTAGTGGGAAACTAGTGCCTTCAATGTTTATATTTGTTATGGACAGCCTACTGTTAGTAGGAAACTAATGTCTTCAATGTATATTTGTTATGGACAGTGTACTTACTGTTAGTAGGAAACTAGTGCCTTCAGTATATATTTGTTATGGTAAGAAACTAATGCCTTTAGTGTGTATTTGTTATGGACAGCATACTGTTAGTAGGAAGCTAATGCCTTCAATGTATATTTGTTATGGACAGCGTACTGTTAGTAGGAAACTAATGCCTTCAATGTATATTTGTTATGGACAGCGTACTGTTAGTAGGAAACAAAATGTCTTCAATGTATATTTGTTATGGACAGCGTACTGTCAGTAGGAAACTCATGCCTTCAGTGTTTATACTTGTTATGGAAAGCGTACTTTCGATAGGAAACTAATGCCTTCAATGTTTATAGTTACGGACAGCATACTGTTGGTAGGAAACTAATGCCTTCAATGTATATTTGTTACTGACCATGTACTGTTAGTAGGAAATTAGTGCCTTCAGTGTATATTTGTTATGGACATCATACTGTTATAGGAAACTAATGCCTTCAATGTATATTTGTTATGGACAGCAGACTGTTCTAGGAAGCTAATGCCTTCAATGTATATTTGTTATGGACAGCAGACTGTTGTAGGAAGCTAATGCCTTCAATGTATATTTGTTATGGACAGCATACTGTTGTAGGAAGCTAATGCCTTCAATGTATATTTGTTATGGACAGCAGACTGTTATAGGAAGCTAATGCCTTCAATGTATATTTGTTATGGACAGCAGACTGTTGTAGGAAGCTAGTGCCTTCAGTGTATATTTGTTATGGACAGCAGACTGTTGTAGGAAGCTAATGCCTTCAATCTATATTTGTTATGGACATCATACTGTTATAGGAAGCTAATGCCTTCAATGTTTATTTGTTATGGACATCATACTGTTGTAGGAAGCTAATGCCTTCAGTGTATATTTGTTATGGACAGCAGACTGTTCTAGGAAGCTAATGCCTTCAATGTATATTTGTTATGGACAGCAGACTGTTAGTAGGAAATTAGTGCCTTCAGTGTATATTTATTATGGACAGCAGACTGTTCTAGGAAGCTAATGCCTTCAATGTTTATTTGTTATGGACATCATACTGTTATAGGAAGCTAATGCCTTCAATGTATATTTGTTATGGACAGCTGACTGTTGTAGGAAGCTAATGCCTTCAATGTTTATTTGTTATGGACATCATACTGTTATAGGAAGCTAATGCCTTCAATGTATATTTGTTATGGACAGCAGACTGTTAGTAGGAAATTAGTGCCTTCAGTGTATATTTGTTATGGACAGCAGACTGTTGTAGGAAGCTAATGCCTTCAATGTATATTTGTTATGGACATCATACTGTTATAGGAAACTAATGCCTTCAATGTTTATTTGTTATGGACATCATGCTGTTATAGGAGGATAATGCCTTCAATGTATATTTGTTATGGACATCATACTGTTATAGGAAGCTAATGCCTTCAATGTTTATTTGTTATGGACATCATACTGTTATAGGAAGCTAATGCCTTCAATGTATATTTCTTATGGACATCATACTGTTATAGGAAGCTAATGCCTTCAATGTATATTTCTTATGGACATCATACTGTTGTAGGAAGCTAATGCCTTCAATGTATATTTCTTATGGACATCATACTGTTATAGGAAGCTAATGCCTTCAGTGTATATTTCTTATGGACATCATACTGTTGTAGGAAGCTAATGCCTTCAATGTAAATTTGTTATGGACATCATACTGTTAGTAGGAAACTAATCTGATGGTGAATTAAAGGTAATTAAGATTGATGCTCTAGCCCAAATCCTCATGCATCAGAAAGATGCACAAATAAAAATTTGTGTGTCAAAAATGGGTCATATTTAAATTACACACACCAGAACTCAAAGTTACACATCTGTTGAAAGCCCTGATGAACAGTGACTAAAAATCACCCATTTTGGGCAGTTGTCTTTTTAAAGCATATAATTATATTGCCACTTAGCTGATCAAAAGGAGACTTCTAGTGAAATATGGCTTTGGTCATATCCATTACTTCCAATATATTCTCATTGATCATAGAGTCCTAAATTATTGATATAAATGTAAGCTTAATGTGTAAGTGAATATCTCCTTTTAGGAAGCACATTCATTGCTTGGACCAATATGGCCCGGGATTTACAAATCCACTTGCCCATCGTCTGGGACAAGCTCAAATTTGGGTTGGGCAAGCTAGAGTTTGCAGGACCATAGCCCATGGGTAGTTCCAAAATCTTGCAAGAAATTGTATTTAACGCTGGTAGTTTTGGTAAAGTACATAAAATGCAAGCCAATTTACCAAAAGATGGAAATATTCATACAGTACAACCAGTCTTGAAAGACCACCTCTTTTACCACAAAATTATGGTCTCTCAAGACAGGTGGTCTCTCATAAGAGATTTCAATGCTATATAATCAATAAATTTGTGCACTGAGAATGAGGTCTTTCAAGACAGGTGGTCTCACAAAACAGTGGTCTTTCAAGACAGGTTTTACTGTAATGCCAAGTTACCAAAAGATGAAAATATACTGTAATGCCAAGTTACCAAAATATGGAAATAATCAAATGCTAATTTTACTTAAAAGAAGGAAATATTCATAATGGTTTACATTCTGTGTGTTTTATTTATGGTTTGTTAGTTACATGATAATTACATGAGACTGATGTTAACTTCCTGACAACCACTCAACATGCATAGTTGACCCTGGTCATCAGTCTATGAATACATGTCAGACTTGCATATTGTGTCAATAAACTGCAGTAATGGTGGGTACTAAAGGGGAAGGCACAGACATAATCTTTAGGGACGAGGACATCACCAGTTTAGGGTTCGACACCATATGACTGGTTGGGACTGAGATAGCAATCTCAGTTACCATCTTGCATATCAGAATTATGGACTAGCTACATGGATCATTATTTTGTACCCTGTCACAATCTCAAAAAATGTAGTGCCAGCCGAGATGGCCCAGTTCTGCTATTACCCGACTCTGTCCTTATACCTCTGATTCAAATGAGTCATACCGTATCAGCTTCTAGAAGATCATTCAGTTGTATGAATCCAGGTTATACAGGTAATCTCATGGATCAGTCTAACCATGATTAGTGTTGCTTCCTGTGTACAACAACCAGGTTAGTGCCTCAGTATCCTAGAGATAGTGATTCACTTTGTTCTCAAGAACTCTGTCCTTATACCTCTGATTCAAATGAGTCATACTGTATCAGCTTCTAGAAGATCATTCAGTTGCATGAATCCAGGTTATACAGGTAATCTCATGGATCAGTCTAACCTTGATTAGTGTTGCTTCCTGTGTACAACAACCAGCTTAGTGCCTCAGTATCCTAGAGATAGTGATTCACTTTGTTCTCAAGAACTCTGTCCTTATACCTCTGATTCAAATGAGTCATACTGTATCAGCTTCTAGAAGATCATTCAGTTGCATGAATCCAGGTTATACAGGTAATCTCATGGATCAGTCTAACCTTGATTAGTGTTGTTTCCTGTGTACAACAACCAGCTTAGTGCCTCAGTATCCTAGAGATAGTGATTCACTTTGTTCTCAAGAACTACTACTTAAGTGAGACTGTTCTCAGAGACAGCTTAGAAATCATTGTGTGAGTGAGTGATCCACCTTTCTCAACATTTTTCTCCAGCTACTTTGCAGGTAGCACAAGAGCTTTCGGCTTCATCAATGGTATCCAAAGATGATGAAACTTGCTTTCTAGTCCCCTCTTTGTTATTAGATATTATAGCAGTCACCTTCTTATATGGCTAAATTTTTGTAAGAAGTAAATATAATGTACGTAGCAAGAAAGCTATATACTTCAAAACATTTAGTATCTTAGTTTAAAATTAACATTACTAAAAGGTTCATGTCTTAAGATTAGACTTATTTCAACTGAATATATACATTAAATATTTTTATTCTTTGTGTAAGAGTGATATGCAATTGAGTGCTGTTGTCATGCACATTGCAAAAGCATTCAAAAATGTTAGTTAAATCTTGGTACATACATAATTCTCTTTCCATTTGCTCCATGTTCTCCACTGCTGCTGAATGATCTCCTTATTGGTTACATTGTTGTTTTTTTTTCAACTTAAAATTGTTTTATTAGAGTCTTTTCTACATAAAATTGTTCTTCAAGTTCTCTCCACATGTTAACAAGTAGAATAACTGACTTTCATTGAAAGTAATATGTCTCCATTTAGGTGATGACATGTTAATGTTTGGTAATGATTTATTTGAATGTTGCTAACTGTATGAAATATAATTATGCATAATAAACTTTTATAGAGTGGATGAATGCCTTCTTTGTAAAGGAAGCAGTAGAGGTATTGTCACATGATTTTCTGGTCTTTGTCTGGTACCCTGTTTTGTTATAGGTCAATTACTCTGTGTTAATCCACAAAATCTATTTTTAGTCTATGCTGACCATGTTATGATCTTGACAATTAAGTCTGGTAGTAATCATCAAAGAGAAGAATTTGAAAGATGTGTAAAGCCCAAAACTCTATCACAACATTGTTGAGCCCATTTCCTGTAAATGTTAGCTTTTGTAGAAAATGATATAATATATATCTTAGTGTTACATGTATATTAGCCTAAACTTCTTTCAGTAACAGAAACCTGACATTGGAGACAGGTATCAATGATATAGATAATCTGATTACAGTAGTCCCCCTCTTGAACAGTACCCCTTACAGCCAAAATCCCTTAGCACCGACTCTTTTGTGTTCAAAAGTACCCCTCATGAAAGGCCACCCAGCTAACACGTCCAGCAGCCAGCATATTAGTGCAGAAATATAAAATTTACCTCTTACAAGCAGGCTACATTTTATTTTTTAATATGTATCCAGAACCAGTATTTTATTCTAAAATGTGTTAAGTAATCTGATATCTGTTTTCTGATGTCAGATTATCATTACTGAAAGAAGTGTTGACTAAATACCTGTACCATTAATGTTAATATTATATCATTTACATCTCACAAAAGCCACATTTATTCCATAAAGCAGAAAAACACTAAAATTTTAACCCATACAAAAAAGTAAGTACAGGTAATCCAATTAGCCTTACTGCTGTGTCATGGAGAGTTGTTCATTTTAGACCCTGTGATAATTGTTAAGATTACAATTATTGAAAAGTGGAGGTATTGATGTCAATGGGAAAATAGTTTGATAGCCTTTATGACTTCCCTTAGCAAGATGTTGAGCTTGTTCATTCATAATTAGTGGCTATTACTACCAATAATTGTCAAGTTTACAAATTGCAACTGCTGTAAGGTGCTATTGTAAAGGTCAGATCTGTGTAGATATCAAAGCCATTTTGGCTTCTCTCAGTGTCAAGAAATGTAAAAACAATGGGGTACCAGACTGCTACTAATGAAAGCCACTTGCAAAATCATTTTGTTTAAATGTTTAAGTCTTGTAGTTGGCAACATTGATGATTATAACCAGACATAATTGTCAAGATCACAACAGTCAGCATAGGCTAAAAATAGATTTTGTGCAGAGAAATTAACCTCCAACAAAGCAGGGTACCAGACAAAGACTGAAAAATCATGTAACAACACACTTTTTGATTCCTTTTCAAAGAAGGCATTTCATCCTCTTTAAAAATGTTTTATCTGCATAATTAAATTGCATACAATTAGTAACATCCAAAAATAATCATTATCAAACATTAACATGTCATCACATAAACTAAGATGATTATTTCAGAAAACATTATTATAGTCTTCGGCATCAGGTGAGGTGGGGAGAGGGACTTGCCAAAAAATTATGTTGAAAAGACTCAAATAAACAACATTGTAACAGATAAGGAAGTTATTCTGCAGCACTGGGAAAATAGAGCAAATGGAAAGAGAATTACATATGTACCAAGATTTAAATGATACTTTTGAATGGTTTTGCAATATGCATGACAACAACATCTGCTCGAATATCATGCTTATGCCAAGAATAATAACTGTTAATGCATATTCACTTGAAATAAGTCAATTATTATAAAAACAAAAACCTTTTAATAAATAATGTTACTTATTAATAAAGATATTAAATGTTTTGAAGACTGTAGCTTTCTTATTACATACATTACATAAACAATTTAGTCCCTCTCTGGAAAGGCTACCCTTATAAGGCCACTTTCCCAGTGCAGAATAGGTGGTTGTATAAGAAAGGGACTACTGTACTTGCCTTACAATGTGAGTTAATTATTGGTTCTGGTCACATTTTAAATAAAATATGGCTGCTTGTGAGGAGGAACATTTTACATTTTTGTACTCAGATGCTGACTGCAGGTCACATTAGAGGGGTGGCCATTCTTGAGGGGTACTTTTGAACACAAACTCTATGATGCCCAGTGATTCTGGCCATAAGACGTGGGTGGCCGCTGGCCAGGCAGGCTATTTAAGAGGGGTACCACTATAGCTGATGTGACCAGTTACTATCACTGAATGAAGAAGTGTTCTGCCTGCTGCCACTGGAGTTCTGTCCTCCAATGACAAATGCCTGGTCTAAGTTCCAGCATTAGTTCATTATTAACTGAAAAGGATATATCTACATTAAAATTACTTCTTAGACAGTGTTAAGACATTCTCTGTTGTGTATATCTTCAAGTTCAATTACAAGACACAGGTGTCAGCTGATTTTTATTTTGCCTCGGACATGCCATACCTTGAAATTTAATTGATGGTTCCATAAGTCCAACACACCAATTTTCCCATTTGGATACCTTGACAGTTGACCCAGATATTGGAGCTTTGAGGATGACATCATCTGTATACTTAGATTGAAAGTCTTCAATGAGATGCATCAGTTGGTGCATAACATCATGGACTTTATTTTGGATCTGTTATCTATAGTGATCTTTCAACAGGTTCAAATTGGTGTATCTTCTCCCACCCAGCATACCACAAGGCATGCATGGAAGGCTGTTTCCAGAATGGCCCACATTTTAAGCAATGAACAAAGTTGCCCAACATACTCGAGCCAGTGCCATAACCACAGCTATGAACTTTATGACTGGTGAAACAATATGCAGTGCTCGCTACCTCCACATTTCTTGGGATTATTGTATTGCCAAGTTATGTTGTCAACCATTGTCATCTCATTTTCTCTTATAATGGTTATGTTCTTGACAACAGATTAATGATCTACCAAGAAAATCTCAAGGAGATCATTTTCCTTCCCTCAAAGTATGAGCTACAGCATTTCAAGACATTCAACAGAGAGATCACAGGGATGCCCTAAGGACACAATCACTGAGAGGAAGCAGTCCTATTGAATCTAAAACTGGTTTTCAACACAGTTCTCATGAGCAAAAGTGGAAAGGACATGAGAGAGGGTGATTGTTTTCGGCCCTTATCACAGATCCCAGTAGGGGGAAGGCGCCATTACTTCATTGCTGAATGAGACAAGACATGCCATTTCAACCTGTGGACCTAACAAGTGGTTTCTGATTAACTCAGCATCATATTTATTGCAGCTCCCTGTTTGTCCAGGATTCACTAAGCTATCAATGTGGAACTCTTTGTTATGTCATCAACCTAAGTGCAGTCATTTTGTTGGTGACACTTGGTCCATGATGAAAACACTACAACAGTTTTCTGAATGCCATCTAGGTTGGAGACAACATTTACCAGCAATATATTATAGTAAATATGTGTGTAAATGTTGCAGCTGTATCACTGTTGTGGAATGGCATGTTTCTTTTTTTCTCCCTAATTAAAGGCTTCAGCTTCTTGCCTTTAAAAATCACATGGGTTACCAGAATAAAACTTAATATCCCAGTTTAACTGCATTGTTCTAATGAATGCATTTTAAATTTATAAATACAAATCTTTATATTGTATAGCTTGTATAAATTCATAGTTTAACATTGAATAAAATTACATTTTTTAGGTTTGGCCTGTTTGAGGCAATGTCAGCAATAGAGATGATGGATTCCAAGATGGATGCAGGAATGATGTGCAACCAGATCAAAAGAAAAGTTCTCAATCTTAACCAAGCTATACAGGTACATGTAGTATTTATTGACCAGGGAAGAATTTGTGGAACAGCCTGTTGTCTGATGCCTATCTGTCCATTATCAAAAGTTTGTCATTTGTACTCATACTAAGTTAATTGGAGAATTACCATGAAACTTGTGCCAAATATTCATTCCAATGTCTTGTCCTAAATGACAATGGTACTGCTCAGACATCTGGTATGGCCAACACAGTGGCCATCTTGAAGATATTGTGTTTGTTACTGAGTGTGGATGGTCATATCAGCTTGAGGTGTTTGCTTGTAGACTTCTTATAATACCTTGTTGATGCTTACTGGTCTAATATCACAGCAGTCGTCTTTGAAATCTTGTTATCTCTTCTCAAGAATGGAAAGTCTTTTAAGCAGAAGAATTCTTATAATGTCTGGTTGGCTCTTAAAAAAAATGGATAATGACCATCTCAGTGGCATCCTGTAAATCTTGTCAGTGACTCTGAATGGATGGTCATGTCAGTAGGGGGTGGGGGCCATCAAAGACTTCTTATGATGTCTAATTGGTCTTGAATGTAGATGGTGCCACTTCTAAATTCCAAACTAACTATTACAGTATACATCTTGAAAGCCTTTCTATCACATATAAAATCATGGGGTTTTCACCAACAGACTCCTTATTTTGGAACCACTCTGGTTTCCTAAATGGCTAGAGCATCTACCTCAGATGTGGGAGGTCATGGGTTCAGACTCCAGCCGAGTGATACCAAAGACTTATAAAAATGGTACTAACAGCTGCATTAAGAGGTTAGTGTTAGGACTGGTCAGCCTGGTGTCAGGATAATGTGTATGAGACATGATGCCACATGTCTGCAGCATGATGCCCCAGTGTTAGATATCACTATAAAACTGCCACACTGCAGACATCATAGCAGTAGGACTTAGATTATTAAGGCTACATTAAAAATCCAACACACACATACACACACACAGGCATTCCTTATGGTGTCTGGTTGGTCCTAAATGAAAATGATTCTGCTCAGTCAACCCATCCACGTTCAAAACCTTATTATTACTCCTCCTCCTGAATGGATGGTCATGTGGAATTTTCATCTGAGTCTAGTTTTTCTTAAATGAAAATTGTGCCAATTTTACATCCACTATGGCTGCCACAGTGGCTAATTTGATCTTATCACTCAAAAGATGCTTTCAACACTCTGCAGCTAAAAGAAGATCTGGTCTATCTTGACTTTGTGGAATATATGTGGATAGTAGAGAGAGAGTCAGTCCCAGTGAGGACTCTTATTTTTTATGGAGTTATTTTGGTTAGTATTTGCAATATTTGTTTCTGCTTAACTGTATTACTTTCTTAGGTGTGAAACTAATTCATCACAGTATATTGTGAATTCATGGTTTTTATTCCCACAATGTGTAATGTTGGGGGATATAGCTGTCAGAATATTGTTTGTCTGACTGTCCAGTATGTCTTTATTTTCATTAGTTTTTTCATTTTGATTTATATCAACCAAACTTTGTGCACATGCCAAGGAAGGTGCATTGAGGTTCCTTAGAAGCTTAGAATTTTCTGGATTCAGTATTTCTTATGACAACACAAAAGCAAAAGGGTATTATATGTTTAAAGTGATGGTCCTGTACTATGGGATATTTTCAGTTGGGGGATATAGCTGACGGGACTGATATTTTCAGTAGGGGTTTATACATAAGACGGGACTGATATTTTCACTAGGTGTTTATACATAAGACAGGACTGATATTTTCACTAGATGTTTATACATAAGACAGTACTGATATTTTCACTAGGTGTTTATACATAAGACAGGACTGATATTTTCACTAGGTGTTTATACATAAGACGGACTGATATTTTCACTAGGTGTTTATACATAAGAGGGGACTGATATTTTCACTAGGTGTTTATACATAAGAGGGGACTGATATTTTCAGTAGGTGTTTATACATAAGACGGGACTGATATTTTCACTAGGTGTTTATACATAAGACGGGACTGATATTTTCACTAGGTGTTTATACATAAGAGGGGGGACTGATATTTTCACTAGGTGTTTATACATAAGACAGGACTGATATTTTCACTAGGTGTTTATACATAAGAGGGGACTGATATTTTCACTAGGTGTTTATACATAAGAGGGGACTGATATTTTCACTAGGTGTTTATACATAAGACGGGGACTGATATTTTCACTAGGTGTTTATACATAAGACGGGACTGATATTTTCACTAGGTGTTTATACATAAGACGGGACTGATATTTTCACTAGGTGTTTATACATAAGAGGGGGGACTGATATTTTCACTAGGTGTTTATACATAAGACGGGACTGATATTTTCACTAGGTGTTTATACATAAGACGGGACTGATATTTTCACTAGGTGTTTATACATAAGACGGGGACTGATATTTTCACTAGGTGTTTATACATAAGAGGGGACTGATATTTTCACTAGGTGTTTATACATAAGACGGGACTGATATTTTCACTAGGTGTTTATACATAAGATGGGACTGATATTTTCACTAGGTGTTTATACATAAGAGGGGGGACTGATATTTTCACTAGGTGTTTATACATAAGAGGGGACTGATATTTTCACTAGGTGTTTATACATAAGAGGGGACTGATATTTTCACTAGGTGTTTATACATAAGAGGGGGACTGATATTTTCACTAGGTGTTTATACATAAGAGGGGACTGATATTTTCACTAGGTGTTTATACATAAGAGGGGACTGATATTTTCACTAGGTGTTTATACATAAGACAGGACTGATATTTTCACTAGGTGTTTATACATAAGAGGGGGACTGATATTTTCACTATTTGTTTATACATAAGACGGGACTGATATTTTCACTAGGTGTTTATACATAAGAGGGGAATGATATTTTCACTAGGTGTTTATACATAAGACGGGACTGATATTTTCACTAGGTGTTTATACATAAGAGGGGACTGATATTTTCACTAGGTGTTTATACATAAGACAGGACTGATTTTTTCACTAGGTGTTTATACATAAGACGGGACTGATATTTTCACTAGGTGTTTATACATAAGACGGGACTGATATTTTCACTAGGTGTTTATACATAAGAGGGGGACTGATATTTTCACTAGGTGTTTATACATAAGACGGGACTGATATTTTCACTAGGTGTTTATACATAAGACGGGACTGATATTTTCACTAGGTGTTTATACATAAGAGGGGGACTGATATTTTCACTAGGTGTTTATACATAAGACGGGACTGATATTTTCACTAGGTGTTTATACATAAGACGGGGACTGATATTTTCACTAGGTGTTTATACATAAGACGGGACTGATATTTTCACTAGGTGTTTATACATAAGAGGGGAATGATATTTTCACTAGGTGTTTATACATAAGAGGGGGACTGAGCGGCTATTTTATCTCTAGAAGATTCTTATCCATTTGCTTCAAATATTTGTTTAGTCATGGCTGCTGTAAACCTTGCGTACAAGTTTTTGTGGAGTCATGGATGCTGCAAACCTCTGTGTAAACATTTTTGTGGGTTCATGGTTGGTACAAACCTCTGTGTACAAGTTTTTGTGGAGTCATGTTTGTTGCAAACCTCTAGGTACAAGATCTTATGGATTTTTGGTTGGTACAAACCATTGAGTACATGTTTTCATTGATTCATTGAGTACATATTTTCATGGATTCATTGTTGCTACAACCAAAAATTTAAAAACCAAATGATTGTTGATTTTTATGTGGAAGCAATATGACCATGGATACTTATGCAGATGAAAATGTATTTCTGTTTTACAAGCCACACAATTTGATAGCCATGAAGGGCAGTATCATTGATTGTGGCATGATGCCATTGAATGTTGCATGATTATAATAAATAGGCCTGTACTAAATATTCGCTTCATATTCATTCTGGCCCAGAATAGTTTAATAAATGAGGTATTTATATTTGGTTTAATAATATGATGCAGCAGAATATAAATTGTACAGTTAGGTTAACCTTCGTGAACAGCCAACTCATTGTAAATTGGAAAAATGTACCTTAATTCATATTGACAACCAATGGAACAAATTTCTGAATGAGCCTTGTATCCTGAGGGATATTAATCCAGTGTCATGGTGGCAGACCAATGATGAAAGGTTTCCTTTACTCTGTTCTTGTGTCCAACATTGTCAGAGGTCACACTAGAATTTTAGAACTAGGAGTCCAGGAATCATAATTTGGTAAAAATAGAAGTCCCACCAGCAAAAGTTGCTGTCCCACCAGCACAAGTTGCAGTCCGAACTAAGCCAGAAATCATGTACTTTCTTACACTTGGGTTTGGCTACGGTCGCATCTGAACTATCAGTTATAGCAACTTCAGCATAGTTCTGAATCTCATTGAAATCTTCATCATTTTTCTGTTTAACTACAAAACACTTGTCTAAATTTGCAAACAACATTTTGTCCAAGTCTCTTGATTTTGAGTTCGCAGGCAATATTTATACGTCAACAAACGGAAATGAAATCAATAACAGTGATTGTGCTGGGCTTCGCCAGTGTCGCAAATTGCAATTATGTTTTACATATTGGCCACAAAAATATACCTTGTAGCCAAATTTTTGGCTACAACATTTTTGGCTGATAAAACCAGTACAGTCTTGAGTTTGGAGTGGAGAAATTCAAAGGCACCATGACAGAAAGCCACAAACTTGGACCTAAAAATGCATTGGAATCAATTGTTACATAAACAAATCCTTATTTCATATTGACAAACCACCCTAACAGTTAATTGTTATGTCATAATCCGCTTATGCTGATATCTGGCCTTGATACTTGTATGCTGTAATATAATCAAACTAGCCATGCAACTAATTAGCTACTCTGAGGGTGGAAACATGAAATGACTACAGTCGACCACACAACAAACAATTTTTTTTTTAAAAAAAACATAAAAAAAACGAGAAAATAGTTTTGCTGCAACTTCAATGAAAACTGATTGCCTCTGAAGCACTGATATATACTAAGGAAGTTTTTTGTAAAATTTTGTCAATGTTCTACAATTTATTTGATGTTGCCGTAAATGGGTGTTTGTTATGTTCATCAAAGGGAGCCTTTAGTGACGCCTTCAATAACACGTGCACCTTCATCAAAGCAAGCAGGTGACCTTTGATCAAAGATGTCAGCAACAAACTAAAAGTAAAATAAAAGCATTGCTTCAGTTTTGATAGTGATTGGAACATATTTATTTTGCCGAAAATGTTTCCTCCTTGTACAGAACAAGTGTGTAAAATCTGTCTTGTTCATGTAGATATGTAAACTGATTACATGACTATTTGCTATGATGTGTAAGTTTATGAACTGTGGTCACTTGGTATTCTAAATAATTTTGATTATAATTATCCTCTGACTTTTAAGTAATTTAAATAATTTTGTCAAGCTTTGCTTTGAGTAAATTGTTGATTTAAAAATTTAATTTAGTGATAATTGGTGAAGTAGAAAATGAACTGGCTTTAGTCTAGTTTTAATTGTTTCCAAAGTCTACTTAAAATGGTATTGTTCAGTTATCGTTTCCATAATATTACTAATGTTTATTAGTCAGTTTTCTTTGTAAACCCCATTCAATCTTTTGTATTGTTGAAAAACTTCTTACCCTTTCGATAGTTATTGTTTTGAAAGACTTTATGCTTGTTAAAAGAACATCTGAAGATTGTAAGCTATATTACACTTTAGTGTAGATAACAAAGATATTAAGCTATATTAAATTTAAAATATAGGTATTAAATATATATTTTTAGGAGTTGGCAAATAGTGTCAGGTGCTTTTATCATTGTACCAATCCAAAGTCATTCTGATTTGGATTGAGCCTGGGGAGTTTTGCCTGAACTAAAGTGCCAGGGGACATTTGCCTGCCAAAATGTGCCTGCAGCCAGGGGACATTTGCCTGCCAAAATGTGCCTGCAGCCAGGGGACAATTGCCTGCCAAAATGTGCCAGGGGACATTTGCTTGAACTAAAGTGCCAGGGAACATTTGCTTGCCAAAATGTGCTAGGGGACATTTGTCTGAACTAAATTGCCAGGGGACATTTGCCTGCCAAAATGTCCATGCAGCCAGGGGACATTTGCCTGCCTATATGTGCCAGGGGATATTTTTCTGAACTAAAGTGCCAGGTGAACCCAGGGGACATTTGCCTGCCAAAATGTGCCTGCAGCCAGGTCAGGTGACATTTGCCTGCTAAAATGTGCCAGCACCCAGGAGACATTTGCCTGAACTAAAGTGCCAGCACCCAGGGGACATTTGCTTGCCTTAAAATGTCTGCAGCCTGGGAACAATTGTCTCTCCTAAAGGGCATGAAGCCTGGAGACATTTGCCTACCATAAATTGCCTACAGTCTTTGCATTGTGACAGATCTCTATAAAAATAAACAATGTCCCCAAGACAGCTTATCCTAGGTATTTCACTGATGAAAGTCAGGATTGTGGCTTCAGCTCAAATTATAATTGGATCATAATAGGTCCAGCTTTAAATGGATAAGAACTTTAACCACCCTTACAGCTATTTAAGTATTGAGTATATGTATATACCACCTTTAATTGCTAATCATTGTTATTTATATTTTCTCCTTTGTTTCAGTCCGGTGATGTGAAACTTAAAGATCTATCATATCAAGAACTTATAGGAATCATGGATTCCACATTATCATGTGTTGTAAGTATTGTAAAATTTTGAATAATGAATATTACTGTACACATAAAATGGTTAGTAAATACTGTTCACCTCTAGTGGAGTAGTGTTGATGAATGAAATTCAGGTACATGTTGCAATGATATTCATTCAGTCACCAATTCTACTTCACTCATCTCACCAACATGTATTCCTCAACTACATTCAATTCACCAACATGTATGCCTCAACTATACTCATCTCACTAACATGTATTCTCCAACTTCACTCAGCATCATGGACAGACTATGTTCTACCAGTAAAAATATGGATTATACTGTTTTCATGACTATTCCCATTGGAATAAATGTAGTAGATGGTAGCTCAACTTGTCAGGTTATATCCAAATGAATGCAAATACATTGTGATCATTTCACGATATTTGTTCATCCATGCATTCATCCATCACTTGGGTTCACCTGGTAAATCAAACTCTAAATCAGGGGCATCCAACTGGTTTTGGCTGGGGATAAAAACAGATAAACAGGGGTCACACTCCCAGGAAAAGTGGGTAACAGTTGCCTAAAATATGTAAACTTCCCCATTATTATTTTAGGAAAGCAAAAATGACTTTGACCTGTAATTTTTTTTAGTTACATTGACTGACCATTCTTTTGAGGTCCCCCCTTATCTCAAGCAGGTTAGTTCCAGTGTTGTGTTGTATCGAAATGTATGCATCAGTGCATCAAGCCATCAGTAGCTAGACCTAGTTGTCAATTACATTGACAAACCAACTCTTGATCATTGATGGGCGTGTGTTTTGACCATTAACCCTTCCCCAAGTCAGTTAGAAACTGAAACTGCCCTATTTCCGAATGTTATCCTTAATAATAAAAACATGCATATGTAAATCTTTAATAATATTATGTAAATTACAATTTTGTGTTTTAAGAACAGAATCAGTGATGTGGATATTTTAGCTGCCTCTTGTACACTGTTTCGTTATAAAATTAGTTTGAACCAGTAATGGGGTAATACATTACTGTGTGGAAGTACCAGTTTCAAGTTTTTTTGATTGTCTGTTTTCGTAAATCATCATGCAAATATATTCAGAAAAAAATACAATTCATAGAAAGCAAAACTAGGTATTATGTTATTTGAGATTTAACTTTAAAAATATATTTGTCAGAAACATTTGGAATAATATGTTGGGGAATTCATGATAAGCACTGTGAGGTGAAATTGTTTTCAGACTTGATTTGTATTTGTGAACATAAAGAAAAAAGAAGAGCCGCTTTTTCTGTCTAGCCAAAGCCTAAAATTACTACAAGTATATAGATAAATAAAAACAAAAAAACAAATCACAAAGCAGTCCTATCAATAACTGTTAAAACAAAGCTATATAAAGTGGTAACATTATGAAAATCACCCCTTCTGTTATTAGATGCACTCACATCTGTGTGTTGATTCTGTTGGAAAGAAGGGTGTAGTTAATATACCGACTATAAAGGAGCAATGTCTGTAATTTTATGCATTTAAGTGTTCTGCATGAAGAGTTGTGGTAATGTTTTTTATTTGCAGCAAAGAAATTAGGATGGATAGCATGATCTGAACACGTGTGTATTTACTGTCATGTACATGATACTGGGGTCGTTTAAAACAGTTTTAGAAATTTTCAAAGTGCCATTAATGTGAACTTCAATATTTATAAAGTACTAACTTTCATTTACTTTAATGTAATCTGGTTACTCAGTTTAAATTTGTTACAGTGTACTTTCAATTATTCTCTTTTCTAGCTAAACTGGGAGAAGTGAGACCAAAAAAGAAATATATATATATATATATATATATATATATATATATATATATATATATATATATATATATATATATATATATTTAGATAGATAGATAGATAGATAGATAGATAGATAGATAGATAGATAGATAGATAGATAGATAGATAGATATGTGTTCCATTTCTCAATATGCTTTTAACAGTTTTAAACAATGCCTTATTTTCAAGTTTAAAAATATGTCATATGTTTATTATCAACCCATTTTGTACAGGTATACAAATTATCAAATTATTATATTCATACCCATTCTATTCATACTTGTATGTGTGTTTTGATTGAGATGCAGGTAAATTGGCAATATGACTTAAAAGGCACAGCAGAAGCTATACATTGTAATTAATTTTGACTGAAATTAGTAACAAGATTAGAGTCTTGTAATTTCAAGGCGGTAAAAATGCTTAATAAACTACCACTTAATTTTATTTTATTTTGTACAAGTTTTGTGTAAAATTGCAGTTGAAAAAGATTTCTAGCATTGTTTGAAACAACCCCTAATTTATGTACATTAGAATAAATGCACCAGCGACTTCAAAACATACTCTTCATCCTGATTTCCTTCTTGCCAAAAAAACATTACTGTAACTATTCATAGACAACACACAGGGGCACTAAAGTAAGTAGATAACTAAACTGGACCCTTTTTTCCCCCCAAAAGTAAAACATCCAAGAACAGACATTCTGTGACGTATTGCACCAAGCGAGTGTCTTTTTTTTTAAGAAAATGGGTCTTTCTAAATATAACTACTTACTTTCTTGCTTTCTTACAATAAATTCATTAGTGTAACTGCCTATTTATGGTTGAATTATTTGTCTACCTACTGGTATTAACAATATAAATCAGTTAAATAGTATTTGCTTCACTACTATATATCTCTTTTGTAATTTCATGAAAATTAATTTTCAGTAGGTCAGTAAACAACCTGGACCTTGCAGCATTGTTTCGAATTCCACAAGAGATTGCCATGTTTTTGACCTATATTATTACATATTTAGGCTAAATCTAATATGACATAATATTTAAACTTTGTTTTCTTTATATTATATATATTCCTGAATCTATTTGCCCAATTATTTACAAATACAATGATGTTGTATATTGTATACATAGTGATGTCTGCCATTACAAGTCCATTTATGGTTTGAACTGATTTTATCAAGAAAATATGCAAATACGGCTGTTAAAATCTTCATTTTTAAAAACAAGAAATACGTTAGAAAACAATCGTCACCAATCACATTTATTAAAAACAAATTACTATTTATATATTGATGCATTTCACCTTGGATTACAACAGTGCCAGAACTTACTGCCTTCTGCGAGGAGGCATCTCAAAAGTTATAATCTACAGCCATTCTACATCCGACAAATTAAGGGCAAAGTAATTTTCGCTTTCCTAACAGAAGAAGGCGAAGTTTACAGTTCTCAGGTGACTTTTTCCCCCACTTTGCCTGGTAGCATGAACCCTGCTTATTAATAATTATTAGGGCTGTAAAAAAATCACGAAAAAACCAACCCGGGTACCCATTGCAAATTTTAACAGGTACCCGTTAGCATATGAATGACATGTACACCCGTAGACCAACTAATTGTTATCTTCATTTCTTTAATATTTTTTTTATGGCGATAGAGGCTAACCGTGTACTACTCGGTCTGGTTCGTCCACACCGACATAGCTGCGAATTGTCCGACCGCATGCTGTTAATTAATAAATTTATTTAGAATGACCTTTGTACACAGATGTTAGGTATAATCCAACTTTTACTGATCACTGATCATCCATGTTAAAAGCTTTAGAACACTTGCATTTTTTAAAGTATAAGTCCTTGTTAAAACAGACCACGTTTATTCATCTGCTTTTGACCGCAGATTTGAATTACCCACACATGCGTGCCCCAGTTATACCACGTGACCATGCAGTCACATAAGTGTTATTATTTTGGAATTATAATTTTTAGAATAGTTATGGTCAAAACGTAGTAGTATCGAAAATAGAAATATCGGTATATGTATGATGGCTAACTTTCAACATTCGCAGAGCTAGTCGACTAGAAAAACAACAAGCAAAGATTACTTTGAGGCATTACAAAGATTTCAAGGTGTCTAGGTGATCATTGTTCATAATATAAATTGTGGGATTTCTTTGACGTGTTTGTTCAGAAATCAAAGGTATCCATCTGGATTTCATTAAAAGAGCACACAATGTACCGATCATTTAGCACCCACATTCAATAGTTATCATCTGCAAAGAGGTTTATTACCTGTAGAACAAATGTTTTAACCTTGGTATATAATGCCTTGGGGATAACGGTTTGTCCGGTTGCACAACACCAATGAATTTTATTAATCCAAACAGACTGTCTGACATATTGTTTATTTATATTAAGCAGAGATCTGGTTTCTAATTATAGCCATAGCTGTCACACCAGTTTGAAGTGGTTGACGATATTTTGAGTGTGGCGATATTTATTTTTTATGGGTACCCGGGTTTTTATATACGGTCGGGTAACCGGGTACCCGCTGACAGCCCTACTAATTATACATGTTAATTAAAGTGCATATTTTCAATAGGACTGCTGCCTATGTGGCTGCAGGCCATGCATTGTGAAAGACTGGGTTGCATGCAAGCTGTAAGTTGAACACAACATCTCAAAATGACAGATAGTGGTGGGTATTTGATATGATGACATATGAAGATCAGTAAATTATATCAAAATGTTTTCCATGTCACATTTTCATAGTAACATGGATGCCTGCTAAACTTAATCTGCACTAGTTGAGGAAAACTGGATCTATTTGCATGAAGAGTTGTCAATTCAAGTAGATGACAGTAGAGCCAGTTGTCACAGTTATTGGAAAAGGTTTTCATGTCATTGTAAAATGCTATAATGGAGCAATCTATTTCATGTGTCTTTGTCAGACCTGGATAATACACATACTTTAATTTTGCAATTCACTCCATATGTCTTTGTCAGACCTGGATAATACACATACTTTAATATAGCAATCTACTCCATGTGCCTTTGTCAGAATCGGAAAATACACATACTTTAATGTAGCAATTCACTACATGTGTCTTTGTCAGACCTGGATAATACACATACTCAAATGTAGCAATTCAATCCATGTGTCTTTGTCAAACCTGGATAATACACATACTTTAATATAGCAATCTACTCCATGTGTTTTTGTCAGTCCTGGATAATACACATACTTTAATATAGCAATCTACTCCATGTGTCTTACTGTGTCAAATCTGAATACACAGTCTGTAATATAGCAGTCTACTGAATGGGTCTTACTGTGTTAAATATGGACATTACAAAGACTAATATAGCAGTCTACTGAATGGGTCTTACTGTGTCAAATATGGACGTTACAAAGACTAATATAGCAGTCTACTGAATGGGTCTTACTGTGTCAAATATAGACATTACAAAGACTAATATAGCAGTCTATTGAATAGGTCTTACTGTGTCAAATATGGACATTACAAAGACTAATATATCAGTCTGCTGAATGGGTCTTACTGTGTCAAATATGGACATTACAAAGACTAATATAGCAGTCTACTGAATGGGTCTTACTGTGTCAAATATGGACATTACAAAGACTAATATAGCAGTCTACTGAATGGGTCTTACTGTGTCAAATATAGACATTACAAAGACTAATATAGCAGTCTACTGAATGGGTCTTACTGTGTCAGATATGGACATTACAAAGACTAATATAGCAGTCTACTGAATGGGTCTTACTGTGTCAAATATGGACATTGCAAAGACTAATATAGCAGTCTACTGAATGGGTCTTACTGTGTCAAATATGGACGTTACAAAGACTAATATAGCAGTCTACTGAATGGGCCTTACTGTGTCAAATATAGACATTACAAAGACTAATATAGCAGTCTACTGAATGGGTCTTACTGTGTCAAATATGGATATTACAAAGACTAATATAGCAGTCTACTGAATGGGTCTTACTGTGTCAAATATGGACATTACAAAGACTAATATAGCAGTCTACTGAATGGGTCTTACTGTGTCAAATATGGACATTACAAAGACTAATATAGTAGTCTACTGAATGGGTCTTACTGTGTCAAATATGGACGTTACAAAGACTAATATAGCAGTCTACTGAATGGGCCTTACTGTGTCAAATATAGACATTACAAAGACTAATATAGCAGTCTACTGAATGGGTCTTACTGTGTCAAATATGGATATTACAAAGACTAATATAGCAGTCTACTGAATGGGTCTTACTGTGTCAAATATGGACATTACAAAGACTAATATAGCAGTCTACTGAATGGGTCTTACTGTGTCAAATATGGACATTACAAAGACTAATATAGTAGTCTACTGAATGGGTCTTACTGTGTCAAATATAGACATTACAAAGACTAATATAGCAGTCTACTGAATGGGTCTTACTGTGTCAAATATGGACATTACACAGACTAATATAGCAGTCTACTGAATGGGTCTTACTGTGTCAAATATGGACATTACAAAGACTAATATAGCAGTCTACTGAATAGGTCTTACTGTGTCAAATCTGGATACAGTCTGTAATGAAGCAGTCTACTGAATGGGTCTTACTGTGTCAAATCTGGATATTACAAAGACATATAGCAGTCTACTGAATGGGTCTTACTGTGTCAAATCTGGATATTACAAAGACTAATATAGCAGTCTACTCAATGGGTCTTACTGTGTCAAATATGGACATTACAAAGACTAATATAGCAGTCTACTGAATGGGTCTTACTGTGTAAAATCTGGATATTACAAAGACTTTATACATGTCCCATTCAAGGTTAGACTTGGCTTTGACAAAACAAATTGCAACTGAATTTTCCAAGCATGATAGATGGGTTCTTTTTTTTCTCTTTGAACCCTTTTTTTGCCACAGCCAAATCCACTGAGTTTCTTTTAACTGCATGTTTTTTTACAAATGCCATATGCATTATTCTCTCTTAAATAATTATTGTCTTTGTTTTATTCAAGCATAATATACCAGTACAAAGGTAACAAATTATCAGAAATGTGATAAAAACCCATTAATTGAAATATATTACAAGAAGAAGAACATTTATCTGTTAGGAACACAACATTTTTCTTATCACATATGGTAACAATCAAAGTTTATTATATCATATTTATGGTCATATTGAAATTTCATGATAACATATTTTATATTTATGTTCACGCTCAAACTTTATCATATACTTCGTTTTCATGGTCACACTCAAACATTATCATTTACATCATTTCCATGGTCACACCCAAACTTGATCATATACTTCATTTCCATGGTCACACTCAAACTTGATCATATACTTCATTTCCATGGTCACACTCAAACTTGATCATATACTTCATTTCCATGGTCACACTCAAACTTGATAATATACTTCATTTTCATGGTTGTACTCAAACTTTATCATATACTTCATATCCATGGTCCATTTTTTCTGTGATCATTTTCATTTACAAATAGCTTTGATTTTTACAACTGATTGCTTTAGTATAAAGAATCATTACATTTTATTGGGTTATCCATAGAATTTTGAAGTTGGAGTTCAGAACTCATTCCTTGAAAAAAGTTCCAGACCTAAACAGAATTCCCAATAATGTAACCTTTTTCTCCTTGCAATAATTCAGGGCATTATGAGTCTATTGTTGTGTCACCCATCAGGTTTCTAATGACCATTCATTGTAAAATATTTAG
Organism: Potamilus streckersoni; assembly: GCA_016746295.1. Taxonomy (NCBI): domain Eukaryota; kingdom Metazoa; phylum Mollusca; class Bivalvia; order Unionida; family Unionidae; genus Potamilus; species Potamilus streckersoni. The sequence goes on along the minus strand of JAEAOA010002259.1, from coordinate 2,705,506 downwards.
AATTATCTTGAAGTAATGAAAGTTGATGGTGGTTGAGAAAACTTATAATTGTGCTTGTTTGTGATGTTAACAACATCAACATCTTAGTGGCTTTCTCTTGTAATTCTTTCCATTTGTGCACAGCCAAAAGGATTCAAGGAAGTGATTACAATTTCTTTTATGTATTAATTCAACTTTAATTTCAGATAAATAAATTTGCCATGGCACTGAAATAAGAAATATATGACCAAATTACATTTGCTTGTTTCATTTTATTTTTTAAGCAACACATTATTTTGCATTCACTAATTTTCTTAAACTTTAACAGAAGTCTTTACTGCATGTATAGGATCAAAATCCTCAAATTCATGACCTTCTAACACCCTCGTCAATTCCTTGTTTCATCTATCCACAGCACTTTGTCTTGATATGATTATCTAATGAGAGACCTCACTCGCAAGACACTAATATTATAGGTGAAATCAGCAACACTTTGGCTAAAATAGTTAAGTCTGAAGACAAAACTGAGTACCTCCAGCATACTGCAAAATATGCAATCTGTAGACCTATCTCTGATTTTACCCTGGGTCATGAATAAATAATTCTCCATTCTTGTCCATTTAGCTACACCGGACTCTTTACCACAATAAGTTCCAAGTTCAGTGAGTGCATAATTTCCATGATTGACTATTGACAAGTCTCTGGGAATAAAGTCAGATTTGAGGATAGTAAAATATATAAAGTCCTCGTGGAACTGTGACTCAGTGCATTAAGGTTGTGAGTTCCAGTTTCCTTATAATGGATTCTAACTGCTGTTTATCCAGAATTTTCACACCATGATAACTTATATTGTCACACAGTTCATATTCCTTTGTAAACTTCTTTCCAGTACTTTGGAACTGTGAAACATAATATTTACAGGAGAAATGTTCACACTGTCCATCTTGAATATTCAAATCATCTGACCAACAGCACACAACATATCCCACAAGAAGGCTGTGGGTAATATAGTTGTTTTTAAACAGCCCTTTAGCTTCTTATGTGTTGTTGGCCACCTTACTCTCCACAGCAGCATGAAGAGCTTAGTAGATGTTAGACACTGCCCTAAGTGTAAAGTAAGTAACCTGAAACTTGATGGTTTCATCATCATGACATACTGGTTTCATCATCATGATATGCTGGTTTCATCATTATGACATGCTTGTTTTAAGATCATGACATACTGGTTTCATCACCATGACATACTGGGATTTTATCATCATGACATACTGGTTTCATCACCATGACATATTGGAGTTTCATCACCATGACATGCTGGTTCATCATCATAACATGCTTGATTTATCATCATGACATGCTAGTTTCATCATCATGACATACTGGTTTCATCATCATGACATGCAAGTTTCATATCATGACATGCTTGATTTATCATCATGACATGCTAGTTTCATCATCATGACATACTGGTTTCATCATCATGACATACTGGTTTCATCATCATGACATGCAAGTTTCATATCATGACATGCAAGTTTCATATGACATACTGGTTTCATCATCATGACATACAAGTTTCATCATCATGACATGCAAGTTTCATCATCATGACATACTGGTTTCATCATCATGACATACTGGTTTCATCATCATGACATGCAAGTTTCATCATCATGACATGCAAGTTTCATCATTATGACATACTGGTTTCATCATCATGACATACTGGTTTCATCATCATGACATGCAAGTTTCATCATCGTGACATGCAAGTTTCATCATCATGACATGCAAGTTTCATCATCATGACATACTGGTTTCATCATCATGACATGCAAGTTTCATCATTATGACATACTGGTTTCATCATCATGACATGCAAGTTTCATCATTATGACATACTGGTTTCATCATTATGACATGCAAGTTTCATCATCATGACATGCGAGTTTCATCATGGCTTACTGGATTCATAATCATGACATGCAAGTTTCATCATTATGACATACTGGTTTCATCATTATGACATGCAAGTTTCATCATCATGACATGCAAGTTTCATCATTATGACATACTGGTTTCATCATCATGACATGCAAGTTTCATCATCATGACATGCAAGTTTCATCATCATGACATGCAAGTTTCATCATCATGGCATGCAAGTTTCATCATCATGACATGCAAGTTTCATCATTATGACATACTGGTTTCATCATCATGACATGCAAGATTCATCATCATGACATGCAAGTTTCATCATCATGACATGCAAGTTTCATCATCATGGCATGCAAGTTTCATCATCATGACATGCAAGATTCATCATCATGTTGTTGTTGTTGTTGAGCTTAACGCCATTTTTCAGCACACGATAGGCTATTCATGGCGGCCAGTATTAATGTTGGAGGAAGAAACCGGGAAATCCACGGAAAGAACCACCGACCCACGAGAAGCTACTGGCAAGCTTTCTCACATATCCACATTCGCCGAATCCTTGACTCGAACCCGCGCAGACAGAGGTGAGATGGCAGTGATCTGTAACGGACAACGCTTTAGACCACTCAGCCATCATGACATGCAAGTTTCATCATCATGACATGCAAGTTTCATCATTATGACATTCTGGTTTTATCATCATGACATACTGCTTATCCGAATCCTCCACATCTTGAATAACCATCATTTTGTTTTAGTGTATGATAGAGTTGCTGTAGAATTAATAAACTTTCTTCAATGTTAGCTTGTAGTCATTGAATAAGGAAATATACATGCCTATCTTGCTGTCTTTGCCATTCTGTGCATTAGAGAATGTACCTGTATCAAACTTGAACAATGTTCTTCACATGACTTTGCACCAACACCATTGTGTTTACCATTCATGACTGACATTCCATCATGAGCTTCTCAAAGTCCTATTCATATTGATTCCTACAGTTCAAATAATTATATTATGTCTGACACTGTTGCCTTAGGAATAGCAACAGTCCATGATTGGATCCTTTGAGTCTGCTGACAAAACACTTCTTTTGCACTGTTGTGTCATCTACAATCAGTCCTATAAAATCTGATAAATGTCCCAGTCCACTGTTGTCTCATCTACAACCAGTCCTATAAAATCTGATAAATGTCCCAGTCCACTGTTTCATCTATAATCAGTCCTGTAAAATCTGATAAATGTCCCAGTCCACTGTTGTCTCATCTACAACCAGTCCTATAAAATCTGATAAATGTCCCAGTCTACTGTAGTCTCATCTACAATCAGTCCTATAAAATCTGATAAATGTCCCAGTCCACTTTTTCTTCTTCTCAAGAATTGATTGCATCCAGCATATTTCACACTTATACAAACAAAATTCAATAATAAATCAAACTTATATTTGAACAGTTTATGAAAGAAAGATTTATTTTTATTGGTCAACTAAGAAAAATATTTATGTATATGAAGATTATGTAAAATATTGCAATGGCCTTTATTGCTAATTGTGATATTTGCTTTTAGCATTTGATCTTAGGGAATATTGCCATTCTTTAAGAAAAAGAAAAATATGTATATTTATGTGTAAAGGGATACATTCGTCTTTAAATTTACTGAATGAGAATAAATCTGAAAGAAATAATGGTATTAGACCTTAAGGATAAAATCTGCCCCATCATTTCACCTGCCATTAGAAAGAGTGTAATTGTATTTACTTTCCTCATTTCCAGGTGACATGGTTAGAAGGTCATTCCTTGGCCCAGACAGTTTTCACCAACTTGTATTTTCATGACCCCCACTTGATAGAGGACAGATGTCTCAAAGCTTTCTCACTCTGTATATTGAAGATTGTGGATCTCATCCGAGACAAAGTCAACAGGGCATCAGTTTTTGAGGAGGTAAATTAAAATACAAGACCATGGAACTGAGGGAACTAAATTTCCCAAGCCATGTCTGTTCCATGTACTGTGCTACTTAAAGTCACTTTGTTCCCATTGGAATATGTACTGATTTAGATGCACCTTTTTAGATACACAGTTCAAAGCGTTTAGCAGAATAGATCTTTTTTTATCTTTTCAAATAACATTAAAGAAATGATCATTTCTTTACTGCAGTTCCAGTGGAACATTCTTGTGATCCTAGAAAGTTGCATTCAGGGTGAAGTAGTCAGATGTAGATGTAATTTATAATTTTGTCTCGTCTTCAAAAGAACTTTTGAGAGTCATCAGACCAATTTTTTACTGCTATTTTTGAGTATCACATGTGTTTAAATGTACGTCTGTAATTTATCAGATAAGAATATTAGATATGAATGATGTTGTTGTTGTTGTTGTTGTTGTTGAGCTTAACGCCATTTTTCAGCACAAGATAGGCTATTCATGGTGGCCAATATTAATGGTGGAGGAAGAAACCGGGAAATCACCACCGACCCACGAGAAGCTACTGGCAAGCTTTCTCACATATCCACATTCGCCGAATCCTAGACTCGAACCTACGAAGACAGAGGTGAGATGGCAGTGATCCGTAACGGACAGCGCTTTAGACCACTAGGCCACTCGGGGCCCCCCTAGATATGAATGAAATGATTTAATTGAATATTTATGTGAATAACTTCCATCTGGTAATGTAGATGTTATATTTGGATTATCTCGTGAGTTTAGCTTGTATACAACTAGAAATAACGAACAAAGTAGAAACTTTTAACGTGTTTTCCGAATGCTGAAATTTGTATCCAAAATGGCGGCGTTTGAAGGATTTTTTTTTTACAGGAGAGTTTTCTGAGGATTTAAATAATTTTGACCTGATAAATTTGTTTGACAATGAGGGAAGACGTATGGAGAGACAATGGAATGCACTTGTGGGTGACAGTGATGACAATGAAGATGACTTTGAAGGTTTTGAACCAGAGAAATTGTACGCTCCACGTGGGTTTTTTTTTGGACGAAGCCCAAAAACCAAAGAGATTTGTTTCAGTTTTCTGACAGAGTTGGGCACACCCGAGAGTTATATGGCTCCAGGAAGCTTCGGATTATTTTCAAATATTCTATTCAGATGAAGTTTTTGGAAAAGTTGTCCATTTAACGAACTTCAATGTGACGATCAAATATAACATGTAAAGACTTATTACAAATTTAACTGTTTTTTATAAGTTAACATTTGATAAATAACTTTAAAAAACATTTTCTTGTTAAATGGGATATAGAGGGCAGTGAATGACTTTAATTTTGTATTTTTATGTTCATAACTACTAAGGTAAACAATATTGGGTCTAAAGTATCTCACTTTTGGAAAAATTATATTGATATTGAATATAACACTATAAAGGCATTTTGAATAGTGTAAGCTAACTTCAAATATTATGCTACAAATTCATGTAGAATATTCCACTATAAAGGCACTTTGAATAGTGTAAACTAACTTCACATATTACATTTCATCGTGATATTGAATATTCCATTACATTGGCACTTAGAATAGTCTAAGTAACTTCAGTGTGATTTCTTCTTATGTAGGAGGATTTTCAGACTATGACCTATGGCTTCAAAATGGCTGGAGAGGTCACAGATATGCGGGTCACAGGGATGATGAAGGAAGTTGAGGACGAGTACAGTAAACTCATAAGGGTACAATGGATTAATATAATCATATAGGATACAAGAAATTAATGATTATCTAGGATACAAGAGAATAATGGAATAATGTAAGATACAAGGTATTAATATAATCATGTAGGATGTAAAGAATTATAATAATCATGTAGGATACAGGGGATTTATGTAATCATCTAGGACACAAAGGATTATTGTAATCATCTGTGATACAAAAGATTAATGTAATAATCTAAGATACAAAGGTTTAATATAATTATGTAGGATACAAGGGATTAGTGTAATTATCTAGGTTACAGGGACTAAGTAATTATCTAGGATACAAGGGATTTATGTAATTATCTAGGTTACAGGGACTAAGTAATTATCTAGGATACAAGGGATTAATATAATCATCTAGGTTACAGCGCCTAAGTAATTATCTAGGATACAAGGGATTTATGTAATTATCTAGGTTACAGGGGCTAAGTAATTATCTAGGATACAAGGGATTTATGTAATTATCTAGGTTACAGGGGCTAAGTAATTATCTAGGATACAAGGAATTTATGTAATTATCTAGGATAGGTATTAGCATAATAATCTAGTATACAAGGGATTATTGTGATAATCTATTATACAAAGGATTAATATAATCATCTAGAATGCAAGATATTAATATAATCATAACCTGGCCAAGTCATACCAAACACATAAAAATAGTACTAACAGCTGCCTCACTTAGTGCTCAGCATTATGAGGTTAGTATTAGGACCTAGTTGACCAGATGGCAGGATAATGTGACTGGGTGGGACATGATGCTACATATCTGCAGCATGATGTGCCAGTGCTGGACATCACTATAAATTGTCAGACATTATACCAATATGACTGAAAATTTATTAAAGCTACATTAAAAATCCAAATCACACACACACACATACATACATGAAATTCATATAATCATTTAGGATACAATGGATTCATATAATGATATAGCAAACAAGGAATTGATATAGTCATATAAGATACAGAGACTTTATATATCCATGTAGCATACAATGGATTCATATAATGATATAGCAAACAAGGAATTGATATAGTCATATAAGATACAGGGACTTTATATATCCATGTAGCATACAATGGATTCATATAATCATATTGAATACAAGAGATTATTGTTGTCATATAGGATATAAAACAGTCATTCCCAAACATTTTTGAGCCACAGCCCCTTGGGTATCCTCAGTACCTCCCTACTATATCCCTTAAGGCAGAGGTTTTCAACTGGTTCGCTTTCTTCTTGGGGTCCGTCGCATGTTGCCAAGGGGTCCGCAAGCATATCCCAAAAAGGAATCAAAATACATTTACAAAGTTTTCATTATCATCAATTATAAAAACAACTGAGTACTGAGCTGTCTATTCTGTATTTACTATTCTATGGTTATTAGTTATTGATGTCTAGTAGCAACATTTAGTTCCAAATTTATTGGATAAGCTGATCGGGGTCCGCAATAGTTCCCCCCTCCCCCTGAGTAGTCATGTAAGTTATAAAGGATTCATATAGTGATGTGGGGAAAAAGGGATTCATATAGTCCTAAAGGTTACAAGGGATTCATATAGTCATCTATGATAACAAGGGTTTCTTAGTCATATAGGATACAAGGAATTCATATAATCATGTAACATTCAAAGAATTCATTTAGTTATGCGCTATACAAGAAGTTCATATAGTCATACAGGATACAAAAATTCCTATGGTCATGTAGGATACAAGGAATTCACATAGTTATAAAGGATACAAGGAATTCATATAGTCATCCAGTGTATAAGAAGTTCACAAGTTACACAGGATACAAGGAATTCCTAAGGATCTTATAGGACAGAGAATTCCTTGCATCCTGTATTGATCTATCTTTATATTGATGTGATCTTGAATGAGCTTGATTTCCAGCATTTGATGACATCATTCACAGGTGTTATTCACCCAGATTTTATTTGTTCTAGACTGTTTTTAAGCCTTAGCTTTACAAAGGATTGTTTGATTTCATCTAATTTGGCATGTAGCTTGAGATATTGGATTGTACCTGAATACATTTATTTTTTGCATCTTTTAAATGCTTTGTTTGAAGGAGTTAATGGTATCAGATTTTCCATCCTTGTAATTTTGGATTCTGCAGTATTACTTGAAATTGGATTTTAGCCAAATTTTGTTGCTTTTATTCTTGTTATGAGGTTTAACATCATTTTTCAGCACAAAATAGGCTCTACATGGAGGCCAGCATAATTGGTGGAGAAAGAACCTGGTAAATCCCAGAAAGAATCACTGAAGCAGGGGATGCTTCTGGAAAACTTTCTCACATACATACATTGACTTATCCCGAGGTTCAGACCCATGTAGACATTGGTGACAATGCAGTGATCCATAAGGCTAAGCACCTTAGACCACTCTGCCACTCAGTGCCCCACCAAATTTACTATGTACCATTATGTTGATAAGACCTTAAGGAAGTTTTATTCCTAATATTCCATGATATCAGTTACAAGAGTTATGCCCCACCCAGTTGTCTGTTGTATTTTGGTTTCTGCAGCATTACTTTCTTGCTTTACCAAAATTTGTTTAAATTGAGCCAAAATGTATATGCTGCATTTTTATTGTCAAGACTTGAATAAGTTTAATATCCAGTGTTTCATTTTATTTAAAAATCAAGGCTCTTGTTTGGCCATCTTACGGAATTTGGTTTCCATAGCAGTCTTTTACCAGTTATTGTTGGATTTTGACTAAATTTGGCATGCAGCTTTATATTGTTAAGATCCTCAAAGACATACTACAAATCTTCATTTAAAAGAGTTATTTCCCCTGAATGCACATTGTCCTAACAGTTTCTTGAAACAAGTTTTTTCAGTTGTTTCTTGAAACAAGTTTTTCTGTTTAAGGTACTGACAAACAAACTTCAGTGAGTGGGGCACTTTTTGTATGATGCATCCATCGCTAATAGCTTTAGCTGCGACTGTTATTGATTTTAATTTATTTTTTTAATTATTGCTTTTTATGTTCCTCAGTGTTATTATTTTGTAGGCAATTTGTAAAAGAATTTTTTTAATGTATAAATTATATTCTGTGATATCTGCTTTCTTCAGAACACAAGGAGTAAACAGGGTGAGGAGAAAAATGAGAGTTTAGAAAAGGAGGTAAGTTATGACAACATAAGTTTTTATTTCCACCTATATACAGAAACAAAAAATGAGCATGATAAAATTGGGTCTTGAGAATATTTAACAATTTCAAGTGATTAATTGCTAATTTATCGCATGATATGAAAACTTGGGTCAACTGTGTTGGGTTTTTTTTGTTTGCATGTAATTTTAAGCTCTACTACTCACAGATCAGAACAGCTTATGTGATAGTGTGTCATCAAGCTTGTTATCACTGCTCCAAAACTTCTTAAAAATTTCCCTAAAACTTTACACATTTTCATCATTAAGGTCTAGTTGCATTTGAATGAAAATAGTGTTGACTTGGCATCTAGTATAGCAACCATAATGGTTACCTTGAAAATCGGACTGCTACTTCCTAAGTGGATGGTCATATCAGGATGGGGATTTCACTATATGAATTCTAATGATGTGTGTTTGGTTCTGCATAAAAATGGTACCAGTCTTACATCCAATATAACCACCATGGCAGCCATCATAAAAGTCTTTCCTTTTCTACTCCTGCTAAACAGAAAGACATTTCACCAGAGGATTTCTTATGACATCTGTTTGGTCTTAAATTAATAATGATTATGGTCATAGTTTGAAATCCAATATGGCTAACTTTGGAGATATCTTGAAAATCTTATCACTGTTCCTCCTTAATGGAAAATCAGATGTCCTTGAGGTAGTAACCAGAAGACTTGTTACACTCTACTTGATCCTAAATTAAAGTTATGCCCAACTGACCTCAAAGGTATGACCACAATGGCCATTAGCTTGAAAATCTTTATGTTGCTATAACTCCTCAATGAATGATTGTAACAACATGGGGTTTTCACCAAATCACTTCTTATAATATTTAGTTGGCTAGAATGAAAATGATGCTGGTATAGCATTCATTTTGGGCACTGTGAGAGCCATCTTACAAAGATATGCATAGCTTCTTTTGAATGGATGATCATATCAAAACAGGGTTTTCACTAAATTGCTTCTTATTATATCTAGGTGGTCGGAAATGGAAATAATGTGAATTTGACCTCCAAGATGGCAACCATGGTGGCCATCTTTACAGTCTTTACAATATTATCAGGAATGGTTTCAAAGAAAAATTGGTTTATCTTGGATTCCAGGAAGTCCTTTTTGGCCAGTAGAGTATCAGTCCCTTCAAGACACTTGTTTGGTATGTTTCACCCAAGCAAGAGAGAGAGAGAGAGATGCGGGTATGTATGTTGAATTTGTTTGGCTTAATTTGAGTTTGTTTCAAATTGCATAAGGGGAAGGCATAGAAACATTTTTCTAACCTTAAACCTTAGGATTGTTTAAGGTCAGAGGAGCCATGTAGCAGAGCATCTTACTATCAATCCAAATGCCTGGATTGGGTGCTTTTTTGTGTCTGTGGGAAAGGTACTTAGCTACCATTTCCTCAGCCAGTCATGTGTCCAAAATGCCTTTTAAAAACCAAGAACAACCCCATCCCCCAACTTATGTAATAATTGCATTCCCAAGAGTGGTCACATAACTTGCAATTGCAAAATTCTGTATTTTGGTTTTCACTATCTTTCAGTTTCATCGAAAAATATGTAACTCATTTACTAGCTGGTACAAATCCTAATTTATTTTCTTTTGTTTTAGACAACAAATTTCATAATTTTAAGTCTTCACTAGTAGACAGTTTTTTAAAAAATCAAATGAAATTGTGCTCACATGAAATTTGCTTGAGTTGATATCATGTAGGTTGGTGGATGCCTGTATCTATCATTGATAGAACTAAGAGAGGATTATTACATTTTCTAATCTTTACAGGTTATTGACATGGTTTTTTATGGATAATCCTTCATAAATTGTTTTTCTCTTTATTTGATATCATGGTAGAATGGAATATTTATAATATAAATGTATTATAATGTCATTGTGTGATTATACAATTAAATATGTTTTTCTTTTTTTGAAATTGTTTCTCTACCCTACTTTCAGCATGAATTAGTCATGGCTGTGTACACAAGATTGAAATTTTACAAGCAGTTCTTCATGATGCTGTTGGCTTTTGGGAAAGATAAGGTAAATTATTCAAGCAGATGACAATTAAAAAGCCTTTTCTTTTATAGACTGGTTCTTTAAATTTAGCTTGTTTGCAAGTTTGGGAGAGAGCCAGTTAGTTCATATTAAATAAACTAGTCTATCAGTGATCGCACAAAAGAATGGCATCCAATAACAGTATTATCATGTCTGCAATAAATATTTTGCTTATTAAATTATTAAATATTAAATTGTTGTATATTCTAATTAAGATTGTTTTAGCTTGGTGATTATCACAGCTGATGGAGTTAAGTATTGTTACTAATTTTATTTCTGATTAGAAAAGATTTCATGTGCTGGAAAAATGGCAATAGTTACTATTGTAGACACATTCTTTAATTCATAATCAAATTTTATAAAAATTAAACTTGCCAGGGCTAACAGATGGGAAAAATGAGCATGCCCCAAATATAATATCCCAACATGAAGGGAAAAAAATAAGATAAAATAAGGGAAATGTTACACTTAAAAATGTTAAAATTTTGACTTTTGTCTTATTTTTAACTTTGTGAACATTTATATTATCTATTTATTATACAATTATCACCTTGTCACTTTGAAATTGGTAACATGCAGCAAAATATTTGATGAGTCAACATTTTCAGATTGAAAACACTTATTTTTATCTACCTAAATGTTTACCAAGCAGTAGGTTTCTCTCAGTCTTCTGTAAATAATGTAAACAACAACCAGTTATCACCTTGTACAAATTTGGTATATCTATTACATATTTTACATATTTGGTATATCTATTACATATTTAGTATATTTATTACATATTTGGTATATCTATAACATACTCAGTATATCTATTACACCTTGAACAAAATAAATCTTCCTGGTGGTTAAACATTTCTTAAACACACTTGTCATAGAAAATATTACAATTAACTAACATTTACTCTCCTTAAAAGTGGTGACATGCATCAAAACAATCTTTGACTAGCCAATTTTTTTTAGAGCAGGCAAGCTCATAAACTGCCTAAAGCAAATTTGGACAAGAAAGCAAATTCTGGATATGTAAGATAGTACAACTAAAATAGAACTGATAAGTTTAAAGAAATATTTAATCCTTATATATAAAAACATGCTTTTAGTTGTAAATATTCACATGACCATGCCTGTGCTAGAAATGTGAGACTGACTTATTATCTGCATAATATAAATGATGTACCATTATATATATATATATAGATGCAATAAACTGACGACAACAGTACGAAACTAGTAACTAACTAGCCTAAGCGCTTTCGACTCTTAATGAGTCTTTTTCAAAGGCAAATACAAAACATATATACAATAAACAAATAAACACAAAAACGTTGTGTTTGTAAACCTCTACATGGCTGTCTTCACATGTGCTAAAACTATAAATACAACCAGCTTGTATAGACTAGATGTGGAAACTGAAAATGTTGTTTAATTCCCTAAAAGTCTACAAGCCAAAGCGACATCTATTTTTACTTTTTGTACATATGTAACGCAGATTATATCCCGGATATTTGATTCTATACCGGTTATTCTTATAGTAAAAATTGAAGGATAATAAGAAGATTTAGAAAATGTTAAATTTTACTAGTGCATAGTTTTCATATTCTAGTCTTCTTGGTTTAGACCGCTTGGTTTCAATGTTCTAAGGCGGCGTATTCAGTATGATTCCTTTTCCTTCCTGGTTTCGGAACTCCAGTTGTGGTTGTTAGCAATAGCGATAAGTATTTTATCACTGAAAGTGTGGCATGGGGAGGAGAAGTGTTCTGCGACCGGGCTTCTGTACAGCTTTTTTGTCATCCAATCAGATCTATGAAGGTTTATCCTTTTGTGTAGCTTTTCAGTTTCTCCGACTTTCTGAAGGTCACAGATCTTACATGTGATGAGATAAATCACATTCTCTGTTTTGCACGTTTTGTTTGGACCATGTATGTTTAGTTTTTCTTTAGTCACTGTGCTAGTGAATGTCTTGGTCTCTATCATATGTTGATAGAGAAGACTAGAATATGAAAACTATGCACTAGTAAAATTAAACATTTTCTAAATCTTATTATCCTTCAATTTTTACTATAAGAATAACCGATATAGAATCAAATATCCGGGATATAATCTGCGTTACATATGTACAAAAAGTAAAAATAGATGTCGCTTTGGCTTGTAGACTTTTAGGGAATTGAACGTTTTCAGTTTCCACATCTAGTCTATACAAGCAGGTTGTATTTATAGTTTTAGCACATGTGAAGACAGCCATGTAGAAGTTTACAAACACAACGTTTTTGTGTTTATTTGTTTATCGTATATATGTTTTGTATTTGCCTTTGAAAAAGACTCATTAAGAGTCAAAAGCGCTTAGGCTAGTTAGTTACTAGTTTCGTACTGTTCATCGTCAGTTTATTGCATCTATTTTAATTAATCCCTGACACAAGTGATCCCTTGGTGGATCCAGTACGCTTGAAAGGGTTGTTATTCGCCATATGATTTGTATTCTTTATATATATATATATATATATATATATATATATATATATATATATATATATATATATATATATATATATATATATATATATAGATGCAAAAAACTGACGACAAACAGTATGAAACTAGTAACTAACTACCCTAAGTGCTTTCAACTCTTAATGAGTCTTTTTCAAAGGCAAATACAAAACATATATACGACAAACTAATAAACACTAAAACGTTGTGTTTGTAAACCTCTACATGTAGGGGCAAAATTGCAGGGTATAAAAATCACAGAACATTAATCATTACAAATGGAACATGATCCCTTTCTTCCTCTCTTGATTTTAAGGACTTTGGGAAAGTACCTTAGACACTTGATCTTGCTTGAGCCTAATTTGAACTTGTCCTGGTAGTTGAGCAAGTAGATTTGTAAGTCACAGATGTCTACCCAAAATCCTGTTGCCACCGTCATTAGTGATAAATGTGAAAGCAGTTTTTATGAGACTTCATAGTATGTTTTTGGGAGATTCTGTTCAGTTTATATTGCTGAATAATAATGAAATATAATTTTGAAAATGTCCTCAGACTGAAAAATGTGTTTTGCTTGTAAAATAGTTTTATCAAAGAACTTTTCAAGGAACTCTTTTAAAAAATATGGAATCACCTGAACAAAGACACTGATATGCTACACAGATGAAAAAAAGAAGACAAAAGAATGATGGTCCAAGATTATAAACTGAATTAATGAATCAACATATCATATTTCAGTGTGAAGGTATAGAACAAGCTCAGAAACTGATAGTTCATCTACAGGAGTTAACCCCTTCAATGACTGCCTCAGTTTCTTTGGGGATTCAGCCAGAGCAAAAGGAACCAACTAAGAATGGTAAGTATTTTAAACATATGAGGTATGAAGGTTCTTTTATCATGATAAGTTGTATACCTGTTGACATACTGCCACAGTATCATCCTCCTTAGATTTTTCCTTTGGCAATCTATTTAATTTACCAGAGAAGTTGTTGATGATCTTTGTGGAAGTTACTACTTTCCATACACATAAGAAGGTCTGAGCCAGATATGGAAATTGAATATGGAAGATAAGGAGGAAATGTTTCAGCCTCTCTCTTAGTCAAATTTGACAGTTGTTTGTTCAGAAAATATAAGCATATCTAAAGTGTTTCTTTTATAGGAACTTGCTCCAGGAAGTTACTAGGAATACAATACTGATTCAGAAACATGTCGGCAAACTATGATTTGAATTGGCTAGCAAGTATTCTGTCAGGGAATAAAAAAAGAGATTTTAATTGAAATCAAACTGTGTAAAATTTAAATAAGTACCATATATATTATTAGTTGAGAGAGTATGATGAAAACATTGAGATGCTATCATTCTAGGTTTAACTCACACTGTTATATCAAATGAGAAGATGATAGAGTAACTCTTTGTCCAGAAAAGGTCATAATTCATTGGACCTCCAAAACTCGGCTGTTTCAAACACTATAAAAAAAATGATATATTGGTCACAAACCCACCAGAAATTTCAAACATTGTCTAAAATATACTGAGACAATTCATTAGCAGAGAACTAATCTGAAAATTAATGTCATTTAAAAAACACTGAATGTAATTGTCCTTTTAAATTAGAAATGTGCCAATGCTGTAAATAACATCAAACATTTCACACTACAAGACCCTCTTGGCTGACACCATGACGACACTTGAGCAGGACCAGGTGATATCATATTGTGGAAAAAAGCAATGGTAACACCAGTACCCAATGATACCAACCCATCCAAATATATAGTCCCATAATACAAACATGCTGTCTTTGCAAAAAAACAAAGAACAAATGGTAAATATCAGACTTGTTTAGTGTATTGAATCTAACAAAATACTTCAAGACAATCATTGTGGATTCAGATTCTGGTTGACCACAACTGACTATATAGAGACAATGATTGGAGACGCTGTCATAAAGAAATTATAGTAGCCATCATTTTTACTTGGGGGAAAGTTTTTGGTGCCACTAGAGCTAATTGTTCCTCTGCATATATTAACTGCAGTTTTTTAAAAGAGATATTTGACAGTTAAGGTGGGTCACACCCTCTTAGAAAGCTAAGCTCAGGATATGCGGTACTTATTCAGAAAGCTATACTGATGATGTTTGGATATGCCCAGGATATAGATGTTATTAACGCTATCAACATCAGTATTAACAACATAGTAAATTATCTTATTTTAGGAAATAGCTGTTTAGTATAGTGATATGCTATAGATTACTGAGTGTGTATTATGTTTATTTGTCATAGATTGCATGTAATCTGTGTGTACATTACTGTGTTTATTTGCCATAGATTACAGTGTATTGTTATATTTATTTGCCATAGAAATTCAGTGTGTATTGTCATGCTTATTTGCCATAGATTACAGTGTGTATTATTATGTTTATTTGCCATAGTTTACAGTGTGTATTGTTATGTTTATTTACTATGGACTACAGAGTGTGTATTGTTATTCGTATTTGCCATAGATTACAGTGTATTGTTATGTTTAATAACTATGGACTACAGAGTGTGTATTATTATTCGTATTTGCCATAATTTACAGTGTGTATTGTTATGTTTATTTACTATGGACTACAGAGTGTGTATTGTTATTCGTATTTGCCATAGATTACAGTGTGTATTGTTATGTTTATTTACTATGGACTACAGAGTGTGTATTGTTATTCGTATTTGCCATAGATTACAGAGTATGTATTATTATAGTGATTTGCTGCAGATTACAAAGTGTGTAATTTTATTGATTTGCTGGAGGAGTTATGGATTAACTACCTCACCAGACTTGCATTGGAAAACCCACATAATTATGGCTTTCCATCATCTATTCTTTTAACTATGATGGCAGTTATTTCATCATCCCCAAACTCATAATATTGCAGTCATAATATATATACACCCTTCCAGACTGCCCGCAGTTGCATTGCATCCATAGGAGCATGCCCTCCACTCCAATAATAAATGGGATATTCTCACACTCTGCCCCAGTCTTATATGCATGGGGAGATCACTCTACCTGATGGCAAACAATTTTTAGCTCCCTTTAGCAAAATGTAGTGCCTGGGAGGGCTGAATTTGTTAGTTTCTCTTATTCCTGCTTTGGAAGCAACCACATTTTCAAAACTTTGTTTTACCATAAACTAACTGGTCTTTTACATAATATGCCATGCAAATGATATGAGTCATGGTAAACACAGACTGGAAAAAAAATACAGGAAGTTTTTATTCTAGTGATGTATAACTTTTGTAAAATTTTATCACAATTATGGGTTGAGTCTTTAATCTTATGCACAATCATGATGTAGACTTTGTCAGGTAGAATTTAGAAATTTTGCATCTCTATAAGTCTAAGATTCATCGAATGTGGATATGTGAGAAAGCTTGCCAGTAGCTTCTCGTGGGTTGGTGGTTCTTTCCAGGGATTTCCCTGTTTCTTCCTCCACCATTATTACTGGCTGCCATATATAGCCTATCGTGTGCTGAAAAATGGCGTTAAGCCCCAGAACAAAACAGAACTGAACATATACAACAATGGACTGTACCATGCATTGTTACGAATGAAATTATGTGGCACATTCAAAAAGTAATTTGTTCCATTTTCTAATAATATGAGAATTTAAATGAATTTCATAGTTCCACAGAGATTTCAATATTTACGTATTCATTGAGAATATATACTTTCTCATTACTTCATCAAAACTGAATACATTATAATTTATATTCTGGAGGCAATGTTCTATTATTATTATGACTAGTATTATAACCAATAACTAGTTTTCTATAATGAGGTTAAATAACCTTCATGTTTTGTCAGAAGAATGAAATTGGCTCTTAGCTGTATTACACACCATTCTCAAACCCATCTCAACCTGCATATTATGTTGTCTTCCGCTCCAGATATATAACTGTATGACGGAAGCTAGTTAACTGTGGCTGCTTATTTTATCTTCAACACAATTGACACCTGTTCATTTGCAGTGATCCTTTAATAGATTTCACATACTGTTATGATCAAAGTGTCACATACAGATTCCAGGCTCAGTTTCCACTTAAATAATGTCCCAGAACAGTGACATTTCTATGATACTATGAATTAAAAAATTATGGAGTTTACTTTTATTGTTTATTTGCAAGAATTAACAAGATACAGTATACTAAGAATTCATTCTTTTTTTCCTAATGGTGTCTTTCAGACTGCAGTATTACAACTTTTATGTGAGTCATTGAACAATATTGCTTGTTATAGTCTCAAAGTTGGGGGTGGGTTGACTTATTAATAGTCCTATTAGCACACATATATGTTATTTTGGGCCAATCAGAATTTACTGCATTTATTGTTATAGTTAAGAAAATCATGCATATTTTCTCCATTTTTCCTGGAGAACCGGTAACCAGCAAAGAATTTTACTTGTGTGAAAAAGAAAACAGCATAATTCTGATAAGCAGATAAGATGTTTATTAAGTTAAGCATATGACGGGATGGCAACCTATGGCACATGTGCCACAAGGTGGCATGTCAAGAGGTTTTGTGTGGCACATGAAGGGCAGCCAATAATCTTGATTTAAACAGTGTTACTCTTACTGGTGGCACACGCTCATTCTTTTTGAATTTAATCCAGATAAAAGTGGCACACAATGTTGCCAACCCCTGGCATAAGATGACAGTGCAGACATGTGATCCAGAAAAGTCACTTGTACTAACTACATGTATTTTAGGAAATATATTATAACCTATACCAAGTTTTATATTGTTGTGCCCAGGTTAAATGCTAACATATGGTAGTCTAGGTGCATTGAAACTCATAATTGATATACTAAACTTTATCAAAAATGTAGAACAATGAAGTAAATAGATAAAGAAATTAATTAGTATTATAGTACATGACGCTTCCACTTTATTGTTAACAACAATGAATAATGTTGATACATGCAGACCCTTGAGTTATTTTAATATAGGTATATATTTTCATTTGTTGTGATAACTTTTGGGCTTTGTGGATTCTGCTTCCATTGAAATATGCTATATTTTATAATTTAGCAACAAAAGTCATGTAGAATTTTACATTTTAGGTTTGAAAGAGGTGCAATGTAGCTGCTGCTGCACTCATTCTGAATGATTAGTACATTTATTGATAACACTAACACCTGCTAAAGTTTAACTTTTCACTACATTTTTATTTAATCATCCTTGCAGATTATCCAACAATTTCTGGGTTTGAGCCTTTGATAAATCAAAGATTGCTGCCACCAACTTTTCCTCGATACACAGTGATTCGAAGCCGAAGCGATGCTGTCATTTACATGGAGACACTGTTAGAGAAACTACATGTTGCCACTACAATAGTGGGCGTCAATTCTTTCCAGACAATCATGGTAAAAAATAATGTCGTTATAATACACCTGAGGAAAATGGAAGTGCATCAGTCATTCTGACATGACAGAATGTATCATGCATGCTGTTGATTACATCTAAACTATGCAATCCTATATCTAAACATTTGTCTTATAAAACAATGTACTTAACATAACAGCCATAAAAATAGCTTGTAAATTATTTATTGATGTCGTCATAACCAACTACATCTCTCCATCTCTAACTTACATACATCAAGGTTCAGAAACACAGACCGCACTATAAGTGAGGGTGCGAATTACCAAGGGACCCTCAAAAAACCTGCCAAATATCCAGAAAACCGTGGGGTTGGTGTTGGGGGGGGGGACTGGGCTGTTTAATGGCTAAATCCTCATTTTAAAGTTAAGTCTAGAAAAATTTTCAATAAAGTGCTTTTCTGATGAAGTTGTTCATTATTATCTATATATCACATTTATTTTCAAAATGTGCAACATCTGAAAGCAATAACATGACTGCAGCTGGTTTCAACAACCAAACACAGTGCACGAAAACATTTGTGTATTTCGTCACGGCTTTTTTGTTTTGTTGATTACTCTGGTTCCTGGAGTGATGCATAATAGTATTTCATGAAACTAGGAGCCTACAAAGCATGAAACCAGACTAGCTGTTGATGCACTACCAAACAAGATTCATTTTTATCAGATACGTGCAACATTTTTTTCATGAGACAATCATCTATGTCGAAATTCAATATTTGTATTTTTCAATTAGTAAAATATTGATGCTGTTGCTTTCACTGTAAAAATAATAGTGAAATTTCTTATCATGCTTGAGGATATCTATATGTGCAGATTCAAGAATTCTCTGAATCTTTTTTTTTCAGACTGGTCTGTATTTGTGAAACAAAGCTCTTTATTTTACTAAGTCCTCAGTTTGCTAGGTTGCCTTGCTTTTTTAAATCACATTTATGATTGAGTAGGTAGTTTAATTTGATATGTTCACAGCAAAGGTTATCACAGTGTTCGATTGATCAACTAAAATTAGTTATCCAACAAACAACTGGTTTCACTGGTTCTTAAGCATATAGGATTTGTATGCCTTTTGACGTTTTGTATTTTACCTGCTTTATTTGATTAACAAGACATAATTACCATGATAACAGAAAAGGAGGCCTGCTTTTTATTTAGTGCAACAATACATCAAATGCACATAATTATGTTCCCAGCAAAACGCTCGCTGACATAGTTGTTACAGTAGATTGACACATTTTCAGACATACCTACCATCCTGCATTTTGCGCATTAGTCCTGCAATATGCCCAAATTTTCCTTTGTGTCCCACAAATATGCATTCAGTGTTGAAAATCTGCAAAAGTCTGGATAAAAAATCTGCATGTCATAATATATGATATCACTGACTGGAATAGGAAATTATCAAATCTGTGCATGCACGATGGTTTAAATAGCCATTGCAAATGTGTGTGTTCAGAGGCGATTCTAATACAAAAATCTACATTCATCAATTCTTTACATTCTGTTTACATGGAGTAGTTTTTTATTCTGGACAAAACTTTTATGGCTTCTAAAAAGCAACTTGCCAGTAGCTTCTCGTGGGTCGGTGGTTCTTTCTGCGGATTTCGCGGTTTCTTCCTCCACCATTAATACTGGCCACCATGGATAGCCTATCATATGCTGAAAAATGGCATTAAGCCCCAGAACAACAACAACAAAAATCAACTGGATGTCAGTGAAAGTGTTTCAGAACATAACTCAAAAAGACGCAATGTTTTTGTAAAGAATACACTGAGACAGTATGAATTCCTAAAGCCGGGAAAAAAATGCACACACAAATGCTTTCTGCAACATCTGTAATTGTGAATTTTCAATAAAGAATCGAGGAATGTTCGATATTCGCAGACACTTTTCAGGAAAAAGGCATTCTGAACTTAAAGTTAAATGCTTGAAGAAAATTGTTGGATTTTTTTCACCATCGGCTGGATCTAGTGTGACTTCACCTTCTTTGCCAACGTCTGATGTAATTAGAGCTGAAATTATGTTAGTAGATATTATTACTAAACTCATTATGCCTATGAGCGCACTTGATACATTTTCAAAGGCTTTTAAAATTATGTTCAGTGATTCTGACATTGCTGAACAATTTCAGTGTGGTAATCAAAAGGAACTGCTATTGTTAAAGAAACAGCGGCTAATACTACATTAAAATTGGTTGAAAGAATGCAGAATTGACCATTCTCTGTTTCTACAGATGGAAGCAATGATCAAGGAAACTTCAAGATTTTTCCTCCTGTTATTAGCATTGTTGATCCAGTATCACTATAGTAACATCAGACATTCAATCCCTGTTTGTGAGGGCTCTGCAACTGGTGAAGAAATATTCAATTTGATACAGAATGAATGACAAGTTCATGAAATTTCTTGAAAGAATTGCTTGGCTCTTGGGATTGATAATGCCCCTGTGATGGTTGGGAAGGACAGGGGAGTCTATGGGTTTATGATTAAAGAGCAACCCAATTTATATCTTTCAGGCTGTTTGTGCCACCTGATACATATAGCGGCATAAAAGGGTGCTGCATGTCTACTACTTAATGTTGACCAGCTTTTGATTGATGTATATTATTATTATAACAAAAGCAGTAAATGGCAAGCAGGGTTCAAAGATATGCAGATTCTACATGATACAAAAGCAAATAAAATTCTTAAACATGTTTCAGCTAGATGGCTAAGCACCAAAAGGTGCTTACAAAGACTTCTGGACAATCGGGACCCTCTTTATGATTTTTTCAAAGAGCAAGAGAAGCCTGTATCATCCAAATCTTTAAAAGAAATAGTAGGTAAATTGAGACACACCTTCTCTTCTCCAACATATTGCCCTGTACATATTTTTTGTGTGGATGTACTAAAATGATTTGATGAGTGAATCCAGAGCTACAGTGTGATGCATCAATAATACATGTGCTAAAAAGACGTCTTGAAAAGCTTCTTAAAACCATTCTTTTCAAGTTTGTGAAGCCATCAGCTATTCATTATCAGTCTTTAACAGAAGTTCACTTTGAAGTGAAGCACCATTAGAAAGAGGATACAAATATTTTGACTAGAGAGCCTACAACAAACTTTATTGCCAGAAAAGATGAGGTTCACCTGAGAGAACAGAGGCTGCAAGAGTGTTATGTTGGGGCAATAAAGTTTTCTGAAACATCACCAAAATACATAAGAGACAAGTTGACCCTTAAAGATGATTTATTAAAACACACTGAAATTTTGGATCCAGCATTGCAACTAGAAGCTAAAATGGCAACTTTGGATTATTTATTTGGAAGATTTCCAGTATTATTACACGAGGAAGTGACTGCAGCAGATGTGAAATTGGAAATGGCACAGTATCAGTCCACAGATATTCAGTCATGTCTGAGAAATAGAATCGATGAAACCTGGATTGCTATTGGCCAGTTCAAGAAAGATGGCACAGTGCTCTTCAAAATATTGCCAAAGATAATGCTTTCATTAATGACAATACCTCATTCATTTGTACACTGTGAGTTTTATCTCTAGCGAGAAAAAAATCAAACAGTTCAGGAGTAAGTTGAGTGCTAAGACTCTAGAGGCACTTAAAAGTTGTAAATTTCAAATTGTAAACCAGGGTCAGCTACAGACTACACTGAAAATGAGCTGCAGGACGTGAAAAGTGCTTACTACAGGTCTTTAGGATGAATTGAGTAGTCCTGGATCTGAATTTTGTATATTTGTATATATTTATACATAGTTGGTACTGAGTTTTATACATAAATATTCATTATAAATATGCATTACTGGTATTTAATGATGTTTTGAGAGAATTTATTAGGTTTATCAGGGGTCAAGCTAGACTTAAATTGTAGGGAGAAGTAACTTCTCATTTTGGTCAGAACAGGGAGAAGTGGGAGCTAAACAGGGAGAAGTGGAAGCTAAACTATGAGAAGTGAGACCAAAGCAAGAAATGCAAAATATATATAAAAAATAATATATTTGATAATGCAGCTATATATATATATATATATATATATATATATATATATATATGAGATCCATTTCTCAGTATGCTTTTAAGTTTTAAACAATGCCTTTTTTTCAAGTTTAAAAATATGTCATATGTTTATTATCAACCCATTTTGTACATATATACAAATTATTATATTCATACCCATTATATTCATCATACTTGTAGTGTGTGTTTGGATTGAGATACAGGCAAATTGGAGATATGGCTTAAAAGGCACAGCAGAAGCTATACATTGTAATTTTTTTAACTGAAATCAGTAAAAAGATTAGAATCTTGAAATTCGAGTTGGTAAAAATGCTTAATAAACTACTATTTAATTATTTTATTTTATTTTGTAAAGTTTTGTGTAAAATTGCAGTCATATTTTTTTTGTAGCAATTTTTGAAACAACCCCTAATTCATGTAATATGATTAAATGCACTAGCAACTTCAAAACATACTCTTTGTCCTGATTTCCTTGTTACCAATAAAATATTACTGTAACTATTTATAGACACCACACAGAAGCACTAAAGTAAAGATCACTAAACTGGACCCTTTTTTCCCCCCAAAACCGAAATATTCATTGCACCAAGTTAGTCTGTCTATTTTTAGAAAGAGGGTTTTTCTTAATAAAGCTATTTGTTTTCTTGCTTTATTGCAATAAATTCATTAATGGGACTGCATACTTATGGTTGAATTATTTGTCTACCTACTGTTATTACCAATATAAGTAGGTTAAATATTATTTGCTGCACTACTATTACTACTACTCTCTTTTGTAATTTCGCGAAATTATGGTTGGTCAGAAACAACTTTGACACTGCATATTTGTTTCTAATTCCACAACAGATTGTCATGTGTTTTTGACCTACATTATTAAATATTTAGGCTAAATCTCCTATGACATAATATTTAAACTTTGTTTTCATTATATTATATATTTTCCTGAGTCTATTTGCCCAATTATTTACGAATACAATTTAATTATGTGGTATATGGTATATGTAGCGATGTCTGCCATTACAACTTCGTTTACAGTTTCAAACTTATTTTATCAAGAAAATTCGCAAATAAAGCAGTTAAAATCTCCATTTATAAAAACAAAACAATTACATAAGAAAACACTCTTCATCGGTCACAAATTACTATATATTGATGCATTTCACCTTGGATTACAACAGTGCCTGAACTTGCTAGCTACTGCGAGGGGGCATCTCAAAACTTATAATCTACAGCCATTTTACATCCAAAAAATCGAGGGCAAAGTCATTTTCGCTTTCTTAACAGATGGAGGCAAAGTTTACAGTTCTTAGGTGACTTTTTCGCCCACTTCACCTGGTAGCATGACCCCTGGGTTTATTCACAATGACATACTTATGTTCCTTATTTTCATGCTCTGTCCCTCATTTATGGTGGTGGCATCCCTCAAAAACATTTTTTGGGGTAGGTATATCTTCATTTTAAATTTAATTACAAGAGGACAGATTGCATTTATGATGATTACACTTAAAGGAACCAAAAGATAGAACTAGAATACAAATTTCAATTGATAAAAATATTATTTAATTGGTATTTATTTATTAAAGCATTTCCTCCACTTTGGCATAAGTGACATTTTCATTAATTGAAATGACCTTCACTGTTGTTAATTGCAATTTACAAAGAATGTCATTGAAAAGAAAATATAATAAATTATATGGCTTCTTATTAAAAGTCGATATTTCATAATGTTGATTAAATTTCCAGTCTTATCTACAGTTATTGATGATCAAACGAGCAAAACATCAAAAGTTTCCGTTGCCAATTTCGATCATGATTTTCTTTAGGTTCAACAAATAGTGTCAGGGTTTTTTTGTATTTTCTAGTTTAAAAATTGGGACCCATGTCTGATACTGTGTTATAAGCAGGTTTGTAAGTTATCAGGGTGCAAGTTATCAAGGAAGTGGTGTAGTAGGAGATGATTAACGTATCTAAAATATTGAGAAAGGTGTGCCTATAAAATTAACTTGGAACCGCATATTCTGATTTTGAGGAGATATATCGAGCTAGGTTTTACCTTACAAGGAAATATGTTGGATGGAAAAATGTGGAACAGGTATGTAGAGGGAGGTGACCAAATTAGCTTTATCTAATAAGTAGTGTAGAAAGGGCACAAAACTGTAGAGTTCCACTTTTTTTAAAGATTGGGAAGATATAAAGACTTGATAAGCATGAGATTGGAAAATAATGCAACTCAATGTGACCATTACAGTTGTATATATTTTGTTGGAAATCTACATTTAGCAGAGATGATCAGTACAGTAAAACAAGGACAAAACCTTTTGGGGTCCAACTATCATCAGAGCCAGGGCATATGGTCTACTTATGTTTAGAGTATGTGAGCAACTTTCCAATTTTGACATGTAATGGTTTGGGACAAGAGGGGGAATAAATAATTTTATTCTCATTTACAATTATTATAATTTTTTTTTATATTTATGAAATGTAATAGTTTGGGATGAGAAAGGGAATAAACAACTTTTTTCCCTCATTTGAAATTTTTATGAAATTATTTGATATTTTGTTGTCTTTCCACAGGAGATCTTCAAAGAGTTCAGCAAATCATCTCCATGTGTTCTTTCGAGGTCTATTCTACAGGTATGGAATTATATTAGAACTGGAGAATCTGATCTCTTCAAAAGATATTGTTTTGGAGAGAAATTTTATGCATGCAAAAATGTTTGTAGGATCATAATTCAGAAAAATATTAAAATCACTAAGACTTTTATAATTAAGATTATACTGTATAAAAGCACAGGGCTTTTTAGTGCTATGCTTTTCATAATAGTTTGTAATAAATAAATAGTTTGTAATAAATATTTCAAAGCAAAATCTGTTCAACATATCAATTTTGCAGGCTGTCATTTTCTCTAAAGGTGTAAGATACGAGTTCAAATTATTTATTATGCACTTCAACTTTATCACTGAAGCTCTTGAGAATATTGAAAATCACTTTAAGCATCTTGTGATTATGAGGGTGACTTACATGTGAATCCCAAGAGTCTGATGTTGTGATGAATTGTAGTCTCATTCAAGCAGACTCTGACAACTCCAAGATATCTATGCATAGAGAGAGCCTGATGAAGCTAACTTTATATGATTGATTGTTAGGTGTCCCTCATTTCTGTTTTACTATAGCTCTACTGGTTATCGACCTCAACAGCTTGTGGAATGGCCTGTTGTCTCTTGTCCATCTAATTGTTTGCTCAAGTTTTTTTATCCAAAACAAATTGCCATAAGTTTTGACACACATTCATCCCAAGGTGTATTTGGTCCTAACGAAAAGGGTGCCAACTGGACAGCCAGTATGGCACCACAAAGGGTATCAAGAAAATCTTGTTTTAGCTACTCCGCCTGAATGGATGATCATATCAGCATCGGATTTCATTACAAAACTTATTGTGATCTCTAATTGGTTTAAGTGAAAATGGTGTCAATATTACATCAAATATGGCTGCCAAGATGGCCATCTTGGAAATGTTTTTGTTGCTTCTTTTGAATGGATAGTAATACTGATGTAAAGCTTTCTCCAAAGACTTCTTGTGATGCCTGGTTGGTTCTAAATGAATATGGTCTGTTTGCTTGAAGATATAAGAAATATACTTAGTGTTAAAATAAGAAATGGTCTCATTTTGAATTCCTGGAAATTCTTTTCTGCCATTTGACAATCAGTCCCTTTGTAGGACTCTTGGTTTCTTTCCTCAGTCCCAAAAGCAGGCATGATTTTTCTCCTGACTTGAATCAGATTTTTATATCATCTCTTGATAAAAAACAGTCTGTCTGGTCCCATTATGCAATGACCCTTGTATAGTATTTTTCCATATATTAGTTAGCACATGACTTTCGTATAGCATTTTCTGATTGGTTAAAAGTTTAAATTCATCCAATGAATCTTTATGTATTGGAAACTGAAAGCATACTTGCAAAATATGGTATCCTGAGTTGTGGAGAGACCATGACACAAAAAGTTTAAAGGTTTAAAAAACATTTGGAAATGGGAATGGCTGGAGTGAAAAGTTTAAGGAAATTTAGTTGGTCAGTTTATAAGAAAACTGAATGCTAGAGGACTGGCATTTTGTGACCTATGCAAGAAAGATCTGAATTATAGTAATTGCACTTGGAAGAGTTTGCAACAGCACCTACAAAAGAAGCTGCATACAGAAAAATTGGAGCTCAGAAGACATCTGGAAAAAGTGCAGTTAATTACTATAAGAAGAATGATTTCTTGCATGAGAGAACAGATGTAGCCTTCTGTCAGAATATGCATACTGCATGTCGCCAATACAACAAACACTCACTTGAAAGGAAAAGTCTCTTGATGAGAAGGAAAAGAAATGATTGCACATTGAGACAGAAGAGTCAGTGGTGACAAAAAGGAAGGCTTAATAAATTTTTGTCAAAGCTTCAAAACAAACTCAACTGGCATATCAACAGGTTCTGTCCAGTGGAGGAAAAGACAAGTGAATATATGGAATTATTTGTATGTAGTTGATGTACTTTATTTATTTTACAGATTTGTTATGAAAAGAGAAAAATATATGTTTGCTGCAAAAATTGACAAATTAATGTGATTTAATTATGATGCTAAAACTGACATGCACATGAAATAATTTCAGCTTCAATAGTATTGGAGAACTGATTCATGTGCCAATAAATGCTGTGATATTCAAGTCAGGTTGAATATTTTTGGTAAGTTTATTAGTGTTTCAAATGATTTTTTTGTTTTATATTATGATCATAAGTTGCACCAGGATCAGCTTTTTTGTAAAATGTGTTTTTGGCCGGGGGACTTTGGGCCCCTGGATCCCCGGATCGGGGGTGCTGCCAATCAAGACCCCATTGGGGAAATTACCCACAATCCCCCCCTTAAAAAAATTTTCAGCTTTTTTGTGGAAGACCAGAATCATGTCTGCAAAAATTCGCTATCTATATCTTACAGTTCAGAAGAAATATTTGTTCATAAATGATAAATGTAAGCATTTTTATATTTAAAAAGGAGTAGAATGTATTGGTGTAAAGTGGATAGTGCATGCCAATATTATGATGACTGTAAAAAGGAGTAGAATGTATTGGTATAAAGTGTACAGTGCATGCCAATATTATGATGACTGTAAAAAGGAGTAGAATGTATTGGTATAAAGTGTACAGTGCATGCCAATATTATGATGACTGTAAAAAGGAATAGAATGTATTGGTATAAAGTGGATAGTGCATGCCAATAGAATGATGACTGTACAAAGGAATAGAATGTATTGGTGTAAAGTGGATAGTGCATGCCAATATTATGATGACTGTAAAAAGGAGTAGAATGTATTGGTATAAAGTGGATAGTGCATGCCAATATTATGATGACTGTACAAAGGAGTAGAATGTATTGGTGTAAAGTGTATAGTGCATGCCAATATTATGATGACTGTACAAAGGAGTAGAATGTATTGGTATAAAGTGGATAGTGCATGCCAATATTATGATGACTGTACAAAGGAATAGAATGTATTGGTATGAAATGGATAGTGCATGCCAATATTATGATGACTGTACAAAGGAGTAGAATGTATTGGTGTAAAGTGGATAGTGCATGCCAATATTATGATGACTGTAAAAAGGAGTAGAATGTATTGGTAAAAAGTGTATAGTGCATGCCAATATTATGATGACTGTACAAAGGAGTAGAATGTATTGGTGTAAAGTGGATAGTGCATGCCAATAGAATGATGACTGTACAAAGGAGTAGAATGTATTGGTGTAAAGTGGATAGTGCATGCCAATATTATGATGACTGTACAAAGGAGTAGAATGTATTGGTATAAAGTGGATAGTGCATGCCAATATTATGATGACTGTACAAAGGAGTAGAATGTATTGGTGTAAAGTGGATAGTGCATGCCAATAGAATGATGACTGTACAAAGGAGTAGAATGTATTGGTGTAAAGTGGATAGTGCAAGCCAATAGAATGTATTGGTATAAAGTGGATATTGCATGCCAATATTATGATGACTGTACAAAGGAGTAGAATGTATTGGTGTAAAGGGGATAGTGCAAGCCAATAGAATGTATTGGTATAAAGTGGATAGTGCATGCCAATATTATGATGACTGTACAAAGGAGTAGAATGTATTGGTATAAAGTGGATAGTGCATGCCAATATTATGATGACTGTAAAAAGGAGTAGAATGTATTGGTGTAAAGTGAATAGTGCATGCCAATAGAATGATGACTGTAAAAAGGAGTAGAATGTATTGGTGTAAAGTGGATAGTGCATGCCAATATTATGATGACTGTACAAAGGAGTAGAATGCATTGGTATAAAGTGGATAGTGCATGCCAATATTATGATGACTGTACCAAGGAGTAGAATGTATTGGTGTAAAGTGGATAGTGCATGCCAATAGAATGATGACTGTACAAAGGAGTAGAATGTATTGGTGTAAAGTGGATATTGCATGCCAATATTATGATGACTGTACAAAGGAGTAGAATGTATTGGTGTAAAGGGGATAGTGCAAGCCAATAGAATGTATTGGTGTAAAGTGGATAGTGCATGCCAATATTATGATGACTGTAAAAAGGAGTAGAATGTATTGGTATAAAGTGGATAGTGGTGTAAAGTGGATAGTGCATGCCAATATTATGATGACTGTAAAAAGGAGTAGAATGTATTGGTATAAAGTGTATAGTGCATGCCAATAGAATGATGACTGTACAAAGGAGTAGAATGTATTGGTGTAAAGTGTATAGTGCATGCCAATAGAATGATGACTGTACAAAGGAGTAGAATGTATTGGTGTAAAGTGGATAGTGCATGCCAATAGAATGATGACTGTACAAAGGAGTAGAATGTATTGGTATAAAGTGTACAGTGCATGCCAATATAATGATGACTGTACAAAGGAGTAGAATGTATTGGTATAAAGTGTACAGTGCATGCCAATATTATGATGACTGTAAAAAGGAGTAGAATGTATTGGTATAAAGTGTACAGTGCATGCCAATATTATGATGACTGTACAAAGGAGTAGAATGTATTGGTATAAAGTGTACAGTGCATGCCAATATTATGATGACTTTAAAAAGGAGTAGAATGTATTGGTATAAAGTGTACAGTGCATGCCAATATTTTGATGACTGTACAAAGGAGTAGAATGTATTGGTATAAAGTGTACAGTGCATGCCAATATTTTGATGACTGTACAAAGGAGTAGAATGTATTGGTATAAAGTGTACAGTGCATGCTAATATTTTGATGACTGTACAAAGGAGTAGAATGTATTGGTGTAAAGTGTACAGTGCATGCCAATATTTTGATGACTGTACAAAGGAGTAGAATGTATTGGTATAAAGTGTACAGTGCATGCCAATATTATGATGACTGTAAGGTAGTATCACATTCTGATAATTTGCAAGATTTTCATATCAAAGCAAAATCCTATTATGTGCTAAGTTCAAAACAAAGTCAGTCACTACCACTAGCATTCCAACTACTTTTACCATCACCCCAACTACTACTGCATTCACTCTATCATCAGTCACTTTCACTATCCCATCAATTCTTTTGATATTACACTAATCACCATTGTATCGACTATCATCAGTCACTATCATCACCATCCCAACTACTGTCATTGATGTTGCTACCATTGCTGCTACCACCATCAGGCCTAGACATCTTAAATATTCTAAGACTGTTTAAGATTTTGTGTTTACCAATTACAAACAACTTTACATGTTTGATGTCACATTTGATTGGCTGAAAATTAAAACTCAAATCTTGGGTCAACTTCATATTATGATCACAAGGTCAGAACTACTACTACAAAAAAATGGCCTGTTATCCTTTTATTTTCTTCATGTCTATTTGTAGTTGACTTTCCTGCCTCTTAGCAGAAGAGTATTTGGTGAGCATTCCATTGTGGATTACCTGAAAGACTCCATCAGAAACTTCATTGCACCTCCTGCATTGGCACTCAAGTAAGTATAGTTTGTGTCAGGATAGCTGCTTGGTTGAATATATGTATGGCTTCACAGCTTCAATTGTTTAAGAGGAAAGCTGCCATTGTAAACAATATTTTTATCACTTGTGCATTTTTTTTACACAGGTTGTTCCCAGCTATCATGATATTTAAAATAGAATCATTTAGTCACTGCAAACGAACAGTTTGCCTCTAAAGTTAGTGAAACTTCTAATTGGGCCATTTGCATGACTAAAGTCCGATGCTGCATCCCCGTTGATTTGTACCCCCCCCTACCGATTTCAATAACTAAAACATTTAATGTGATAAAAAATGCACAGAACTAAGTTAACTGAGTCATTGATTTATAATTTCTGACCTGACTGACTGTGACCAGAATGACACTAATACTGGCATCCCCTTGCACATGTCACGCTTAATAGACTTGCCATACTAACATGGCACAATATTGCATACACTATGGGGCAGTTTATTTCCATCCAACAACATAATGACGTAATTGATCCTATTCGGTAACTGCCAGATAATTCCATAAATTACCATAGCATTGACTTTTGAATTATATTCCTTTGCACAAGTGAACATATTAATGAAACTGCTTGTTAAATCCA
This sequence comes from Potamilus streckersoni, assembly GCA_016746295.1. Classification (NCBI taxonomy): domain Eukaryota; kingdom Metazoa; phylum Mollusca; class Bivalvia; order Unionida; family Unionidae; genus Potamilus; species Potamilus streckersoni. The sequence goes on along the minus strand of JAEAOA010002259.1, from coordinate 2,674,161 downwards.
CGTGAAAGGCAAATTTTTTGTCATTCTTTTTCTTTGCTCGATTTGACACTGTAAATATCGATTTGACACTGTAAATATCGGAAACAGACGACATATGTATGTACATTTTTAGTCATTCATGTACCCCTTTGCTAAAGATGGAGTGGTCCAGAAACTGGAAATGTTTCTCAAGTCTATTTCATTTAAAACTTCTTTTAAGCATGAAACACACAGACAGTGATGGTGTTATGGCAATTCTTCTCACATTCTGGTTAGCAAATATAAATCAGTGAATAAACTAAGTTCTTTGCACTTTTTTTTAAATTAAAGTTTTCTGTTATTGAAATCTGTATGGGGGTACAAACAAACAGGGATGTAGCATCGGACAATATGCAGCTCTTTGGACAGTTAATGTACTGCAATCAACATGCATTTTGTTTACAGAGAAAGATTTCCTATAAATTGCATGAATATCTTACCTTGTTGGAAGCCAATACACTTCTATCACTTCAGTGAAAGGAATACATTGTATGATGTGAATTACATTACATATTGAAAACTAATACAAAGTAATTATTAAATGACTATTTTTAATGGCATAGCAGAAGATAATAATATCACATTGAGGTAATTAGAGTAATGTGTCTGACTCGGAGAGACATATCATTGTGGGCAACCATCCTGGTCATCCATCTGGTCAGGAGACTTGCAAGCTAGCCAATCTGCCACTATGAATCTCATGGTCAACTTGATAATCTCATTTTTGATGTAGAATGTTTGTTCTTCATGTCTATATTTGGAATGCAGGTAATGATTATCCACACTTACAAGAAATGAACAAGTGATTTCACTTAATAACATATTTAGGGGAATGATTGCCTTATTTTGAGTGTTAGTGTTGAGATTGTATAGAGCACATAGATTATCTTTAATAGGTAAGATAATATGAATTGATGTACATTTTTTGGTGATAAACTGTTCTTAGAAACAAATTTTACATTATGAAAAAATTTATAACTGACTATTATTCCATGGACAGCGAGACTCTATTCCATGGACAAGATTCTAGCGAGACATAACTATTCCATGGACAGTGAGACATACCTCTATTCCATGGAAAAAATTCTAGTGAGACATACCTCTATTCCATGGACAAGATTCTAGTGAGACATACCTCTATTTCACGGACAAGATTCTAACGAGACATACCTCTATTCCATGGACAAGATTCTAGCAAGACATACCTCTAATCTATGGACAGTGAGACATAACTCTATTCCATGGACAAGATTCTAGCGAGACACCTCAATTCCATGGACAGCAAGACATACATCTATTCCATGGACAAAGAGACATACTTCTATTCCATGGACAACAAGACATACCTCTATTCCATGGACAACAAGACATTCCGCTATTCCATGGACAGTGAGACATTCCTCTATGAGCAGTACATCTACATATTCAGCAGACTTTCATATCTTTGCAACGAATAAAAGAACAAGAAAAAACACCAGTAATGCTACCACAATTCTTTATTTATAGACAAACTTTGAAACATATTGCAAGTGTTATTCAGCGGCAAATAAGGATTTAACAATATACCTACTGAGTCATTGTACTTGCTGTGCATATGGATACAAAGTAATGGCTATAAAGATAATGTATTAATTTTCTGCACAAATATTTAGGCAATTTGTTTTATCATTGTCATTTTAATAGTAAATGAATTAGCCAGACATTTGAAAATTTATTCAGTTTTAGTGTCCTGATATTTGGGTCAACAATGGTAGTTTTGACATGAAAGAAAAAATATTGAATTTGTCAGGCTTATCCAATGAAACTGAGTCAGTGTGCATGTTTAAACTTTGTAGTTTAATTTGTTGCTTGTAAACATTTACAATTGCTAAACATGTAAATAAGCGTACACATGGCTATCAGTAGTACAAAAACAAACAGTTCCAATTAAAATATATATTTTTAAATCTCTGCTTAAAACAGTTGCTTAATAATATTGTTCTATCAATTCTTTTCTTAAAGTGGATGATTTTCACATTGAATGTGGCATCACTGAGAATTATCCAAAGTTGATTGTAAATAATGTTACAAATTATTATATATCAGATTGATTTCCTAATCTTGATCACAAAAGAGCTCTTTAAAACTATTTACAAATGAAAAACATGTTGGTGAACAGACATGTTGATGACTAAGATTATTTTTTAAAGAAACACCATTTCGAGTTTGTAAGTGTCTTCATCATTGTAGATCTTGTTAAAGCAGCAATGCACATGTCTAGGCATTTCATATGAAATATTTTGTTTATTATTTTCAACATGTAGCAATACATGAAGCAGTACAAAACAATATCATAATAATCCTGAGGAAATATTATCAAATATATTCAACAAAGACATGTCTTAAGAACTGTATCCTTACATATCTTAATTACATTCAAAGATATGTCTTAATACCTGTGTCCTTTCATATCATAATTACAGTTCAAAGACATGTCTTAACTGTATCCTTGCATGTTGTAAGTACAATTCAAAGACATGTCTTAAGAACTGTATCCTCGCATATTGTAATTACAGTTCAAAGATATGTCTTAAGAACTGTATCCTTGCATATTGTAATTACAGTAAGACATGTCTTAAAAATTGTGTCCTTGCACATTGTAATACAGTTCCAAGACATGTCTCAAGCACTGTATCCTTGCATATATTATAATTCAAAGATGTCTTAAGAACTGAATCATGTTATGTCATAATTACATTTCAAAGGCATAACAGCAATTAATCTGTTGCAAGTTGAGCAAAGCATGACATGCAAATTTTTAATGGTTTTCATATAAATAGCCATCCATGGCATGCCTCATGTGCAAAGGTTCAGTATTAAATTATTATGATTAAATGACGTCATTTCAGTTATATTATTTATAAATTTTATTACATTTTACAGCCATAGCTGCAGATTAATTCAGAAAGGTTTTCATAATTTACTGGTTCAAAATTTTAATTGTTCTGTGAAGTACCAAGATTTTCATAAAATGTACAAGCCACAAATGTCATGAGGTCAGTGTCACATGGGTTACATCAATACTTCTGGTGTCGATTTGTTCTGTCTTTTCAGATAGTTGTAATTACAGTTAAAGTCTGTTGTTTCTCAGTTTTCTGACAATTATTGTTATATGGAATTCTCATTTCATGGAAGAAGGGTGAATGATGTTACATGTTTTTGTGAATCACAATTGAATTTTGTTTTCCAGGTCACCCTTGTATAACAACCCTGAAGCCAAGCAGTACGTGGATGCTCTCTTGACAAGGGCTGCACGACCCATGTGTAACCTGGTACAAATCACAGGGCACAACCGGGCACGTCAGAGGGACAAGTATGCACACATCTTGGAGGAAATGGGCAACCTTCAGGAAGAGGTAAGCAGCTTCTAAATACAACTGTAGCTATAATGCTTCTAATCTTTCCATGAATTCATTATATTTTATAGGTGACAATTTTTAGCTCTACTGGTCACATTAATGGCCAGTTGGCTGCTGCACATTCATCCAGCCATTAACGCAAGTTTCTTATCACTACTATACCTTAACTAGTGGAAGAATTATCATTAAACTTATTCTAACAGAAATGTTGCTGCCAATATGTATAGAATCGTACAACATTTTCTGTTCTGAAAATCTTGTTATTGTAGTGTAACAGCTCTAGGTCTGAAAATATTTCACAGAAAGTGAAACCAACAATTTAAAAAAAGTTGACAAGCAATTTATTTTCTAAAATACAGATTGGAAATTCAAGAGAGACTTAAAAATTGTAAAATAAATTCCAAATAATACTAAATTTTCTATCACAAGTCCAAATATATAAATATTTTCTAAAATACAGATTGGAAATTTAAGAGAGACTTAAATATTGTAAAATAAATTCCAAATAATACTAAATTTTCTATCACAAGTACAAATATATAAATGTTCCAAATGAATTTCAGTAGCCTTGAAAATCCTGATATAGACAGTGAATGAGTTCACAATAGTCAAAGTAGTGTAATAATCCAAAAGTGAATGAGCACTTTAGTAAATCCAATGTATATAAATAATTTCCCTTGAACTATATCTGAACACAAGGATTACCACAGACTGTTGATAAAAATCTCTCTCCCCACCTTTTTCTTTTGTTTTGCTGTTTCATTCATACAGATCAACAAGAAGGTGCTCTCGGATGTGGACGTTCTGTCCTGGATTGGTCTAGTTATCCCTGGTCCCTAACTGGGTTTGCTATCTTTTTATCTTGTCAGCGAGAAATGGTTTTGTTGATTTATTATACCAACTGATTACCATGTCTTGTCATTGAAAAGTTTATATACCATTGGCTGCCACAAGTGCAGTATCATTTGTGGTCATGTGGCAATTATTGATACTTTGTTGAATGGAGAATATGACTCAGTTATGACCTACTTAACTTTAAATAGCAGATTGCAACCAGAGCATCAACAGTGACCATGTGATCTGACGTAATGGTTTTTATCACCAATGAATGTAGTATCTAACGGGGTTTTCCCGAAGGTGTTGCTACAAAAACCCGCTCAAAATAGCTGTTGTTTATAGCATTGCCAAATGGCGCTTAGCATGACATCGGGTAAATTGCCAAAAGGCCCTTAGCGTGATATCAGGTAAATTGCTAAAAGATGCATATATTAGGTAAAGGGTTAACGCGTATCTATCCAGCAGCTGTAATTTCCACTCACTGCCATAAATCTATATGTTGTGAGATAAGTAATGAGAATTGGAAAAATAACCAAGTATTTAAATAGTTTTTGCTGAAATGAAAGATTAGGAAATGATACCATAAGAAAAATTAGATTTAGTACTTATTTAGATTGATTCTTCATTTAAGTGAAACTTTTGTCAGAAAAGTTGAGTCCTCCTGAAAGCAAATCTCACTTTGTCCGTGCATGATTAATCCCAGTGAAAATTTTAAAATGCTTTTGCTTGAAGCACAGTTACTAATGAAACACTATGCATATTTGTATCTACACTAATGAAACACTATGCATATTTGTATTTACACTAATGAAACACTATGCATATTTGTATCTACACTAATGAAACACTATGCATATTTGTATCTACACTAATGAAACACTATGCATATTTGTATCTACACTAATGAAACACTATGCATATTTGTATCTACACTAATGAAACACTATGTATATTTGTATCTACACTAATTAGAGCAGGATATTAAAGCTCACACTTCACTGATTTTCAGAAAAGCCTCTATATCTACATCATGTCACTCAAGTATGTTGATGCACACAGTTGTTTGTCTGGTAAATAATCCTAACATTTTTTTTAATTCAATAAGTTAAGATATGTATTCTCAAAAACATGGATAATTTGGTCTGATCCTTTACCCATTTCTGTGTGATCTGCAGTTCATTCAGCTTCAATTGGCTTCATTGACAATGTTTTCTGTAAAGTCTGGTTGTGTTTGATTCTTACATATGGCAGGCTGAAACAAATGTGCAATTCCATTGTTTGGTTTTATTTCTTCAGATTAGTTAGCATGTTTAGTTTGGTGGGCTCTGAGCACATCAAATGTTGACATTGCTTGCTGATTGTATTTTAGTAAGGGACAACTAGTCACATGTTTTGTTCACAAGTCAAATGATGACCTTATTGAAACCAAATGGGATCTAAGTTGATATTTAGCACTCCTAAGCTACTGTATTGATGCCAAAGTTATCAGAAAGTAATTGATGGTGCAACGTTATGGACAATGTTTTAAGGAGATAATTCACACATACTTTAATAACCAATTAGTAAGTTAGTGTTGGTGACTGTGTTGGCTCCCTTTCATGTTAAGTGTAAGTTATTTATCTTCACAGGTGTTTACTTTGTTCTTATACAAGTGGTAGCACTGTTTTAACCATTGAAGTGACTGTTTGATGTCCTCTTAGTTTTGTTCATTTATGTTCTTTATTTGATACATTGCTGCAGCTAATCTACAAAATGAAATACCTACAAATATGCAGACTTTAATAAGCAAAACAACAAAAATGTATGTTCCCTTGAAAAAAATGTCTTTCTTTTAAAAACATTGAAAATTAGGACCCATGAAAATAAATGATACTACAGTTTATGATTTGTAGTCAAAAATGTGTCTTTGCTCTGGAAGGGGCCAGAATCAAGAACCAGCAAATTTTATATTCCCTAATGTTAATGTGAGCTTGTAAATATTTGTAGAGGAGCTTTTTACTGTTTTTGTATCGAACAATTTGGATAGATTATTATTTTTGTCAAATTGTGTCTAACATAATTAACACTTGCCACAAACTTGATGCCTTTTAGAATTCTTAGGTCATATAGTGAAAGGTCCCAGGCATCATTTGCCAATATGTTTTGGGAAGTGGCCTTTTTATAATATTTACTTAGATATGTAATACAGTGTGTGTATTTCCATAAAGATACAAAATGCCAGGATAGTATTGTCCAGAAACATTTAAATATCAAAATTTTGCTCTTGATCAGATAACAGAACAGTTGCGGTGATTATTAAGTTTTATGAACCCGTAAATGGACTACATTGACTTGCATTTTATATTGGTCATTTTGCAGTTTACTAGTTCATAAAACTTAATATTTTCCCCAACTGGGATCTGGTCATTAATTGTATATTAAGATCTCTAATTCTGTATTGAGATGCTGAATTATATGAAAATCAGTTTTTTGATAATAACTTAATTGTTTGGAAAATTTTCTTTAACAATACAGGCAGACAAGGTTGATGCTTACCTGCACAAATTACTGATGAAGTTAGAACCTGGACGACAACACCTGGCATGTTTCGGTACCTGGGTATTATACCACACTCTGCATGCCATGATTAGCTACATTCTGCTGGGTTTTGAACTGGAGTTGTATGCTTCCTACGAGTACCACTATGTTTTTTGGTAAGAAGCAAAGTTGAAACTCACTCATCTGAACACATTAGTGCACATGGTAATGATTCAGGTAATGAGGAATTGAGATAATCAGAAATGTCAAGTTAAATAGTCATGTTTTAGAGTATAGCTTTTTATCAGGTTTTAAAATAAGCAATATATACTTTTCTTTATAAATAATTACTTGAACTACATTCCACATTCTGCATGTAAACAACTTTTTGTTAACATTCTTCATAAACCAAGAGACATGAACCCTATGTTCATTTTTCCATATGTCTGTCTGTATGTGCACACATTTGTAATTTCAGCATGTTTCAGCTATAATAGGGTTGATGCTAAGGTTAGATCAGGCAAAATATTTGCCCTTTATTAATGAAATTTCACTTAAGCAAGCAAGGAAGCACATTTGATTTTGTCATACCACAAATCAGTATCAACCTCACTGATATCTCCTGTTAAACTTGATATTCTTTTCGAAACTAGTGAATTGCGTATTCATTTTATTCTTTATAGCACTAGACCTTTCTGTCTGTCTGACTTATAATCATGTATTCCTATGTTTTCACATTTTTTCATGGACTTAAAATTGTTAAAAAGTAAAAATCATCGCAAATATTATTGACATGGGGTTAACATGCACATATTTTGCCATTTTGCTTTTACATGTTTTTCTAGAGTTATGTCCCTTTTTGGTCTTAAAGTTAAATGCTATTTATGTAACTTTTATGTGTGAAGCTGCATCCATGGCTGATGATGAATTGCCCTGTTATGGCAGACATTGACAACATACATATATAATTTTTTTCACTTTCTGATGCACCTTTTTAGACTTATTACCCAGTTTATGCTGTTATATATACATCCTAAACAATAATGTAGTCTCGTTCAGATCACACCTTTTGCATGGCTCTGAGATATTTGCCATATGAAAGAAGGTATGAGTGTATTTAAAAAATGATTTTTTACAAAACAATATGAAGAAGGTTCAAAATTAATCTCAATAAATTAGTTGATAAGATCACAATATTCAGTTTTCTTACATCTTCGATTATTACTGACCCGCATGTTAGATCTCTTAGCTTGTAAGAATCTGGGTAAATGAGACTTAACTTTATATGATTATTCATGGGTATGCAGCTAATCCCACAACTTTTAATGAACTGCCCTAAAATTTTGCAGACAATATAAATATGAGGCAATTGCCATGCAGGGATTAATCTTTTTTTTGTAGAGTTGTGCCCTTTTTTTTTCTGAAACTTGAAGAAGTGAGTGAACTCCCACACTCCTTTAGGAAAAAAATGATTGAATGAATGTGAAGGTGTTCCCTCCCATCAGCTGGGGTGTTCTAGTCACCGCCTATCCCTGATAGATTTTGTTACTATTGAAACTCATCAAAGGGAACAATTTGAGTTGATTCGTGTGCTTGACTGATCAGTTTATTATGTCAGTGAGAGGTTTATATGCCTCTTTGTTGCTGGTGAAGCTGGTATTGCTACTGGTAAGGTCATGTGACCATTGTTGTCATGACCTATTGTTGTAGCATCCCAGTTACAAAAATAATAAATTTTCTTGTAGCTGGGTTTTGGATAAAAAAATGATTTTGAAGTTAGGTATAAATAAAGAAATGACAAAATGACTTAAGTTATAGGGACTTTGTTCTCTATAACATAGAACCACAAAACAAGACTGCTTTGCTGTTATATAGATTATCAGTTGAAATAAATTCTACATGTTTGTTAAATTATTATTGATTTTAAAGTCCTTGTGGAATCATAAGATTGTCAATAGGGTTCCCATATGGTTGGTGTGTAATTTCATCTGACTGTGACAAAGTTCTACCAGGCATGCTGTTAAATGAATTGAGATTTTGAACAAAAAGAGATAACTGGAAGAACCAATTACAGAATTTCCAGATGCAAATCATCTACCACTGCCTTTCCAATCAATTCTGTTTCATAAAAAAGTGAGTAAACTTCTTTCCAGATTTGTGAAATTATAAAAGGTGGGTGACTACCTACAAAAGTGTAGCCGTACGGGAAAATTGCTCAATGATTAGAAGTCAGCCTATGCATCACTACTTGGAACCATTTTCAAGAAACCTCAAAATAAATAAACAGGACAAATATTCACAAAGTATTAGATTACAAGACCATCAGTTGCAGTTTCTGTATGGAAATGGATAAATCTAAGATCTTTAGAAATGCATTTATGAACCTCTATTATTAATAAAAATTAAATGACATGGTACTGCCCATAATATCTATTTACTCACCTGTACTAAATGTGGCAAGCAATCTATATAGGAGAGGCTAAATGGGAATTTTAAGTGAGAATAAAAGAACACATGAGAGATAGCCATAATCATTAGGATTTCCTTGTCTCTAAGCAATTTAAGTTATCTGACCACAATATGGATTGTGTTCAATAACATATATTGATTATACCAATTACATACTCTACAGCTGGAAGGTGTTAATATCTGTTTAAATGGGAGTTTAGGCATTTGTTGAAATTAACATAACACTCCCCAAAGACTGTCATGAAATATTTTGCAATGATTTGTCCTCAATAAGTTACTTATTTTCAGAAAGGGTTATCTATTTTCAGAGTTAAATTATAATGCTTATGAAAAAATCTTGACTTGAATAAAGCATGTATTTATTTTAGCTTGTATAATATATTTTATTTACAGTGCCTGTAAAACATTAGTTGTTGGCAAACATATTTTACTGTTACAAATTCTAACCTGTAACTGACTTCTTCCTATTTACGCAAGACTTTGTCAGAAATTTCAGGAATTGATCTCTGTTGTAAACCTTAAGTTAGATCATCCACTTTAAATGCGGGAGGTCACAGGTTTGAACCAATGCTGAGCCATACCAAAGACATTTAAAAATTATACTAACAGATGCCTTGCTAAGCACTCAGCATTAACAGGTTAGAGTTTAGGACTGGTCAGTTTGGTATCGGATAAGATAGCTGCTAGTACCATTTTCAGGCTTGGGCTTCAGAGCAGTCTGCTAAGGAACAGATTCATATCACAAGCAAACAAAAGATTAATGCTTATTTAAATTGAGGAGACATCTTTTGGGATTTTATTTCAATAGAGTTATAACAGAATCAATCTGGAAGAAAGAAAGATGGATATTTAAGTGCTTGGTAAATAGTGAACTATCCATGGCCCCCATACCTTTTTTTTGCTTATCTCATTTTGGTAAAGGGGGGAAGGACCCCCACCCATTTTATAAAATTCTGGCAGCATCTGTTTTTTTTAGGGTGGTTTATAGTAGAAACACCATGACCATTGGAATACTAAATCAAAAGGTCATTTACAGGTGATATGTCTTTTTCTACAGAATACTGTACCATGATGCTATTTACATATGATATACTTTATTCTATGGAATACAATGTCATGATGCCATTTACAGGTGATGCACCTTTTTCTATGGAATAATATGCACTAACAGTATTGATATATCACACTGATATAATCCAGAATGACCTTGAATGATTTTACAAAAATTCCAAAATAGAGATTTAGTCCAAATGTCAATAAGCACATTGTAATTCCAATGAATAATTTAAATAAATAAATCCTCTCCTATTTTAACTGAAAAGAAGTAAATGTTTTATTCCAATAGAGAGATGTTAAAAGAGAAACAAATAATTTGTATAAAAACATTTTATAGAAAACTAATGCACAAAAAATTTACCAGGATATGGGTCATTTTGCCATCAGATTGTGAACATGTTTACTTCTACAACATTCTAAATTTCTATTACAAAAATTAGACCTTGAGCAAACAACCTGTTTATAACTTACAAACAAGCAGGCACACCTTCTCTAGAACTCTCTTATTAAAAGGCCTAATTACATGTTTGCAACATAAACAATATTATCTTAAAGTACAAACCTACCAATTATAATTAGCTTAAACTGCGATCATGGAAAAAATTAAAACATACAATATAGATACAGTTTACATAGTGATATGCCTTGTTCTATGGACATTTAATGGTGATGCACCTTATTCTGTTGAACACTTTGTCATAACAACATTTGGAGGTGATACTACAGAATACTTTTGTGTATTGCAGGTACCTGTATGAGCTGCTGTATGCTTGGCTGCTCTCTACACTTCATAGAGCAGACAACTTCTTGATGGAGCATGAAGCTTACATGGGTTGGTATTATTGTCATTGTAATATTTTCATTTCCATAAATTCGATAAAAACACAATTTCCAGGAATATTTTTGAGATATATATTCATTTTCTTGACATTATGACATTTGCATTCATTTTTTTTAGCATATGTAGAAAGCCATGTCATAGCATTGAACATTTTGCATATCTCAAATCAAACTCATAAAATATGAATTGTATCTTAGATTCAAGGCACACTAATCATATTTAGAGCTTCTGAGAGAATGACAGGTGTAAGGTGAAGTTGTTTACATTTGCAGCTATCACAATGGAGAGAATGTCAGTATACCTCTGTTACTTTCATGTACTTTGGCTGAAATTTGTTTAAATGTTATACATGTGGAAATTTTACATGATTTAAGTACACAGCTAACCAAAATAACTGCTCCTATATGCTAGAAAAATCAGCCTGAATTAATCTATTTTTAGCATTTTTTAAAACAGGAAATGAAATTTGTCAAACAAAAACAGCTTTCGAAAGTGGCATGAATGAATTACCAAATATATAAAAAGTAAAAATATGTATGAGCTTGTTTGCTTGTTTTACAATTTACCTTTGAAATCCAGGAAGTGATTTTGACCAAGTTGAGTTAGCAGTTCATTTATAGGTGCATATCTGAAGTAAGGCCAAGCTGTAGTTTATATAACCCATGTGACACCAAATGGTTATGTACCAAACAAAAGAATAATAAAGTCTTTTAACTGCACCTAAGATATACAAGGTTGTGTTGAAACAGCCAGGGTAACCAGCAAGGAAAACATAAGAAAATCTTTTTCTTTAAAAATCTAAACTTATTTATAGTACAAAAGTAATCTGGTTATGACAAGGGAAACAACTCTTGAAATGCTAACTTCAGTTGCAATACTGATTCATTCAGAGTCAAGTGTGTTGTTTTTCTGTAGCTTTAAGAAACTAACATATTAGTTGCCATCAGTTGATGTAAATAGTAAAAAAAATTGTATTTATGGATATCTAAATTTTCAAAATATTTACTAAATTTTAATAGTATGTACAATTTTGCTGATATCAAGTGCTTTTACAGCCAAGAAAAATATAGTTATGGAATATTTACACATACTCAGAAACATGCGTTAGATAACTAGATGTGAAACCACTCTGATTACCTTATTAAATATCTTGAGTAACTATGGGCAACATAAAAACAGATGAAAGATTCCATTATGACCGTGAAGTTCCCTATTATGTAAGTTTCACAAATTCTTGCAGTCAATTTTATTTAGTGGCCGATTTACCCAAAACATTATTTTGAACATAGTTCAGTCTTCTTGCTTATAATTGCTTACAATATACCTCAATTTCAAATGATTCTAAAGTGATTGGCGAATTTTGAGTTGTTAGACATCTTGAATAGACATACATGATTTTGGCAATGCTTTCTGTTGTCACAGATAAATTTTAAGTAGAATTTGTGCCAATCAGTAGATGCACACAGTATCATAATGTGGGTCTGATTCTTGGGTAGTTAGGATTTTTTACCATTTTCAGGTGGAGGCGAAATGTTGTCATTAACAAGTCATAGTCACTTTCAGTATCTGCTCCTGGAAAACTTAGTTGTTGGTGATATTCAGTCCTGTGCAGAATCCTTTCTTTTTGCCAAGATGTAGACGACCTGGTTGTGATATTGTCCATCTAGACTGTGCCAGGTCCATCTTCTAGATGCATTGTCAGGGCCGAATGTGTTGGCTAGCACAAGATTGTTGTTGGCAGCAAACTCCAAGAGCCAGAGTCCTCTTTCATTTGTTTCTGCATTGCAGAAGGGTTCACAGGTGCTTTGCCAGTTTGTCTGTGAATCAACTCCCACCTTTGTATTACAGTCTCCTAGTACCAACCGAATGACCTTCATGGGTTAGTTGTCAATGAAATCTTACAATTGGTTATACAATTTCTTCAGTTCGTTGTCATCATAGATGTTGGTGCATAGGCTTTTATGATTGTGATGTTGAAGAGAGTCACCATCATGGGGATGGTAGTGAGTCTTCTTGAGACTGGGCAGCAACCTATGATGCTGTTCACAATGCTCTTGAGGGAAAAAAATCCAGCATCATGATTGTGTTTGAAAAATTGAAAGATCCAAAAGTCAAAGAAGCCTTTGAAGTAATGATGGGTGATAAATTTGCACCTTTAATAATTCTAGAGAGCCAAGACACCGACCTAGAGTCCTTAGCAACTACATTCAATACAGCTGTGACTAGCACAGCTAGTGAGATCATTGGCAAATATTGTTGAACAAAGAAGCCTTGGATCACAACAGATGTCCTTGAACTATGCGACTAAAGAAGAAAAATGAAAAAGAGATCATGAAGGAGCTAGAAAATACAGAGATAAACAATATGGTCAGGAAAACCATGAAAAAGGCAAAGGAATCCTGGGTAGAAAGACAATGCAGCAAAATTGAAGACAGTCTGAGTAGAAATGAGAGCAAAATGGCATATCAGATGGTGAAAGATATCACATTCCATAAACAAGGGAAAACTAGCACCATCCAAGACAAATCAGGAAAATGTGTCACAGAAGATCAAGAGATCCTCAAGCGATGGACAGAATATTGCTCAGAATTGTACAATCATAAGACCCAAGGAGATTAGCAGTACTAAATTGCCTTCAGGCAGAAGAAATTGATGACAACCCCATTCTTCCTGAAGAAGTAGAAACTGTAGTTAAATCATTAAAGAAAGGAAAGTCAGCCGGTATTGACAACATACCAAAAGAGCTCATTCAAGCAGGAGAAGAGAAGATATCTCAGACAGGAGAATGGCCCACCACATGGTCTTAATCCTTGGTCATTGTGCTGCCCATAAAAGAAAACCTACAACTATGCTAAAACTACAGAACCAACAGTTTGATCAGTCAAACAAGCAAAGTCATGCTGAAGATAACTCTCAACAGACTACAGTCTCAAGCAGAGAAAATTATTGCTGAAGAGCAGGCAGGCTTCCAAGCAGGAAGGAGAAACACGGAACAAATCTTCAATCTCAGACTCCATTGCAAGAAATTTTTTCAGCATCAGCGGAATCTTCATCATGTTTTTATAGATATCAGAAAGGCCTTTGATAGCTTATAGCATGCAGCATTATGGGCAACTATGAGGAAGTATATCGGCTCAAGCCTGGTGCAGGTTGTTGCGCACCTCTATGGCAAAGCCACCATTGCTGTCCTCATCAGTGGCAGCAGAAGAGATTGGTTTTGAACAACATTTGGAGTCAGACAGGAATGTATACTGTCACCCACACTCTTTAACATTTTCCTGGAAAAGATCATGGAGGATGCCTTGTATGACCACAAGGGCACTATCTGCATTTACCTCTTGGGTAAAGGGATTGATGATGGCGATCATGACTTTATGTCCACTCAGGCACGATATCTTCCAATGTGGACAAGCCCAGAGCTTAAAAATTTAAATTATATATGTTATTTAGTGTTAGTCACTGGATATTTGGTTTGTGTTGTGTAAAGGTATTACCAAATGCAGTACATGTACACAAACAGACTGACATTTTTATACAAACAATAGGAAACAAATGACCAGAAGTGACCACTGTATTTATCATGCTATTGGCAAGCAAGGATATAATGTAACATGTTTACATGAACCATTTCTGACTAGTGTTGAACTCAATAGTGACCAATGTATTTATCATGCTATTGGCAAGCAAGAATATAATGTAACATGTTTACATGAACCATTTCTGACTAGTGTTGAACTCAATAGTGACCAATGTATTTATCATGCTATTTGCAAGCAAGGATATAACGTAACATGTTTTATTGAACCATTTCTGACTAGTTTTGAACTCAATAGTGACCAATGTATGAATATAATGTAACATGTTTACATGAACCATATCTGACTAGTGTTGAACTCATTAGTGACCAATGTATTTATCATGCTATTTGCAAGCAAGGATATAATGTAACATGTTTTATTGAACCATTTCTGACTAGTGTTGAACTCAATAGTGCATCAAGACGCCAATCATGACAATAGTCATTAATTTTCCAGACAAGACATTCTGGAAAACTAGCACATAATTATCCAGACTTAAAAGTAATTATTATTAATGTCAGATTATTTAAATTAATGATAACAACTTAGATTTGCAATTTATTCATGATATAATATAATTTAACAAAGTTCAATCAGTGAATACGAGTAGCCATTTTACTCTTTGAGAGATATACACTTCATGTTGAGTTAACTCCCTTTAGCAATAAATTCAGTAACTTTGTAAAATTTGACACAGTGAGGAAATTATTATTCAAAAAGATAACATTTTATTATTATTTTTTTTATTTTAATATTTCAAAAATTGTAATTGTATACATCAATTATAAGACTTTTAAATAAAAGAACTATGCTTCTTCTTGATAGTATCTTGGGGGCCATGGAAGACATGTTGTAAGGTCTCATTAACGATGGATATGGTTGTGGCTCCAGAGTCCAAATGCCAATGCATACAGACGGTTGCAGGTGGGGCAAGGGACACTAGTGGTTGGGGGTGGCTGGGATGCAGCTCTGAGACGTTTCTCACGAGCTGCAGCAATATGCTGGTGGTTGTCAGCCTTGAAAGTGGAACTGACTTTTCTGGTCAGGCTCACCAGTGACTTCTGTCTGCCAGACAAGAGAGACGTGAGGACAGCTGCTTGTACATCTTTGTTGACAGGCGTATGTCCTTTTGCTGAAAGACCTTGGTTCGGAGTCATCTGAGTGCTTGGTTGACTATTTGGTTACTCACAGTGATCTCTTTGTCCAGGGAGCTCTCACTTGATATTGTACTGCCTAGGTATTTGAAACTGTCCACATTCTTCAGCTGTGTATTGCCGATGGTGATGCAGGGTTGTGAATGGACAGTGTTGGAATGGGCTTAAGAGGACTTCTGTCTTTTTTAGACTAATTGTGAGACCAAACAGAATGGAGGCTTCAAAGAAGATGTCCACACTTGCCTGTTGATGAGTCTCTTCATGGGCTATGAGGGCACAGTCATCTGCAAAGAGTGCTTCAGGGATTAGTCTTTCTTGCATCTTTGTTTTGCAGGAAGGCAATGGTGTTCAAATACTGATCCATCCAGGCAATATATAATGTAGATACCAAGGTCAAGGTCATGGATGCATAGAGCAGAGGTTGAAGAGTACTAGAGCGAATATACAGCCCTGTCTGACACCATTAGCTGTGAGAAATTTCTCACAGGGTTCACCGTCTGACAGAATCTCTCCAGTCATGTCATCATGAGCCAGATGAGGTTGGTCTGAGGACAACCAAGCTTCTTGAGTGCTACCCACAATGTGTCCCTGTTGACTGTATTGAATGCTTTCGTCAGATCCACAAAGATGGCATACAGATTCATGATCTGCTCAAAGCACGTCTCTTGGACTTGTCTCACTGTGAAGATCATGTCAAAGGTGCTGTGGTCTGGGTGAAAACCACACTGAGACTTAGGGAGGTTACCTTTTGACACTGCCGCAATAAGTCTGTTGAGAATGATGCAAGCAAGTATTTTTCCAGGTATGGAGAGCAAGATGCCTCTGCGGAGAGCAAGATGCCTCTGCAGTCTCACATGTGCCTTTATTCTGATAGAGGGTCACAGAGGTCATATCCTTTTTCATCCAGATGCTGACTAGCACATTGTGAAATGCTCCAGAGTCTGTTCACTGAGAGCCTTGTACACCTCTGCAGGGATGCCATCCTTTCCAGGTACCCTGCCAAAGTTCATTTGTTTAATGGCTGTCCTCAACTCCTATCATTGGTCGAACATCCAGCGGGTCACGCATTGGCTATTGGGGTATTTGCTCAAGAGCAGAAACGCTGACCAATGAGGGCAGGTTTAGGAGCTGGTTAAAGTGTCCTTTCCATCTGTTCTTAATACCAACCTTGTCAAACTTTGAAGATTAACTTAATGGTGCTGTAGATCTCTTTGGAGTTGTTAGTGTCAGCATAGCACTGCACTTCATAACTTTCCTTTCCCATCAAAGTTCATGCATCTTGCTGATTTCTCAGCTTGATAGGATTTGAATCGGTTTGTTTTGAGTCATTCTGCTAGTCAATGAATGCTTTGTTCAATGTAAGCAGATCTTCAGTGGCACCATTATTATTGTCTAACCAGTCTTGATGGGTATGCTTCATGGGGTCGGGAGTCACCATAGCTGTCTCTCTTATGTCCCTGAGCTTGTTCCATTTCTTGCAGGCATTTCCATTTCATGCACATAATGGCCTGGAAGCTGCTATTTCTGAGAGACATTTGTCAGTTAGGTGCAACTAAGGATGCCTTAACTCTGAATGCCAACCTTTGACCTCCTAATTGTGATGCTTAGTGATAGTGCTGAGGTCCATGATGTTACAAAATGTTTAAGGATTCTTAGTTCTGGAAATTTCTGATATAATAGACTTGTTACACTGACTGGTAGGAGTAAGTATATCTGCAGCAATTTTCTCCAGCCATCTTTTAACACATTTGAAGCATGAACATAAGGAACTGAATAAATGAGTCTAGCTTTGTTTACTCCACCAGCCAATTTGTGTATTTGTATAACCTGATCAGTGTTGAGGATGTGGTTTGTTGCATGCATTTCACTCATATCTATGCAGCTAGACCTGATTGTGTTTTGCAGATCACCAGAAAGGCAGGAGCAGTAAGAAAAGCAAGAAGAAAAAGAGAACTAAAACACTGACCAAAGAGATGACCCTTGCTCAGGCTCAGCAACAGATGTTTGGGGGCTATTACAAGGTAATGATGACAAATACCTCCAGATTTCCTTCATCATAATCTCTGTCTTTGCATTTCTAGAAAATAAGACACACTACATGACAGAGACAAACTGCATGACAGTAAGACAGACTACCTGCTAGTAACACACACTATATAACAAGAAACTACATGACTGTAAGATACACTGAATGACAGTAAAACTACATAACAGTAAGACACACAGGATGATGAGACTACTACATGATAGTAGGACATGCTACATTACAATAAGACATACAGTATGACAGTAAGATAAACCACATGATAGTAAGATTCACTTCATATGTCAGTACATGAAAACAAGACACACTACATAACAGTAAGATGGACTGCATGTCAGTACAAGAAATAATATGACAGTAAGACACACACTACATGACAACAAGACAAACTACATGACAACAAGACACACTACATGACAGATGCATGTCAGTACGAGAAATGTGACAGACACGTTACATGACAACAAGA
The DNA here is from genome assembly GCA_016746295.1 of Potamilus streckersoni. Taxonomy (NCBI): domain Eukaryota; kingdom Metazoa; phylum Mollusca; class Bivalvia; order Unionida; family Unionidae; genus Potamilus; species Potamilus streckersoni. Next base: position 2,655,780 of record JAEAOA010002259.1, on the reverse strand, counting down.
CAAACTACATGACAAGACAAAGTACATGGCAACAAGACAATCTACATGACGACAAAACAAACTACGCAAATATTTTACATTTACCAGATTACCTTAGTAACCAATAATACTGAAAAATTAGTTTATAACAGAATCCAATGGCTCTCATGTTGTCCTGACATTTGCAAATAAGTTTAATGGCCTGATCGGTTCAGTTGAGACAGTTAAAACAGATCAACTCAACACTCAAATCATAATTGATCACTGGTGTCATTTGATTCATATGCACATTACATATAAAATGTGGAATATACTGTATATGATAATTTCATTAAATTAAATGTACTCATAAAGTCCAAGATATTTCTTGTTTACCTTGGATACAACTGCATGCTGCATAGACTTGGTGCTACTGTTGCATTATGTGCTGGCAGATCTGTGTCCATGTATTTTGTTAGGAGTAATCAGTATAACAAACAACATAGACCCTGATTTACTTTTGTGAAACTAATCCAAAATTTAATCCTAAGATTAAAATATACAAGTCCTATAACTAAACAGTTCTAATTGTATCTGGGTTTGAATCTTGATGAAATTCTAATTTGGAGGCGATGATGTCAGATGAAGCCGTTGTACTGGTGGCAGTAGATCCTCAATTGAATCACAGTTGATGTTTCTATATAAAATTCCAGAATAAATTTCCACTGAATTTCTTTGTCCCAGAACTTTTTAGAAAAAAGTGCACTTGTTTTGTTTTATAGAGAATAAATTATTAAATGAAAAAACAGATGAAAAACAAAATGGCAACAACTATTAGAAAGATCTTGTTCCCTTAAGGTGTTAAGAATAACTGGCTAAATCTGCTAGAGAGTGTCTGTTTAAAGCCACAATTTTAGATCACATGATATGTCATGCAATATGCTATGTGAATTACTAATTGAGAACATTGCAATAAAAAATGTGCCAGTTGTCTTGTAGCTAAGATTGCCCGATCTAAGAAACAAATTCCCATGCTGAAAATGTATATAAAAAAAGAAAGACTGTTTACATTTCAGTTAACATGAGAGCCAAAATGACCTTGGCAATAGCCAATCATTTTTACATGATCTATGATCCAAAGTGAGCTAAAAATAGTGCTAATGTAGAATCATTTGCATTCTATACAAACAGAATTTATTTGAAAAATAATGCATCTGAAGAAAATGATCATTACATTAAAATGTAATGAAACAAAATTAAAATGTTAAAAAATTTTAAAACTAACACACAAGCAATTTAATTACATATACATAATAATGGTTTTATTTGAGCATGTTAAGCTTAACCCAACAGATTTTTTTATCCTTGAAATCAAATAGATCTAATGGCAACTATAAAACAAAAATATTTTAAACTTATTTTTATAGGCTGTGCTTGGATTAAAACTTGCAAGCAAGATGAAACAGCCCCACTTTGAATTTGACAGTGAGGAAGTGAGATATACTCACAGATTTGTTCCCTTTTCCAACATTGCTACACCTCCCATGGTGCACTACACACAGTACAAGGTATGTAAACACAAATATTGTATCAAGACTGGTTGTTACACCACTGATGGTGTACCACACACAGTCTAATGTATAGACACATGTATCATGTACTGACTGATTTGTATGCAGTAGTATGTCTGACCTTGCTGTGTTGCAGATTTAAAGCTTTGAATTAAAGGTAGTAATTGATAGTTTTTAAAAGATGCACATCAATACATGAAAGGCTTTTTAGTGCTGAGGAAGTTTAGAGTAAAGAGCATTGCCCAGAGACAAATAATTGCAGTCAACCAGCTGGGTTAATCGGGTAAGTGTTCAAATCCCCAACCCACATATTGTGAGTTTGGCACATTTTGTATTATTATTAAAGCTATTATAGCTATTTTTATTTAGCTAATGCTAGTGATTATGTATGGTTTTATTCAGTGTGAAAAAGCATTATTTTTCATGTCACTGTTCAAAAAATACTTTTTCCTGGCTGAATGTTCATAGGCCAGTAGTAGCTCAACAGATTTGTAATTGAAGGGTCAGATGTTTGATACCTGCCCATGCCAGCTTGGGTTGGTTGCCTTGGTATATTCTTGGCAAAGGCATGAGTTCCATTTCTTAGCATGATTTAGCCCTAAAGATCTGTTCAAATTGCTGTTGATAACAAACCAGCTGACCATGGTCCATCAGTTAGGTATCATCCATTAAGCTATTAATTAAATGGGAGAATGGTCGAAACAAATCGTGCCATTTTAAATATCAGTGACTGGGCAGACAGGTTAACTTTTTAAAAATATACATTAAAATCAAACAATTAAAAAAATATTTTTTCCCATCATATCTATATATATGTTGTGTATGTGAGAGATGAAACCATACCACAAACTACCACATGATAAATTTTCCATACAACCTTGAAATCTTCTTGAATTTGACATGTTACCTTGAAAGGTTGGGGCAAGGGTTTCTTTGCACAGTGTCCAGGTGGTCAAAAGTGCTCACTATTACAGATAACTGCCATCTCAGGTCTTCGTAAGTTCAAGTCTTGGGCTTGATTAATGTTAATGCATGAGAAATCTGACAGTGGCTTCTTTTTGGGTCAGTGGTTCTTCTTGGGGGGTTTTCCCCCAAGTTCTTCTGCCACTGTTTATACTGATTGTAATTTGTAACTGTGCTAAAAAAATGGTACTAAACACAATAACAACATTCCCTTGAAAACCTCTTGAATTTCTTTAAAAAAACTCCTTCATTTCTTCAGACCTTATGGAATTTATCTTAATGAATACAAAACATTGAAAATGAATAAAATGTATCATTTTAAAAAAATAATAAATAGATAAATATGTGAAAAAAAAGTAGGTGCCAGAGAGACTGGCATGCTTTTATACCTTCATGTCATAAACAAAGTAACATATAAAAGAAGTTCAATTTCAGTAAGAAAAAAATGCTCATAAACTTTGCAAGTTTGCAAACATAAAATTTCTAGAAAATCAACTCACTAGAGCTGTGCAAACTAAAATGATCCAAGTTTTAGATAGAATTGACTGATTAATATATGATGTACAGTTTGGTGAAAATAATATATGATGTTCAGTTTGGTGACATAGTAATATATGATGTACAGTTTGGTGATACAGTAAAGTATGGTGTACAGTTTGGTGACAGTAATACAAGATGTACAGTTTGGTGACAATAATGTTATGTACAGTTTGGTGACATAGTAATATATAATGTATAGTTTGGTTATGTACCACCTATGTGCATATAACAAAATGGGGTTTATATTGTAAATAAAATAACAAGAGAAAAGAAGAAAAACAAAAGGAAATTTGAAATTTATTCATTTGCAAGTAACTCTATACTGCAGTTTTTGTAATGATCTTTTTTAGTCCAAACTGTAATAAATTTCACTCCATCTTAACCATTCATTGCAATATATTTTGTCATTATCAAGTTTCAGATGTTTAAAATAAAAAAAGATACAATTTTAAATATCATTATTGCAGAGGATATTGGGGTGCTTATTGTATGTGTATAGGTAGGTAGGTATGTGTGTGTGTATATATATATATATATATATATATATATATATATATATATATATATATATATATATATATATATATATATATATATATATATAACCATCCCCCTATTTTTAACTCTTTCCTTCAAAATTGCTCAGCAGAAAAATTCACTGAACTTTAAGTATAGGTTGCACAGGTGGCAGCAGTCTGCAAGAGTAGTATGATTTTTGGGCCTGAAGATCAATTTGAGAAGGCTTATACATTTAGCTTACAGAAGTTACCAACACAGTGAGATTTTTCAATATTGTGTATTCAAACTTTCCTTTATTTCAGGAGTACCCATTGTATATTTAACTTATATGGGGTTTTTTTCCTAACTTATATTCTGCCAATCTGGGCAGGAGAAAGGTTGTAAAAAGAGGTAACTTGCCTTGGTTAGCAATGGAAATAGCTCTAATTATATAGTTTCTGTTTGCTGTTTTTGATAGGAAATGACTGACTTGTGCAGATATGAGCCAGAACCTATGGCAGAAGATTTGTACACTGCATCGTGTAAATGTTTTCATCAAGCCAAAATATTGTACGAGAGTCTCTCCAGTCCTTCAGATGAGGTTGGTGATCAACATACTCAAATAGCTTATGTTCACTGTTTTTACATTTTCACATACATATAGTTCACAGAAAGAAAAACATGTTTATTAAGTAGTTTAAGACACTCACTCCGCTCCGGTGGCCTACTGGTTAGATGTGGAAGGTCAGGGTTCGGTCCCCAGCCGAGTCATATCAAAGACTTACAAAACATGGTACTAAACAGCTGCCTTGCTTGGCACTCAGCATTAAGAGGTTAGTGTTAGGACTGGTTGGCCTGGTATCAGGATAATGTGATTAGGTGGGACATCATGCTAAATGTCTGCAGGATGATGCCCCAGTGATAGATATCACTGTAAACTGCCACACTCCAGACATCGTAGAGATATGACTGAAATTTTTTTAAAGATACATTAAAAATCCAATTCACAAAAACAACACACACACACAAAGGTCCACACACACACACCATTTGTTTTAATTTTTTCATTTCCTTAAGATTTTACTTATATATATGATACTCTTTATCATTACATAGCAATTATAATTAATTTGATCTCAGTAATTTCCATCTGTGCTTGTTACACAAACATTCCAAGATCAGAAAGTACGTTAAACTTGAAATTGTATAAATGAATAAAACCTTTCAGAACTAGGATATTTAAAAATCTTAATATATGTAAAATGTATATCAATGCTTCCAAAAGGCAATCTTTAATGTAGAAAAATTTTGCCAGCAAATAACTGTTATGAAAACAGCTTTGAAGTATGAAGGAAAACATTACAAGTAATATGATAGGGTATATGATTGTGAAATTCATGCTTTTAAAATTCATGCCAGAGTATCAACAGTGTGCACAAAAATGTTGATCATATTCATTGATGCCCACCTATATTTAGATAGTTCTCTCTATGTTTAGTTTTGAGACCATCCAATAAAATTTTTGGTTGTTTTAGTAAAGTTACTGGTTGATATACTCTGAGATTTCAACAAAATTTTCAGTGAATCTATTCTAAAAAAATTTACTGGTTATTGTTCATGTGGTATAAACCGGTAAGGCTCACATGTCAGGGTTCACCATTGTGACCTCAGTTTGTGCTTTAAAGGCTATGATACTGTTATAGATTTCTATTATTAATATTTTTGGTATGCAAGTTTTAATTCAATAACTTTGTTTATATTTTGTATGCACTTTCTCCTTGATCTTTGTCTTTGATGAAACACCAATAATTGCATCCATGCTGTGATTTTGCTTGCTGTCCAAGACAATATGGTCTGTTATAAAGAAACAACTCGAGGGCCATGAAAAGAGGTGGTGTTCCAAATTATCTGACCAGAATGTTCTTCTGAGTCTATATCCAAACTCAGAATTGTTAGTGTTATGGAGGACAGTGCCACCCCACCCCTAGTTATGATTCCCTGAATTGTACTAACAATTTTGGTGACATAAGTTTTTGTGAAAGCTGTTATATGTTATCTTGGAGTCACATATGCAATGTCTTGCACAGCAAACTCGAAATTAGCGGATTCTGGTTTAAATATTCCCCTTTTCAAAGTCCCCTAGGCAGAAATTTCAAGCAGCTGCCCACTGGGCACGGCTTTAGCACCACTGAAACCTTTGTCCAATACCATATGCCAAAAGCCAATTAAGCTGCCATTAAATGGTCCAGTCAACCCATGTACAGGTTTAGCAGGTAAGAATCCCTTATTTTGGACTGTCAAACTCCATGTTTGTCTACTGGCATATCCAATAAGTATATATACCAAGCCATGCATAGTATGACACAGGGAAATATTATAAGAGATTGACAGATAAGTTCATGCCATATCAGAGTTGGTAAGGAATGTCAAGTCTACTTCCTCCCTACTTGACCTAGCATAACTATCTTTCATCTAGTTTGAAGGCATGAAGTGAGAACACCATAGCAGCCATTATGGTGGCCCACTGTACAAGGTAAATACCCTAATGGCTTCCTACAATCTAGGTTTGATAAGAGATGCTGATGTGTGATCCTTGTCACTCAAATATCACTATGCAGCAACACCATGTTCCCCCCCTTTTTGTTTATTTTGGGACTATATTGAGGTTAGAAAGCAGGTGTCACAGAAGTTGCCACTTTATTGTTTTTTTTGCAAGCCTCTACCTCATCTTGGCTTCATCATACCAGCGAAGTGACAATAAGACCACGTGAGTCAAGTGAACTGCAAAAAATTGTTTACCTCAAACTTTAGCAGGCAGGACAGGATGGGGCAAAAAAAGTTTCTTCTCCATCAAGCAACCTGCCAACTGACAACTATTACCAGACTTGCATCAACCTCTTTTCTGTAAATGTTTAGATGATCCAGTTTATTGGAGTCGTCTATCCAGTCCCCACTGAGTTGATCATACCCTTTCATAATGTAGGTCCCAAGCAACCCCATTCAAGTAAGGAGGGGACACAATCATTGGATTTGTGCATTATGGTAAGGGAGATTTGCTGTTGTTGTGCCCAATACCGCATATGCAAACAGTATGATAATCTGGGCAGATTCATGCTGATTCTTTATCAAGGAGAGGCCAGCTTTCCAGTTTCTTTGTTGAAACACTGCCCTGCACAGGAGAGAATTGAATCTCATTAAGCCACTGGTCGTTGCCAAGACAGTTAGCATGCCCCTTTCAAAACAGCATAATCTTGTAGCATTCACTGGCTTTGCCCAAAAATCTTTTGTCTGTAAGGAAACAGTAAAGTGTAGGACACCAAAGGGGCCTCTTTCACACGAGTTTAGATGCATAACCTTTGGTCATGTTTCCATCATTTTTGGAGAAGCTCATCCTTTCAGTAGAGCAGTCATTATACTCCTAGAGGTGACATTGGTAGAGGTTGGATGCTTAATGTATTTCATGGAGAAAAGAATTAGTTTTGTAAATTTTATTTCTCCAAGAAATACGAACTCACTCATAAGTTCTAATGCAAACTACACAGACCAAGATCTGCTGTTGTGTAATGCACTGGCTGCTCTTGGTCTGTACATTTTAATAAGAGTAATCAGCTGAACAAACAATGTAGACCCTGCATATTATTTAGCAGATAAGGATCTTTGTTGTATGCAGTTTGACTCAATTTATAAGCTAGTACATTTAGTACTCAATCACATTACTTCAGTTATCCCAGCTTTCCCAACTACAGTAGTCCCCCTCTTGAACGGCTCCCCTCACCAACGGCCACCCGCTCCTTACGGCCAGAATCTGAAGGCACCGGTGAATTTGTGTTCAAAATTACTCCTCATGAAAGGCCACCCGGCTAACGCGACCAGCGGCCAGCATATTTTTGCAAAATCATAAAATTTATCCCTCACAAGCAGCTGCATTTTTTTCTAATTGTGTTAAGTAATCCTATTTCTGTTTCCCGATGTCGGGTTTTCGTTCTTCAAAAAAGTGTTCTACATGTACCACTAAGGTTAATATTATATCCTTTACACCTCACGAGAAGCCACATTTATTCCATAAAGCTGAGAAAGACTAAAATTTTAATCCATACATAAAGGTATATCCTTACTGGGCGTTATCATAAGAGTCTGGTTTATCCACTGATAATTGTTAAGATTACACTTATTAATAGTAGTAACATCTGAGATGTGACAATATTGATGTACAATACAAAAGTCTGCACAGAAAATGGTTTGATAGCCTTCCCTTTGCACGATGTGGAGCTTGTTAACTTACATAATTAGTGGCTATTACACTGCAATTGTAAAGTTTATAAATCCTAACGGCCGTGATGTGCTATTGTTCAGATCAAATCTGCGTACATATCCAAGCCATTTTTCGCACTTAGAGTAAAAAAAAATATATAAAAACAATAGGGTACCAGACTGCAACTAATGAATCGCGTGACAATCGCTGCCTTTAAAAATATAAGGCATCTTGTTTAAATGGAGAAAAAAAATTGTTCTATCAGTCTTGTAGTTGCAACATTGATGATTATAACTGGATGTAATGTCAAGATCACACGGTCAGCATTGGCTAAAAATAGAAACAGGGTACTAGACAAAGACCGAAAAATCACGTGACAACACAACTTGTCGCTTGTTTACGAAGAAAGCATTTCGTCCGCTCAACAAATGTGTCATCTGCATAATTAAATCACATACAGTTAGCAACATCAGAATAACTCATTACCAAACATTAACATATCATCATGTAAACGAAGATGATTATTTCAGAAAATGTTGGTTATTATAGTTCATGATATCGGGTGAGGTGGGGAGGGGGACTGGTCAAACAAATTTAGATAGAAAAGACTCGAATAAAACAATTTTATGTTGAAAAGACTCAAATAAATAACATTGTAACAGATAAGTTATTTAGCAGCAGTGGGAAATGGAGCAAATGGAAAGAGAATTGCATATCTACGAAGATTCAAATGACGTTTTTGAATGGTTCTGCAATGTGCATGACAACACCAAATCGCATATCATGCTTATGCCAAGAATAAGAACTATTAATTCATATTCAGTTGAAATAAGTCAACTATTATAGCACAAGAACCGTTCAATATTTAATGTTGCTTTTAAACGAAGATATTAAATATTTTGAAAAATGAAGCTTTCTTACTACGTACATATACTTCTTGCAAAAAATTTAGTCCCCCTCTGGAAAGGCCACCGGCCTTATAAGGCCACTTTCCCGGTGCAGAAGGGGTGGCCGTATAAGAGGGGGACTACTGTAATGTGAGCATCCTGTTACTGAATTTTTAAACAACCAGGATATGAGTAATAACCAAGTCGTATGAGGTTATCTGTAAGAGTTATTTCATTGGCCTGTATCATATATAGACAGACATTTTATAGAGTTTCTGTAGCGCCTGGCTTTAGTTGTAGCATAGGTAACTAATAAATATTTTCAACAGTTTTTGTATTTCAAAGACATCATGAAACTGCAGTGGCTGCTTTTACTTTCCTGTTTTTGTGCATATTTTAAGATGCACAGAATCAAATAAATCAGCTTGCTTTGAATGTTAATTAAACTTTATTTAGGAATGTGTGGAAAGCTTGAAATAAAATGGCTCTAAGAACAAAACTACAAGCATGTTTTGTGTGAGTAGTTTTTTATGGATTATAAATATGTCTCACCTGAGGGCAAGACATGCTCAAGCCTTGTTCAGTTCTTTCAGAAACAGATAGAAATTTTTTTTACTTAATTTGTGTATAATAGTAATGAGCAGTAAAGTTGTCAGCACTCATTTGCATTTCTGCAACAGTTAATAAACTGTTAATTTTCCTTATTTCTACTACAGTTAACAAACTTACATTTTCATACATTTCTACTACAATTAACAAATTGTTACATTTTTACATTTCTACTACAATTAATAAACTTACATTGTCCTACATTTCTACAATTAACAAACTTAATTTTCCTACATTTCTACAATTAACAAACTTACATTTTTCATACATTTCTACTACAATTAATAAACTGTTACATTTTTCATACATTTCTACTACAATTAATAAACTGTTACATTTTCCTTTTAGACCTTGACCATTATCAAGATTGCCAAGACAAACTTTGTGATGATGAAGTTGCTGAGTGGTGGCCATAAGAAAGATTCTAAGGTTAGCATTTGTATGCCCATGCTAAGATGGAAGACATATAGTATTGCCACTGTCTTTTTATTCAGGCCCACAGTGTCATTTCATTTCTGCTCCATAATTTTTGGGGTAATTAGTACTAGGCTTTACAAAACATTTCATTGTCACAATTTTCTACAATCATTTACCTGGTCATGTTTTTTGCTTGACTTAAAACATTACTCTTCATTTGTATTATATTGGATGGGGTATTCATTTGTATCATATTGGATGGGGCATCCAGGTACTCTTCAATTGCATCATATTGGATGGGGCATATAGGTACTTTTTAATTGTTTCATATTGGATGGGGCATATAGGTACATTTTAATTGTTTCATATTGGATGGGGCATCCAGGTACTGTTCCATTGTATCATATTGGATGGGGCATCCAGGTACTGTTCCATTGTATCATATTTGATGGGCATATGTATATGTTTTAGTTGTATCATATTAGATGGGGCATCCAGATACCCTTTAGTTTTATCAAAATTGTATCCAGGTACTGTTCCATTATATGAAACCGGGCATCCATGCAATATTAAGTTGTATCATATTGAAGAGGCATCCATGCAATATTAAGTTGTATCATATTGAAGAGGCATCCATGCAATATTAAGTTGTATCATATTGAAGAGGCATCCATGCAATATTAAGTTGTATCATATTGAAGAGGCATCCATGTAATATTAAGTTGTATCATATCAATAGAGCATCAAGGTTCTATGGAGTCCACATAATTCTACTTTGTGTTAATGACAAAAATTTTCATTGATACTTATGTGACATTAATAAAGCAATAAGTATGATGTTATAGAAACAATGTCCATACCCTCTTTTAGAACTATGCTTTATTTCCTTTTTATGCTGCATAAATTACAGAATTAATACATTTCATGGGAAAATATTTTTCCATTAAAACCATTTCATGATATCTCATTTTTTAAATAAATGATTTTTCCCTTCTCATTTCTGTACAAATGAATTTTGTGATCAGGTCTACAATATCATTTTCAAGGAAGCTTTTTATTAGGCTTTGTCAACCTATACTACAGTATGCCATTTAGATAAAGCAATCACCAGTCTGATTTTAAGTGTTTACTGATATGGTAAGAAAAAGTTACTGTCCAGATATGAACACAGTACTTCCTCATTATAAAGCAGTTATATAAATATATATATATATATATATATATATATATATATATATATATATATATATATATATGGCAGTCCCTTTTATAAGATGGGTATGGTCATGGATCCTGTTTATTTCATATTATTACCCAATTACCTCCATATAAGGTGACCACTTTTTATTCCTTCATGGAATGACTTATAAAGAAGGAAACTGAATTAGCAGTTTGTCATTTTATATCAGTCACAGGACAGGAATATTTCTTTTTTAGAATGCATTTTTTAGTATACTTACAGGAAACTGATTTTTATTCCCTTGTTTTTCAGGCACCTCCAGAATATGACTTCAGTTTACACAAGATATTTCCACTGATCAAACTGTGATTATTTAAATAGAGCCAGTCTCTAACTCAAAAAAGTCCCATCAGTTTAGTGTTAATAGCATATTTAGCACATCTCCTTAAAGTTATTATTAAATACCTAATTTATGATGGATATTATGGTGATGATGGTACCATGATGTTCTTCGTAGACAGGATTCATCTCTGATCTTGTACAGTGCATGGAATAATAGTATAACTGTCATTGGCTCAATCTTGTAAGGATTAACTCTTCTAAAGAAAACTTGCCCTACTTAGTAAAAAAATATATGTATATGTGTGTGTGTGTATATATATATATATATATATATATATATATATATATATATATATATATATATATATATATATATATATAAAGACTGCATAAGCCAAGAACCTGACATTATATACATTGCCAGCTTAGGTTTCAGCAGATGTTTATATATGGCAATACTTGGGATAAAATTGCAGTCTAATTTTTTTATTTAGAGGACATGTACTGTTTTAGAGGACTTTTTCTTTTCCATTTGATTCTTTTGTTTTGAAATTAATTATTGCTACAAACCAGGAATTTTGGAACTATCATTAAATGTCTGTCTTTGTTTTTTTTGTTTTATTTTCATTCAGAGGTTTATCATTGATGTTAAATAGTGGAATCAGAGATACTTTTATAGACTGAAAATAAATGCATCAGCAGTATGTTGTTTATTGATCTTTGGGATGCTGTTTTGTCTATTATCTGTCTGTAATCACTGTAATAATGTAACTGAGATAGATTTCAGGATTTACAACAACACCTTTGATGATGATGTATGACTTGAATGAGAAAGAATTGTGATTAATACATGCATTTAAAGGTCCAATTGTTGGATAAATAACATAATACACACAAACCTAAAAATGGAACAAATTATAGACCTTACACAGTACAAGGACTAAGGTGAACAAATCACAGCAATTTCATATGATAAAAATAATGAGTGTTTTACTCATTAGTAAAAATGATGTATTCACTCAACTAGTGAAATACTCAAAAAGTAAAATGATGAATTGATTAGAGAGATATGCAAAAATATATACACCTAAATCAATGGGTATATAAAAAAAAAACAAAATTAGTCCATGGCTAAAAGATTACATGCATGGAGTAACACAAAAACACTTTGTCAAAATAACACTTGGCTACCAGTCACACCAGTCAATCAAGCAAATATCATTATAGGTAGTCACCAACCAGGATTCATTCCCTGTCAATCAAGCAATCAGCGACCATCAATCCAGTCTGCAATGCCCAATCACCTGCTACAGACCTGCAACACTGTTCACTCAACTCTACCCCAGTTGTTAATTTCTGTGGTTATCTCTTTAGCTTGCACCATGACTATGATCACAATGGATCACTCTAGTCATTCTGGTCATGTTGGTCACCATGATCAGGTCTACAGCTCCACAGCTGAAAATACATCTAACACCATGTACTACTTATTACATGGCAAATAGTATCAAACGTAATGACGTTATATACGGGAAGTTATAAAAATCACGCTATCTGTACATTAGTACAAAACAATAAACAGGTTCAGAAGTGGTAATAAATGTTTTTTTTAAAAAAATGCAAGTTTATATTGTTAATGTAAATCTCTTGCTAAGTCACAAAACAAGAATAGAAAGTATTGCATTATACCACGCAAGCCAAAGCTACATAGAAAATGCACAAAATTAAACGTAGTAGTACAATAGCTGTAACTTTCAATATACAAAAAAAAATGTATAAAAATTAAATTTCATACCTCTAGAGCTGAAGATGTTTCAGTCCATAAGTAGACTGCTTTATTGACAAGATGTTCCCTAAGAAGAAGATATTTCTTCACCGTGAGGTATTTAGACAATATCATTGTCTGTGCACTGGAAGAAGTTGGTTTTTCCTATCAAAAGCGCTTTGAAGGTGCAGCATAGGATGAACCTAACTCACTGTTTTGGAATGATTTACAATATACCAAAATCACTCTTGGTTATCTTTTTACACAAGAAATGAAACCCAAGTACATGGGATTTATACCATTCCATGACAATCTCTCATCCTTCCATCCAGTTACACAAGTTGATCATCACTTCACCTCCCAAATCTACTTGGAAGATTTCCATCAAACTTTACACACACATTCATTCCTTAGATCCTAACTTAAAATGGTTCCACTAAACATCCAATATGGCCACCTTATCAGCCATCTTGAAAATCTTGTTCTGGCTGCTCATGAGTGGATGGTATGACAACACAGCTTTAATTCAAAATCTTATTATGATGTCTAGTTTGTCCTAAATGAAAATGATGCCAATCTGACTCTATTATAACCACATGGCAGCCTTTTTTAAATAGAGGGTCATATTGACATGAGTTTTCAGAGAAAGACTTTTGTGATATATAGTTTGTCCCAACACAGAATGATGCTGATCTATCCAATATGGCCACCACAGCAATCATCTTGACAATCCTGTTATCTCTACTCTTACATGACAAAAAGTAATTTTGAGATGGGGTTTTTACCAGAAGACTTTTTATGATGTCTAGTTGGTCCTAAATGAAAATGTTACTGCTTGCACATCCATTGTGGCTGCCATTTTGGGAATCTTGATATTGCTACTTCTGAATGGTTGATCATACCAACATGGGTTTTTTACTGAAAGATTTAGTATAATATCTGTTTGGCCTTAAATACAAATGGTGAAACTCTATCCATTAAATGCACTGCAATGGCTGTCTTGCAACTCTTCTAATCTCTCTTCCTAAATGCATGGTCATATCGGTATATGCTCTTCACTAAAGACATGTGATGTCCAGTTGGTCATAAATGAAAATGATATTAATATGACATCCAGTATAATCACCACAATGGCCAACAGGAAAATCTTATTGCTACATCTCCCTGATAGCTAGTCATAATGATGTTGTGTTTTAACCAGATCTTTTATGATGTCTGTTGATCTGTGCAGTTTGCAGTTGGACTCGTTTTAATAGTGAGTATATAGAGTAATATGAAAACAAGAGTTCATGTATGTGACTTCAGTTGAATCCTGTGAATTCATTTATTTTTGTGGATATCAGTTTTCATGGTTTTGATGAACATATTTTTATGATGTTTGAATTTATAGATTTTGAAAGGCATCTTATTGTTTACATTACAGGATTATTGTCTTGTTTTTTTTATAATAAATTTGAGGTTTATGAAATCCATGAAATCAATAAAAATTATTACCCCACAAAAGTGATGACTTTGTAATACATTTTTATAATGCTGTATCAAATTAGAAATCATTCAACTCTGCCTAATCATAAACAAGTTTACCATTAAAAATTAATGGAATAGAACACATGTAATGACATGATTTTGTTAAGTAAAAATTTCATCTGGTACAAAGTAAAAAAAAAAGTCATCTGGAATATAAAAGACGTAACAAAATTATGGTCTTTAAATGCATTTTCAGTAGGATTTTGGCTTTTTGAACTAATTTTCTGTGAACATGGATCATTTTGTGTTTAGAAGAGGAGAGTATTTGAGATTGTTTGAATGTACCAAAACCAGATACTGGCAATTGTAATTCATGTAATTAAGGCTGTACTAGATTATTTGAAGATTATTTTCATTAAGTGTATTGCATAATTAATAATAAGAAAAAATTTTAGTTTTTTATTATAATGAAAAGAGATATTGTTAAATTTTATTTTATATATGGCAGGTTTTATCCATCCGTTGATAAATGTTACTTAACAATTCTGTCTAATTATATCCATACAAACAAAACATATTTAGTGACATTGTTTCTAATAGTTCTTTCTACTGGTGATGGAACTTATTAGTGATGTGGATGGTCTACATCTGTCCAGTCATCCAAGTTTGTTAATGTTACACCTAGAAAACAGTTTCAAGGTTTGCCATGAAACTACACAAACACATTCATCCCATGGTTGTGGGCCTACATGAAAGTGGTGCTACTTGGACATAAGTATGGCAGTAGTATCACTGTGTTATAACCAATGAGATGGAATGCCATATTAACTTGTTATTGTTATTGTTACGACTCTATGGTCATACACTAAGTAACATATAGCAAAAGCAACAAGTTTTGTAAAACTTAACAAATAATTTAATTATCAAAAATATAAATGAAAATGAGAGGCACTTAAAGTATTATGAAATGAATCCAAAATAAACCTGATTAAGTTCTTCAAAAGAATGAAAATTTCCATATAAATTACAAAACTAGAAATGTACTGGTCCACCAAGAATCGTGATATTGTCAAGATGGCATCATCTAGAGCTCATTAGAATAATTCACAACAGTTCCAGAATAATATTATGGTTTAAATAATGAGCACTTTTTGTTTCCACTGAACACAACAAATAAATAATATCTAAATACAGTTTTATACACATTTGCAGACTGCAACAGGAACAGAAATGAAGATAACTCCACAGATGGAATGAAACTGATTGCTCAGTTCACTCCTTATATGCACCATCTATTACGACTGCATTGCATAATATACCTCATGTCATTTATCTTGCTACTCATTTTGACTCAAAATTGTATATTCATGTGACCTAGCCCAACCAATGGGAAGTAACACAATTCTTCTAGAAAAGACCAAACCCCCGTCAGGCAATGAAAAATGAATCTAAAGGTTCCATTAAGTCTTATTATTAAGATTATTATTAGTAATTGTCAACCCATCAGTATCTATTCCTAGATCCTATGTAATATTACTCTTAACAAACTCGTCATATTGGCAAAACCTAACTCAAGATATTCAATACAATTTACAATCATGAATAAAAATTACAAAAATTAAATACAATCCTTTACTAGTAGTTAAAAAATATAGCTGTACATAACATTTTTTATTCATTTTCCTCTTTCAGGCACAAAATTTCTTAACTTCATTTAATTTTTGTCTTTTAATTTCAATTCCATAACATGGAAGTTAAGAGTCAGATGAAGATATACTAATTAAACCCAAAGCACAAAACATTCTTCTCTACCAAATATTGATTTAGAATAGTTTTATTTCTTTTTTGAACAAAGATTGCTTTGCCTTTGAATTGTAATATTGTCTGGCAAGCTGGAGCAATTTATCCTTTTTCAAGGAATCTAACTGTTCCTGGGTAGGATTTAAGATAAAGTTCTCCATTTTAGATGACATTGTAAAAAGTTGTTGCTTTCAGCATGTAAAATCAGAAAAGCAGGGATTGCAAATGTCCAATATAAAATAAATTTTAAATTTCCAAATTTCAATTTCTTAAAATATTTTAAATTTCTTATCCCAGATGAGTCCCCATTTTGTTACAACTCTATGGTCATAAACTAAATTACAGAAAGAAATGAGCTTTGTAAAGCTTTAATATTTGTTAAATTATTAAAATTTAAAATGAAAATGCGAGAGGAATTAACAGTATGAAGAAGCAGATCCAAAATAATCGGGGTAAAGTTATATGAAAGTCCAAAAGAATGAAACGTTCCATACAGATTTGAAAACTAAAATATACTGTTCCACCAAGAATCGTGACGATGTCTAGATGACGTTGTTCAGAATGACTTCAAATAATTCACAACAGATCCAGAATAATATTATAGTCTAAATCATGATCATTTTCTATTTCACTGAACAGTCAAAAAAGATTGTTTTTTGTCTCAAAAATTATCAAAGTACATCATAAAACACATGCAGATTTACAGCACGAACACGGGGAATGAGGATGACTCCAAAATCTGAATGAGACTGATTGCTCAGTTCTATCCTTATATACCATGTCTATTTCGACTATATTTCACAATATACTCTACTTCATTGATCTAACTACTCGCTTTGCTGTGAAATTACCTATTGATGTGACCTTGCCTAGCCATTGGGAAGTTACTGAATGCTTCTAGAACAGTCAAGATCCCATCAATCAATTATAAATGAATGCATATATACCATTAAGTCTTATTAAGATTATTATTATAAATTGGTAATGCATATGTCAGTATCCATTTCTATGTCCTATGTAACAGGCTCAAGTCTTGTAGGCAAAATCTGCTAAAGACATGGTACAGTTTACAATCATGAATAAAACTTACAAATCGAAATAAAACTATGTACCTTGAGTTACAAAAATATAGAGAAACATAACGTGATGGTTCTAAATAAAATGGTGCTGATCTTTTTTCTAGTGTGACGATCATGGCAGCCAATTATATGAATAGGAAGTCCTATTACCATGGGTTTTTACCTGAAGACATATCTGGTTGGTCCCAGAATGAAAATGATACCATACCAATATTCAGTGTGGCTGACACGACAGTCATCTAAAAAATTTTATTATTTCTAATCCTGAATGGAATGTCATATCAGTATGGCGTTTTCACTAAAACGCTTTATTTTATGTCCAGTTAATACTTCATTGGATTACGCAGTACGTGTGACAATAATAAAATAATAAAAAGCAAAAGTTCTGCCTCTCGGTTTTGTTAAAAAATTCACAAAAATTGATGATTACAAGTACGCACAGTTTTATAAAAGCAATGGCTATTGGAAGAAATAGACATACACTCGAAATAGATGCCATTATCAAACGTGGTTTAAGTAATGTTGATGACAAACTTTATTGTGAAAATGGAGTAGATACATTTGCACTTGGGTATGTTTTGATGATTGATCTATACTCGATGTTATATTCAATGACTAATGTATAAAATGTGTAAACAAGAAAAAAAATGTTTGAAAATTTGACAGCGACAAATAACTACAATAGAAAGATCAAATATCTAATGATAGACGGTAAAAGGTTGACAGTTTAAATTAATAATGAAATATCGGGTATGTGCTTCAGCAGCAATAACGTTGCTGGTGATTAGCTAAAGCTTTCACTTATCAGATCTGGTGACAGTATTTCAATTATCTTGAACAATTGAACCAGAAGATATCAACAGGATTTAAAAACTTTCATGATCCAATCAGTACACAAAAATATATTAAATTAACATCAGTCTCGATCGGTCAAAATTATATTTTATCGACAAAATTATCCGCCTATCAAGCCACAAATAAAAAATTTATTCAAATGCCGTCACTGTGTGATCGGTAAAGTTAAGTTTAGTCTGTTATCGCGATGATGAAATATTTCTAATATCAACGGTTGAAACATTGATAATTGGTGGCGAACAGTGAAAATAGTGTTTCGCTTATATTCTCGTTTTTGTTTGAAGGAGGTAGAAGTTTTAAAAACCGTAAGTCATTTTAGGATAGTGGTTATTTATATTTGGTTGGAGGGTCTCCAGTATGGTAATTTATATTTGTTTGGAGTTAGGTAAAATTCTTGGATTATATTTGGTCTAGAAGTCTCCTTGCTAAAGAATGAAAGTCGTTTTGGGAAAGGGTTTGATGGGTCTTCTTGATGGTAATTTGTATTCGTTTTGAGGGTTGGGAGAGGTCCATTTTTCTTAATACTGTAGTACTTTAATGTCCGTAATTTTGCCGTAGGTTAATATAGTAACTATGTATTTTGATATTGTGAACTAAAATATATGGTATTTTTAATCTTTGTTGTCTGCCGAATAGCAATTTCTGAGCTATTGGTGTACTGAGAAACTAACCATAGACAGTGAGATCTCGTTTACAAGAAACACGCATGTACGGACTCGCTTATGTGTCAGATAACTGCACAGGGACCAAAAATACCAAGTTTTAATGGATATAATTCAATCTACAACATAGAAATATAATACCTTTTGAACCAAGAGCTTCAATCGACTCAAGGACGATAATTTGCAATACATATATCACCATTCACTGAGCTTACACTAAAGTCATCCATTTCCATAACGAAGATCATCTATGCTTACTCATGAACACATTTTCCTTTGAAGCGTCGAGAACGGTTAGTTTAGGGATTTTTCTTAATATACAAGCGGACCTATTGGACATTGTCCGTTTAGTGAAGGTAGGTATTTTTACTTCCTTGCGGCATGTGTAAGGTATATATGTAACTATGTATGTACGTATGTATGTATGCAAGATGCTATTCAATAACGGTAGATGGAATGATCTATTTTTATGTGGCAATGTAATTATGAAAAAGGCGGTTCAAAACGTACAATTATATTTTTAAAAAGATGTCTATGAGTAACAATTTAAATTTAAATATAATAGATTATGTCTATGCATGGCATGATGAGCTCTTTTTTTGAAAACAGTAAACATGATTTCCCCATATTGTTCCTCAAATTAAAGTAATTTTGGGATCGTCTGATGACAAACATGAAACAACCATCAAATCAATTTATACATGACATTCTGCGACAATATGCAAGTCATTTTAAACAAAAAATTTCAATTGTTGAAAGACTTTTCATCGGTTGGATGCTATGTTAAACAACCAGATTTTATGAGTGCAGCCTAAAAGGTAGCAGGGACACTACGCAACTTGTAATAATCTAAACATACGTTTATGTTCCAAAATCATATCTAAGAAGTTTATATTGCTTCTGCGTATTACTTCAACTGTCAAATGGGGTACGTTCTACGATGTTTTTCTAGTTCTGTTTATAATTGGAAAGAACCAGTTCCTCATTCTCTTTAGTATAACTGTTGTTTTTTTTTTATATGCATACACATTTTAAAGCTTAAAGTAAGAGCTAACTTGGTAGTTATTGACTCAGATAAAAAGCAACAGAATTGTTTTCATTATAAAAGCAAAGAAAACCTTTTGGCTTTTTTAATACAATTGGAACTTATTTGTCATTGGTATATGGTTACCCTTGTACTACGACAGGTTAAACCTTTGAATAACTTTGGACCTGAACCTGACCCAAACAGTTATTCAAAAGTCACGTGGCATATTACGGCCGAGTTTTAAACAATGAAACATATCAAAAGTTTCACATGCGGTTTCAAAATTGAAGCATGCTTATTATTACTGCCGAAATTCAAACTTCAGATTTACAAAGCAACTTAAAGTTGCATTGCAAAAGGAAAATCTTTCAGTACTCGTATTCAGCCTTCAACGAGAATAAAGCATGAACACTATATTATCTAATTTTTTTGTCTCAAAGAGACATTTTTTGCCTGTATCGTTTCTCTCAAACTTACGCCGCACATTTCGATGGAACAAAAGGAAATTGACCGATCATAACATGTTGTAACTAATATCACTGGAATTTCTTGCTGTGCAGTAATAGGAACATAAGTGTAGGCTCTACAAAAATTGCCTTGGCAGTATTCTGAGTAGTTCTGATAATGTTGTACCGAAGTCACGCATATAATGAAGACATATGGGTTTTCTCATTTCTGGCACATAATGCTAATTTATAATCAATATCATATGCACATAAAAAACAAGCAATATTTCTACTGTAGATTTCTTAAAAACAAAATACTTTTTTATCTAATCTTTGCTGAGTGAAGACGGCTATGAACGTTACTAGAGATAATGTTGTCCAAAAATAACACTGCTGAATTTTTATTAACTCCCTTTCTTTCATTTACGAGTTGTGTCCGCCTTAATAACAAGCAAACGAAAAGAGTGGAGCCAATATTATTTATTTATTTAGTGACCATTTATACTCGCTGTAATCGAGTCCAGCACCAAAGAACATAGACCCTACTGCGCTGGCAAAATCAGAATTTATGCTTTTTGTTTTACTGACTATTCCTAACAAACTCAGTATAGACCAAGATCTTTTCACGCTCATAATGAAACTGCAGATCTTTGTCTTTGCAGTTGGATTCGTATTTTCCTCTCGCTACTACGTTGTTCCCACATTTGCCCAAATACAAACAACATTAGCGCCTGACCTACAGCTTATGTATGACAAAAGGAAAGATAGAATTCCAAAAAGTCAATAAATCGAATGGCCCAAACAGGAAATATTACATTGATTAAATGAAATGAAAATATTTAGAAAAAGGGAAAGCGAAAATATTTTCTCAGCACCGTTATACTATAAGAACACATGTAAATGTTTATTCGTAAATAAGATCAGTTAATGTTAGCCACTAATAACGGATCACATCAGGCGTAACTGTCTCATTCAGTCAAACGTGCCAAAGTACGCAATATCAATGTATTGTCACACTCCATTTCTTATTAAAGAGATAATTCGTTGTTTGATTTTATTCAATGTCATTTTATATTTTAGCTATTAGGTTTGAGGTATTTGATGTTCCATCGATATTACATACCTACTGTATGCCTTGTCCTTTGATCTTTATTGAAGGAACCCATACAATAATGACATAAATACATAGAAAATTGTACAATAATGAAGACATCGCGTTTCACAACACCGTCCTCCAAAATGACCAACGGTAGTGGCAACTGATTTAATGAACTATGATGTAATACGGCTAAGCTATACAAGAGTGAAATGGTAGTTGGCCATTTTCTTATGTTACTTTGATTTAACAGCAAGTATTTCTAACTTGTAACATGCTCGACGTCTCAGACTTTATTGCAGTGTCGTTTTTGACGGGAAGTAGCCAAATTAAACCATCAACTGTACTTAGTTGATAACATACACTAGAAGGCGTTGGTGCCAGGTATTCAAGCCCAGTCTTGAGTATAACAAATGCAAGTAATTGCTGAAGATACACAATTACCACCGCCTTCACTTTTGCGAAATCGAGACACCAGTTCATCGACGTCGATTACACTTAAGACAGGTCAATATGTGTGGCCGAGACTACTATTAATTCTATCCACGGTAAATTGTCGTGGGTCAATAGGAGAATACTTCCTTGAAACAACTGACGCAGCTAGCTAATTACACGTGTGTGTTTAAGGCGTAATAGCATCCGCACATGAATTAATATATTCTTCCTCTACACTCGATTTTTAATTATTATCATAATCATATAAGTTTCTAAATGTCATCAAAAGCCTTTTAACATTACTAGCAGTAAAAAATTATTTTTCAGGACCTCAATATTAATTCTTTTGGGTTCTTCTATCGATATCCATTGATATCCGATACTTCGGAAGGTTTAAAAATATTCGTTTGTCTGAAACGTAATCAGACCGTTGAAGCTGCAATGTTGGTGAAGGTGCTGTGTGTTTGTCCTTCTCGCCATCATGACACAGTTCAAACTGATGATTGATATATATCTACGGCAAAGTCTGGTGTCGATATTTCTATCGCTTCCGATATCGGCCAATAATTTTATTATCCATAATGAGAGAACAAGTCATTGCATCGCCCGTTTTATCAACTTATTTAATTATCTCAGTTTTAATCGTGGCGTTGTTGATGTCCACATATTTTTTGTAGCCAAATCATCGTCTGATTTTGGTTCTCTCAAATTGATAAATGTATTTCTGCGCATTTTGAGATCGCAGAATAATATCTGTTAACAGGATATTGCTCGTCTTTAACAGTCATTGCTGATCCTGAAAAACAACAACTTCATTTTGCTCCACATCTGCAAGACGCAAAGGAATAGCGAGCATTTCATCACCTGGTCAAGTGTTGCATATTTAGATAAGTCAGCTTGGGGCTAGTCCGAGTAAGACTCTGTGGAGATCTTTCGTAAATATCTACCATTGCATATTCACGAAGACCTGTTTAAAACTCTTTACGACGTGATATACTCGTACACGACTTTATGAGGCGCTGTTCCTGAATCTATCAGTGACCCTGACATAGCGTTGGGAAATTGATCACGCATAAATGCACCTCTGAAGTTTTTATGCTTAATTTTTAGCAGTATCAAGTAAATAAAAAGGGAACATATGAAGCATGTTAGCGAAGTGTCCCTGGCACGGATTGACCGTACCACGAATGAGCGGTTCCTGGTAGTATTATACCCCGTCCTTTATTCGGGAGTTTTTAGTCCGCTTTCTTTAATGCCAGAACAGCAGGAGTTCCACATCATCAAACGCAGCTGCTTTTGCAACACCTGGGGTTTCAGCGGCTATCATCGCTGATAAAGCTGGAAAAAGTGGAGATATACAACCCTTTTTGGCGATGTCCTAAATGACACCTGCAGATAGATTAAATCAATTTCCAGTCGCTGATAATTTTGGGTCATTGTAGTGCCTGAGATGACGTTCTGTCAATGAAAGTTTATTTGGATCTTCAGATTTCTTGCGATCTGGGCTGATTTCAACAATGTTGTTGTTCCAGAATTCATTTTTAATGTTGATTACCGCTTTTTAATCTAACCAGGGGTCAGTGTGACATTAACACGATGATATAACATTATAATACCATGAGCGATTTAATTACTGATCTCGAGTGATCCGGTGACATGTTTTCCACTGGGGCATTAATGACTCTCATTCGTCCACCAACACCTTCAAGCAACACTGTTTTGTCCGAGAGTATCAGAGCGATTGCTCTGTAATTAGCAATAAGTCCTCTTGCCACACGAGCTCGAAAGTGTATAAGAACGATAGGTTGTCTAAATAAATCCATGTGTTTCAGCGAAATGTAATAAATCGGATACATTGTTGTAAAATCTACTGATATTTGTTGACCAGAATAAATATTTTTATCACGTCCCATGAATGTCATCAAACGATGATATGCACGTATTACATGATTGTTATCAAAATTTAATACTATATCTTTGGATGGTTTTTAATGTTCGTTTATTCTCAGTGAAACTTCAGCAATACCAATTATGTCAAATATCATTATACTGATTGTTTGTGAGTTTACTCGTTCATTATTTGGAAAGCAATGAATATATTTCGCAGTGCGGAGACACCTTGCTGTGGCGCTATCTGCTATGTGAATAAATCATTAATGTTACTTTGAACACTATATGTGGTCATCGTCAACGATGATGATGTTGATTTACCACCCAAGTCCATAAACTGAGTAACCGTTGTTCTTTAGCGAGTGATAGTATCATTGTTGGCAATCACAATGAATGATTTGTCAGTATTACTCTTACAGCATCACTAAAAGGGAGCCAAATTGCATCATCGTCGATAGCCTTTTGTACGAGTACAACTGTATGTTTGGCTCAACAAAAAAAAAGTTTTGACATTTCTGCAGAACCCTTAGATATGTGACAGTGGAATGGCGCATGAATATCTTCTACTTCCATCTTTCAGCATTGATAGATGTACTCCGAATTCTAAGTTAATGTTTTGGATTAGCACCATGAACCACTGGCAACACATCAGCGTCAGCGTTGTCGGCATTCTTTCTTGGTCGTCTTATATTATATTTTCTTTTGTCAGGGTAGTCAGAAGTATCTTTCACAAACAGCATTGACGAATCAGCTGATCTTGAACAGTATCGAAATATCTTACTAGACCCAGTTTCGTCGTGGCAACGTCGACGTTAACTAGGTATGATTCAATATTTATATGATATACGTAGCACTGCTGAACAACCCCATGATGTGATTAGTAACAAAACCAACTCTAACATCAGCTCCATATTCAGTTTCATCTGTTTTTAAAGTTTCATCTTTTACTTCAAAAAAGGCTGCAACGGGTAAGATGTATCTGCTTGTATCATAAACTTGCAGATCAATTCGCCCACGCTGATTAGGCTCTCGTGCATCATACGAAACATATTGATAACCACGTACCCATTCATGTCAAATGCTGGATCAGATACACGCTTGAACATCTTTGCTATTAATTCATTATCGTCTAATACGAAGACCACATCCTACCATCAGATTAGCAGTTATATTTTTTTTCTTTTCCTGACAAAAATACAACAGCCAACTCTGTTAGTGTTTGATTTGCAGCTTGATTTATTATTTTACTAACATTTACAGGCATAACTTTGGAGCTGAGCAATTTACGGGTTGAGGTCGGACGGCTGGCGGTCTGCAATATAATCCTGCTAGTCTATCCTTGATTGCTGAGTATGCTTTACTAGCAACACCACTAAGAACACCAATACCTTTATTATTAACAACATCAATAGCTTTCATTCAGTTGCTTTGAAATCGGCATTGCTTTTGGGGCTATACTTCTAAGCAGACCATGAATAACATCAGCGAGTCCATTTTCGTAGTTCGCTTTGTATGTTGGTAATCGCGAGATTATCGCCCTGACCATTACCATTTTGTGTGATCATATAATTTTCTTGTCACTGATTTAACTGCATCAACCTTTGTGGTAACCATTAACGATTTCATCAATGATAGACCGAAAAACATTAATATCCATTATACCGCCTGTGAATAATCTCTGACAAATAGCAGATGCTTCATTAATGATTTCTGGGTAAATATTACTGGCTCATCGTCCTCCAATGTGAATTTCTAGTAGAACAACATCGTCATGGACGTCAGTGGTACATGGAGTGAGAACACCATTTCCCCTGGTACCTGTACCAGGAACGAGGAGACAACTTCCAGTGGCACAGAAGGAGGATGGATTTGCATCATACAATTTTTCGTCTTTCTTACCTGTTGTTTTGCCTGCTTTTTGACTGGTTGCTGTGATTGTTGCTTTTGTGGTTGTTGTTGTAATTGTCGTTGTTGTAAACAGGTAAAATACTTATATATTCCATCTATAAATTCCTATGTCTTTTATCACTATTTCGGGACTGATCAACTCCGAAGTGTATGCAAAATACCCATTTGTACTACTTTTTTAACTTTATCGTACTCGGGTGTCAAAATGTTTTTCTCTGATCAAAACTTTGCGAGGCAAGCACGAATAAATATTTCACGCTGTAAACGGTAAATTTGTCATTCACTTCATTTCCGACTCTTGCTGATTCTGGTTGTGGTTTTGATATAATACCCTTTATATCGCCTATTTCTGCACGAACTTAGTCATTACCTTCAAGTATTTCTTTTATTGATTGAGCAGCAGCTATTTCACCTGTACGTTATCTTAGAATGGTTTTTGTTTGATTAGTTCCTGTTGATATTTTTCCAGTAGCATCAGCATTTGCTCCATATTTCTTACTTGCGTCTCGTCGCTGTCTGTTTAGATGTACGAGATCCATGTTTATCGTTATTATTCAAATAATACTGGTTTGCTTACGCCACCTAACCGCATCGCTAGCTGCAGCAGTAGAGAAGGGATGAAAAACAATAGGTGTCACGTGTCTGTAAACGAGAACAGGTAAAAATTTAAACTACAAATGCCGAAAGAAAAAATAACGAAAATTCGTTAACACTGTTAGAGACGGTTTAGAATCATTGACGATTATATTTTCATTTTTGTAGGTAGCTTAATTTTCAAAAACGGACTGCTCGAAAAATGTTCTCTCACCCTTTCTGTTGCTGTTCGTTTTTTTTTATAAAAGAAAAACATTTGCTTTGCTACCACGTAACGAAAAATTTCCATTCATTTGGCTCCATCCACTAGTAGTACTTTTGCAACCATTCTCAGAGAATCATTGATGAAGTAAAATGCAAACTGTATAAGAAAAAACAATGCACGAATGGAAATATCTGTCAAACGATAATGATAAATGATATAAGCTTACATTCGAAACAATGTCAATCATGAATTGTTAACTAGATGGCCCCACCACCAATTAATATGTTATTATTTTCGATCATAAATTTATTAATACTTGATACTTAAAACTTCATACAGTATGAACATTTGCGAGCTACAATTTTCTTATATCCTGACGTTTTAAAGAGAATAAAGCAAGAAAATGGCCACGTTATTGAATTCTACAATCTTTCTCAAAATGTATCTTCAAAAGATTATGCAAAACACATTACAATACATTTTTGGGCACATATTATAAAATTCAGATTCAAATGATCTATTTGCCTTAGGTACATTATTTCTTAATGAGAGTCACGTTGTTCTAAAATCTATGTCAAAAAGTTCAGACTGTCATAGCTTCTTTTCAGAAGATATATGGTAAATACAACCATTCATCATCGTATTTATTTGTGTTTTTTTATTAATAGTGAAATATCACAGGAAGTAATTTGGATTTGGCATTGTTCCAAACTCATTTCAGGTCAAGCGTCTGAACGAAAGTTGTTATATTTGTTGGATATAGTTTCAGAGATGGAGATTCCATGTGCAACTGGCAATGTCTTGCACGACAATATCTCCTGGTTTAATGCAACTTGGATATCATTTACTTGAAGCCCGATACTTATTTTCTTTGAGATTTCAACAGCATTCAAGTCCAAGTTAGGCAAAGATGGTGATATTCATCGACACAGACTGCGCCTTGTTTAACAGTCTAGTCATTCTAAGTACGTATAAATGAATTGAATATTTTTGTATCGAATTTACTATGTACTGTCTTTCTTTCCCAAATAATTATATAGGAAATATCCATTCCAGGATACAGATTTTTAAACAACCTTTTAGCAGGTACGTCCTAATATGAACAACATGCATATAGAAATTAATATATATAGTGCCTTACACTCGTGTTAATTCAATATGAAGCTTTATAATTGAATTGAAACTCTTACATGCCACGAGTGAGATGCTTGCAATGTGGCTTACACTTTTCAACAAGCTTCGTGAATTTCGTGTCTAAAAGATTTAACTTGTAACGCTGAGGACTTATATTTCCTTAAAGATAAGACTATGTTCTATGGTGTTATTAAAATGACGTTAACTCAGTGGTAGTGTGAGGGTACAATGTTCTTTAGTAGCTCCGCTATTTTACTACAGAGAACTGCTTTTGAATACGAGTCACTCCGTCTCATCTAAATGTTTTTTGTGATAAATTGCGTCTTGATAATTTCACTGCAAAAATTTAAACGCTCCTGACCGTGCCCCCCCCCCCATATTTGCTTTTCGCCCGTAGGCTATCTATCCACTTCCTCACACATCCACTGCGCCATGCTATAAATGTTTATATGCAGTCTACCATGTATTATCTGGCGATATATTTTTATAAGCATCTTGTCCTGTCTTTCTAATACAGTTATATAAAATCAAAAGATTAAGAGATGTACATCAAAAGAGTCATGAAGGTAGAGCCACAACAACCTATTAACCGATTAAACACTGAAGTAAGTGATGGAATCCAAGCCCCACCTTCAATTAGTGATATAATGAAACCGCTGACATGGAGTATGATCGTCTTTGGCATATATTATTGGAGGAAAAAAACAAACGATTCTACTGATGCAGATGCATATACTAGACCTGGTACATGTTCACCCCTCTCTTCGACAATAGTCTACAACATAATCGTTGTGCTTGCTTTGTGCTGGGGACTTCTGCGGCTTCTGATTTCCATGATTATAGGAAGTGTATCTACGGAAATGTTACTATTTCTGATACTGTCATTCTCATGGGTGTTTTGTGTGCAGTCAACAGAGTCGTCTGTTTAAAATCCAGCACCAATCGGTTTGGACATTTACATGTCTTCTGCAAACATTGGCAGGAGAAAGTGGCGACAGATCTTAGAGAACTTAAAATCCAGTACAACAATAAAAAGTTAAAGAGCCTTCTTGATAACTTTTACATTATCCTGGATGGTTATTGCCTTTAACATAGTTGGTACTAGTATTTTAATATTCGCCCCAATCGGAAAAGTGTCGGATACGTTTGGACTACTTTTTACATCGCCTTTTCCAAACATTTTTCCTTTAAAAATTTTGGCATTTATTTTCCACTGCTATAATACTTGTGCTTGGATTTTACCTGCTCCTTTAGTCATCATATCCAGCCTAGCAATCAAATACGGTTTCTTAGCTCTTATGTGACACTATGAAAAGAGAAATAAGTCTCAGCAAATATAAAATAACGGATAGACTTCAAGATTACCGAAAAGCCCATTTAAATTTATGCCGCTGTATCGAGATTTTGGACAAAGATATACATATTCTTAATGCAATCTGGTACTCTGTTAACGTACCTCTAACATGTTTTATTCATTATTCACTCATAAATTTTGGAGGGTGTATCCTTTCGAAGGCCATGTTTACGTTTTGGCTCGTTACTATTCTGGGTTACGTAGCAATGACGTCCTTCTTCGCTGCCAGTCTACACGAAATGGTGAGTACGTCATCTGTCACAATTCAGCTAGCTCTGCTAAATCCAAGTGAAATGTGCGTATGACATGGTTGAACCCAAAACAGTAAATACACCTCAAAAGGTCTTCACTCTCATTAATCGACACTGTCTCAATTTTAGTCACGAAACTAAGTATTGTTTTAATTTAGTGTAGCACCAATCTGCCAAAGCAAATTGCGTTGTGCCATGTAAAAGCGTTAATTACAAAAAGCAGGTTACGCAGGTAACAATCTAATTACGACAATGGATTTGGATTAAATACTGTGAATTATTAACTTGTAAAAAAATTAAGAAATGTAATGAAATTATCAAGATGCAATAGTCTTAATCACAGAGACATCGGATTTTTGTTCCATCACAGTTATTGGCTTGATACTGCCATCTACAACATGGTTCATAAAACCGTTATTTCATCACAATAGAGCTACATTTTAATAAATTGTTTGAAATATCTTCTTTCTCTCTTATTTTTCAGTGTTTTTGCTTCTTTCTTTTTGAGTGAGAAACTATGTAGAGTTAGTTTTCTTTCATTAGTTTTGTACAATAATGCAGGTTTGAAGCATCCACCTGTTATATCTTCTCTTGACATCGCTCTAAGCTTTATCACTTCATAGATTTTCTGGTTGCGCCTCCAAATCCACGTTTCAAAAGCTTCTAACCTTTTTTCCTTGTTCCTAAGAGTCACATGTTCTGATCCATACAATGCTAAACTCCATACCAGGGTTCTGACAATCTCCTCTTTAAAATCTTTATTAATATTATGTGTTAGTAATTAGTTTTCGTGTTAGATACATCCTTCGCAATTACAATTCACCATCATTTGTGATATTGCGATGATTGTTTACCTCTTTAAATACTCTCAGACTTTGATCTTATTCACATTGATTTCGTTATTCTACTGCTTACAGTACTTGTGTAAGAAGCCCATTACTCTTCTTGAGAAGTTGGAGATATTCATTCTGAACACACTTAGTTGATATTTCTATCAAATATCAAATTAAACAATTTTGCGGAGTTGTACGGAGTATTACGTAAGGGGCACCTAAACGGTGTTCCAATAGACTTTCGGGAGGATGTGGATTTTTTATGCAGATTTATTTGCAACTTGATCGTCTCCCTCCTATATAATTATGTTAGTTTTTTTTTCGGATGTCCTGCTATTGCTCTCAATTTATATTTCTTCTTGGATGAATTAAGGACTGCTGCATTTTGAAATTTTTTATTGTATTTAATCTACGTCTAGTACGAGGTCAGACAGACCTTAAAAGTGCAGTTTGCCAATTGCTTTATCAAAATTTTTCCATTAATGTCTTCATATTGACTCTTTGATAATCTGAAACTGATTGCAAAATCAAAATGTTAGAAATTAATGATCGCAGTCTGTATTTGAGCTTATAATTTTGACCTATAGTTTAGTTTATGAAATGAATGCGATTTACTATCTATTCTTTTCAGGCTCATTCTCTCCTGGAACCTATTCTCGAAACGGCAACAAATGACATTACACTTGAAAAGCACACTCAGGTAAGTTTAAATATTTGTATATAAGAAATGTTATTACGGGTATGTTGACTTGGTTTCGACGTGACCACACACACTGTACAGGTAGTTACATACCCAAGTCAGTGAACAATCTATCATTTTATTTTATTTTATCACAGATGAAAATATAATAACTTAATTAAACAGGTATATCATTGCGAAGTCATGAGTGTCTGTTTGTGATTTGGATTTTTAACGTATCGTTAATTTTTCAGTCGTATCGCTACTAAGTGTGA
This sequence comes from Potamilus streckersoni, assembly GCA_016746295.1. Lineage (NCBI taxonomy): Eukaryota > Metazoa > Mollusca > Bivalvia > Unionida > Unionidae > Potamilus > Potamilus streckersoni. The sequence goes on along the minus strand of JAEAOA010002259.1, from coordinate 2,624,808 downwards.
GGTTTGCAGTTTATAGAGATGTCTGACATTGGGGCATAATGCCGCAAACATTTAGCATGATTTCTTAATAAATCACATTATCACGACACCAGGCCGGCCAGTCCTAACAATAAGCTCTTAATGCTGAGCGCCCAGCGAGAAATGTTAGTACAACTTTATTAGTCTTTGCCATGACTCAGTCAGGATTCGAGCCTCTAACCACTAAGCCACCGTCTGGTGCTTATACTGTGAAAGATGAATTACAATTTTATTATCAAAGTATTTACAATTTTTAGGAACAAGAACAGAATAATACCATCACGCACATATCTGATACATTCAATTCCTCGCACAGCGGTTTATCTCTAATGACGGGGTACCTGGATTGTTTGCGTTGCATATCATATACAAGATGTAACACAGGATATTGCATACCATATAAGGCTGTAACACAGGATATTGAATATCATATACAGGCTGTAACACAGGATATTGCATACCATATACGGCTGTAACACAGGATATTGAATATCATATACAGGCTGTAACACAGGATATTGCATACCATATACAGGCTGTAACACAGGATATTGAATATCATATACAAGCTGTAACACAGGATATTAAATATCATATACAGGCTGTAACACAGAATATTAAATATCATACAGGCTGTAACACATGATATTGATCCATTTTAAATTGCACATTGGACCCAAGCAACACTAATTGTCGTCTGCGTTCAAGCAACCCTTCTCAGTGACTTGATTCATCTCGCATCGAAGACGATATTGCTTTAGCTCCTTTCAATAATGTTATATGCCGTGCTACATCCGTCATATTCATTAAAATATCTTACTTTCCCGATAGCATTAACTTAAATATCATAAAGATCAAATATGGCGCCCCTCTCTTTCATTCTGTGATTTGAAGGGGACATAAAATAGTATTTACAAGACAAATCAGAGGAGACAATTATGTTTTACTGAAAGTTTGAATTTGGTTTATAGTTAAAATGCTTTTCTATGCGTTTGTATTCTTGGACATTGTCAAAAGATTAAGTCTCCATGTACTAAAAATATCGTCCAGATCCACACAATTTGAAAGATGATGAAATCTTCGTGTCCACAACATCCTATATAATAGTCTAAAACAGTGAGTTTACTTTCAGAGCTACAGAAGTTTATCGTCACTAGACGCAACGATGATGATTTTCCATTGACTCCTTGAACGGCAATGAAGCGAACAGATCTTAATGACAAGTGTATCTGATCTCAATGACAATATCTAATTTTAATGACAAGAACGTATAATCTTAATGACAAGAATATCTGATCTCAATGACAATAATATCTAATCTTAATGACAAGAATGTATAATCTTAATAACAAGAATGTCTAATCTGAATGACAAGAATGTCTAGTCTCAAAAACAAGAATATCTAATCTTAATGACAAGAATATCTGGTCTCAATGACAATATCTAATCCTGATGACAAGAATGTGTAATCTTAATGATAAGAATGTCTAATCTGAATGACAAGAATGTCTAATCTTAATGACAAGAATATCTAATCTTAATGACAAGAATGTCTAATAGTAAGAAATGTACATCGAAATCTCTTTGGAACTATGACATTCATTTAAATTCTCATATTAGTAATTGGAACAAATTACCCCTTAAATGTGCCACGTAATTTCATTCATAACATTGTAGTGCGCAGTTAATTGATGTAGATCTATCGATATAGTTTTACGTATCATGTATATGATCTTTTAATTTTTACAATGTTTTTACTTTATATCTATATTTTAATTTAGATGTACGAACTAGGCAGTCTGAAATAAAAAATAAATCTTATCTTAATGCTTAAAATACATCACTGTACGTTGATACTTTGTCTTCCCTTAATTTATCTCCTTGCCTCACATGGTTAACACATTCATTGCAAGGACTTTATAAGCTGCATGGATATTTCAAATAATAATGATATTTGTTTGACTTAATTCCAATCATGACCATCTCAGCAGGCAGCTTTCAACTCGATCGATTTTCTGAATAAGTATTTATTTTATAGAATGTATCCTTGCACACCCTGTTAATTTTTATACGATAAGTAATCTGCATCGTCTAAAAATAGCTGTTACAATTCTCTGTGTGAATATAAATGCCCATACAGAGTTGTTTGTATCACAATTGTTTGGTGGCTACAAGTGTCAACAATACGGATCCGAATAAAGTCATCTGACAACAAATGCAAAATAAAAAGGATATAATTTTTTCTTTCAGCTAAATTTGTTTTTAGTGAAACTGAATGGACCAAACATTGGATTTACCGTCCTTACTCTCATGACTATCAGAAAGGAAATGGTGCTTACGGTAACTTTGCCCTAATTATATCAGTTAATGTGTGTGTGTGTGTGTGTGTGTGTGTGTGTGTTGAATACCGCACAGCTTCTGGTATTCTAAAAAAAAGTCAAATTCTACTAACCCCATATTATTGACCAACACTCCATTCTTATTGTTATACCTGTATTTTACGCTTATAAAGAATACTATTGATCCTTTTCTGCATATTTTCTAGAGGTGGATACCCGGGTATACCGCGGTGTTTCTAAACATACTGCGATATGTATGAGGGTACACAGGATTTATATTAAGAACTAATAATTTAATGTTAAAGGATAAGAGCCTGGCCCTTTTGTTTAGAAGAAAAAGTTCTGTCAACAGGTGGAAAAATATTTTCCTCCGATTGATATCAAAATAACACCGTATTATATCCATATATTATTGTAAAAATATCTTCTGATATTATATCAAAATAACGTTATATACGTTATATTATTGTAAACATATTTTGAGACAAAATTAAATAAAATATCTCACTTCAGAAGGTATAGATCCCCACCCCTCGTTAAAAGGTCAGTTCTTTATAAGTAGATGAAATTGTTAAGTGTATGTTAATTGTTGTATAAGTTGTAACCTAAATACTAAAGTGGTACGTTTGACCTTCCACTAGATCTTGCTGAGCTCTGAGAACTTGTTGATACAAATGTGAAGTATCAACACGGAAGCCTACAATTTACTAGCTATGCTATTGATAGGAGAGACAGAATCTTTTTTAAGAATACTAACACATGGATAAGATATGTATCAGAAAGGCCAGCGCACACAAAACACACTTAACAAACGATTGATTATTTAGTGAATTTCAGAAATTTTGTAAAATTTGAACAGAAATCAGCTGCTTTCATGAAAATCTTAAGATGATTGACAGTAAAGTACTTATCACATTAACGTAGTAAATAAGTAAAACATCACATTTTTGGAATTCAATTTTTTTTTCAAACATCCTGAATATCTCGTACAGTATTTTATTTGGCCACCACGTCGGCATAAGTGATGCATGTTAAATATGGCATACGTGATGCATGTTAAACATGGCATAAGTGACGCATGTTAAACATGGCATAAGTGACGCATGTTAAACATGGCATAAGTGATGCATGTTAAACATGGCATACGTGACCGCATGTTAAATATAGCATAAGTGACGCATGTTAAACATGGCATAAGTGACGCATGTTAAACATGGCATATGTGACGCATGTTAAACATGGCATTAAAGGGTCATAAATATGGTTCTATTTCTATATTCAAAAGTAGCAAACGCAACTGTTTTGTAAACCAATAACACTGAATTATTTTGTCATGAAAAAAGCATGTTGTTAATATCAAATTAGTTGCAAGATTACTTCGAAATTTCAATACATTCCTTAAATACCGGTACTGTCAAACAATATGAAAATACGTACCAACGAAACAAATTACCGCGTTAAAGCTATAATAATGTGCATCTCTAACGTTGCCCTAGCAGAAGTATAAGATCTTATGGTCATATTTTGATTAGATTTATGCATGAGCACAGAGAATGAATTGAATTCCGTCACATTATGTCCAGCGAACCACATAATTATTCACTCTACTAAGCTCGACATTGTTTGGTGTTGAATTACTATATAAATCTATCTACACAATAAAACCGGTACTACTAATTTTAGATTGGGCTTTGTTATATTTTATGTCTTGTGACAATGTGACGTATTGCACGGTGTGGTAAAACTGCTTTTATATTTACTGACCGAAATGGCGACCTCGCTGTTTAAATCAGACCCATACAATAAGGAATCTGAAGATGGCGAATGGAATATAGACTGGCCTGCAGACGAATGTTTCGAAGCTATACTTGAGAATGATTTAGAGAAAGTGAAAGCAAAGATCACCGAGGGGTTTACTGCGCTGTCACGGAGTTCCCATGGGGATATGGCTCTTCATTTTGCATGTTTAAATAGCAAACTAGATGTGCTCCAGTTACTGAAAGGCACATTGAAAGAAGGAGAGATAAACACAGTCAATATTGAAGAGGATGACTCCATATGTGGAACTGCTCTCCACATGTCTATGGATGGACAGGTTGATCCATTGGTGGTTAAAATCTTACTCTCCTGGGGAGCTGACCCTGACGCCCTGGATGCTAAAGGTTCACCCGTATTGCATGAACTCGTCTACCGCGCCTGGGATGACTTTGAGACTGCTTTTGAGTCTGAAGCATATATGAAGTCAATCAGGAATTCTAACATTGAAGAAGGCTATGAATCAATGGGCAGTAGCTATTTTGAAAAATTGAAGCTCCTTCATGAGTACGGTGCTGATATGAATTTGGTTAACTCTAGAACTAGTTTGTCTCCGCTTCATGTTTGGTGCCAACGTTTTCACTGGTGCATGGAAAAGTTACTTGACAATGGTGTACCCGAATGGTGCATGCATTTCTTGAATCATATTTTGCAATATGGAGCAGATGTGAATGCTGTAAATGCTAGAGAATGTTCACCCGTGGCTTTCATGTCACAGAGATATTACAAACCGGATCACACCAGGTTCATAGATTCCTACAGGAAAATGCTACTCCTACTCCTTCCAAAGATTATAAATATAAATAGAGGCGATATGTATGGACGAACATTACTTCATATTTCAGCGGAGTTCAGCAATTATGCTCTTATTGAAGAACTAATGAAGTTCCATTGTGACGTGAATATACCTGACAAATTTCATCTATCACCATTGCACATAATTACTCACAACATAACGAATGATGAACACATTTTTGTTCAGAGAATATTGGACATTCTGATAACAAATGGCGCTAATATAAATATTCAAGACAAACATGGCTCCACTCCTTTGCATCATGCCGTACACTTGAAAAACTACACTGCAATTCATCATCTCCTTCTACATGGTGCCTCAGTGGACATTAAGGACAAATATGGAAGAACAGTAAAAGATCTGGCTTATATAGAGGATGACAGAGAAGTATTTAAAAACCTCGGTATTGTGGATCAGTTACGTGACAATGAATTTATTGTAGGAGTTTCAGACATCCGGTTTGGTTGGTTGTATCCCCTTTGCTGTTATAAGACGTACAGTAGGGACTCAAGAGGCATAGAAGAACCAGAGGTTGTCAAAGACACAGATATTGACAAATGGCTAGAGCAATATCCAGTGTGTATCCATAACACCAAATTTATTCTACAAAATGCAATTCCATCTCTTGAGACGAATATGGAGCAAATGATTTGTACAGCAAGGGATGCTATGAGCATAAAGAAAGAAATATATCAGCTTTTGAAAAATGTAGCAGATCGGATGGGAAGCCAAAATCCACTATTTCAGTCTCAAATTATAATAGGTGGAAGTGTATCGGAAGGAACAAAAATAGGAAGCCCGGATGAAATGGACTTTGTTTTCGATTTGTTTAAAATCCGACAAATTGTGGAAGTTGTAGAGGACCAACATCTTATCGGATTTGTCAAACTCAAAGTCTTAAATCAAGAGAAGTTTTTCAAATGTGGACTCGAAGACCTGGTTGACGAGGATGGATTTTTAAAACGCACAATGACCAGTTTAATATTTCACAAAAATTTTGAGATGTGTTTACAATCGAATGATGCATGGGGTGATAGTCACATTTACTCTTGGTGGGGCACAACAAATTCACATGGTGAATGCGTCAATATTGGTCAGTTGTCATTAGTGTGGTATGGGCCATTTCTAAAGAGACAAACTGTAAAGGTGGACATTGTTCCTGTCTTCTGTGTCAAAGAATGGCAAACTGCACATATAAATCCTAACCTTAGGATAGTTGACAAACAAACAGCGATGACAGCAGGTTGTTACCTGGTCATGAAAGACTCGACTCCTTTTTTCGATGATTTTGTTTGGAATATTCTCGATGATTCTAAGGAACAAATCTCCACCTCGGTACAAGGCGACTCGCACTTCAAGTTATCTATGTCACAACTAGAGCACGCTACGATTAAATTATTACCAACAAACATTAGAAATGGATACAAGATTGCCAAAAGTGTTCAGATTCTGTGCCCACGGCTATCCTACCAGGTCTTAGAATTTAATGACATGTATTCTAGAGTAAATGTGGACGAATGTTTCACGAGTTTTGTTATCAAAACTGGTCTATTCCATGAACTAGACAGTCAGGGTATTCTAGTTAAGTTTAAAGAGTATGACCTGACTCCTGACACGTGGAACGACTCTGTAATCCACTTTAAAGACGCCACACGGCAAGGTCTGGATCCAAACGATATCACTGAAGCAGTGTCATGGGCTCTGCTTATTTACAAGAGACTTTGGACTCTACTTGAAGAGAACAAGCAAGTACCAGAGTATTTTTTACCCTTTATGAAAGCAACAAAGAACCCCAAAGTTAATGATACTTTCGTTAAAATCTGCAGAGATTTTTTGAAAATAATTATTCACTTTTTAGAACACATTCAGATTCCAGATGACTTCATTTACATCCATAAAAGGAAATAAAGACAAAGTTACTGAACTTCTAACAAAAATTGGAAACAAAGTGTTTAAAAAATCCCAGTATATTTCTATTATGTAGAAAATGCTAATACAATAAATGCTTATGTAGTTGGAGATTGGAATGCTAATACGCTCAAATCCACTCCATTTGGAGATGAACTTTGCCTATTCTGTGATGAATATGGTTATATCATATCGGACTTAAAACTAATACTTGACAACACAAAAGGTTTTACTTACATCAGCGATTCACACAATACACTGTCTTGGTTGGATCATTGCACCTCTACACAATCTGCTCATTCTGCTATAAGTGATATGAGAATAATACACACCCTAGTAGGATCTGATCATTGCCCCATTTTAATGACTATCAAGACTGATCTACTTCCTAGATTGGATTCTTGCCACAATGAACTCTCAAACTTGAAATACAACATTAATTGGTCAGACCTTACTTCTGACGAAAAACTAAATTGTACTCAAACATCTGCACTTTTATTAAACAAGATTGAGATCCCACGTAATGTTGCCATCTGTAATGACCATTGATGAACTAATCAGGTACATATGAAACAGATAAATGAGCTATACGCTGATGTAGTAAAAGCTCTATAAAAATCCAGTAATAAATTGACTATAAAATCCAAACGTGGCCACCTGGTTATACCAGGCTGGAATGACTGTGTCAAAGAACTAAACGACTTTGCACGAAATGCTCACCTAATGTGGCGTAACCAAATGCGCCAAACAAGAGCACAATTTAAGTATGCTCTTAGATCATGCAAGAATGACGAAGTAAAACAGCAGACTCCCTAGCAAAAACATTTGAAAATGTCGACCAACGTGAATTCTGGAAGCAAGTTAAAGTATTACGACAACTTCCAATAAACTACCAATCTGCATTGATGGGTACCATGGTCAAAATAATATATGCAACATGTGGAAAAATCATTTTGAAGACTTACTCAATAGTGTCAAAAACGAATCGAATAAGAAGCGTGTTACTTCAGCATTGAATACCCCTTATGCTCATATTGAGGTAATCACATTATCTGAGATCCAAAATACAATAACAAGACAAAAAGGTGGTAAATGTCCAGGATCAGATTTTTTATATGTGGAACATTTTAAATATTCAGATACTAGACTTCATGGGCTATTAATGGTTTTATTTAATTGTATGTTTGTGCATAACTTTGTACCAGATGATTTCACAAAAGTTACAACTATACCGCTACTAAAAAGCAAAATTGGTAATCTAGAAGACAAAAATGACTATAGACCTATAGCTCTTATGACTATTATCTCAAAACTATTCGAATGCATCATACTACAAATATACGAAGTCATAATCTCCGATAATCAGTTTGGATTTAAAAGCAGCATTCTACCGATTTATGTATTTATACCTTTAAGGAAACAGTTAGCTATTATGTGGAACATGGCAGCCCAATATTTGCATGCTTTTTAGATGCTAGTAAGGCATTTGATAGGATCAATCATTGGACTCTCATTTAAAAGTTGTTGGAAATTAAAATTCCTGTATACATTGTTCATACTTTAGTCAACTGGTATTTTAAACAGTTGTATTACGTGGACTCTCATTAAAAAGTTGCTAGAAATTAAAATTCCTGTATACATTGTTCATACTTTAGTCAACTGGTATGGTAAACAGTTGTATTACATGCGATGGGGAAGTGTAATATCCAGCGCTTTCCATGTAACCAATGGGGTGAGGCAGGGAGGTATTCTTTCTCCTATGTTATTTAATATTTACATTGACGAGTTAAATCGTATATTGGGCCATTGTAACGTAGGGTTACATCTGCCACCAAATGGGCTGTTTCTTAATTTTAGCTTTGCTGATATGTCACTGATAAGTCCATCTGTTGCAGGTTTAAGAAAATTATTGAAGATATGTGAACAATATGCATTAGAGAATGATATCTATAATACAAAATTCAGTATGCATGGTCTTTCAGCCAACTTCTTTTAATTATCATCACCTCCTTCTGTACATCTTAATGGCAATGCTCTTACATATGTCAACAGTTATATGTATTTAGGCCATATTTTGAAATCCAATCAGTCAGATAATGAAGATATGATAAGACATTATCGATATTTGTATTTGTGTACTCGAACAAACATGCTTCTTTGCAAATTTAAGCCTTGTTCATTGAGTATCAAAATTAGATTTTTCAAATCTTATTGCTGCACTATGTATTGTGCTTCACTGTGGACAAATATGAAAAGAAAACTAGTAATTGGTTATAATAATAGTCTTCACTTTCTATTAAGTCTTCCTAGATGGAACAGTGCATCCAACATGTTTGTAAATTATAATGTATTCAGTTTAGAGGAAGTAATGAGAACGTATGTATTCTTAATGATAATAAGACTATCTAATAGTGAGAACTGTATATTGAAATCACTTTGGAACAATGACATTCATTTAAATTCTCATATTGTTAGTAGATGGAATAAATTACTCTTTAAATGTGTCACTTAACTTCATTTTTTAACAATGCAGGGTGCAAATAATTGTTGTAAATGTATCTGAATACTTGTACATATGATATATATACATATATGTTCTTTTATGTTTGCAATGTTTAACTCTATATCCATATTTTAATTTAGATGTATGGACTATGCAGTCTTTAATAAAGAATTCTTATCTTATCTTATTATGTACAATGACAAGATCTAGAACAAAAGATTTAATATGGGATCTGTAACGAATGCATTTGCTCATTGTATTAAAATAATGGGCTTATTATTTGACAACAGCAATCTATCATATCAGATATTGTAAATTTAAATACTGAGAGACAGGCGCTCTTTCTGGACAACACTGCCAGGCATTTACATACATATATACATACATACATACATACATGCATGCATGCATGCATGCATGCATGCATGC